>JALPQD010000751.1:0-440000 GCA_023101885.1 Typhlomys cinereus | reverse complement strand
TTGTGTCAATTTTCATTTTACATTATAATGTCTTGGCTAGAAGATTGTGGATAACTGTGGAACAACCAAGATAAAATATGCTCAAAAATGTTTAGATTCTGAATTTGTATATTGCCAGAAAAAAAATGGTAATTTAAAATGAATGCTGGTCAAATAAAGTCAGATCATTAGATATATTAACTGTCTGAAAGACATATAGATTCTCCAATTGTCCATTAATGATTTGAGGTTTACCAAAGCTAATAGAAGTGACTTACTACAAACCAAAGGCCAAAGTACATTTAGGGCATTGTTAAGTGTGTACTAAAAGTGTGTTGGATCCTCTCTTTCTCTTCTGGTCACAGACATGGTTGAGAGCCCTGGGTTTGCCATGCAAACCTGGCCAAGTCCAAGAACCACAATATGCACAACCAGTCCCAAAGTGGCACAGAAATGGCACGAAAAACCCAATCACAAAGATGTGGATCCTTTAAGGGGATCAATCCCAGGTTCCTGAAGAACATGCATTTTTCAAAGAAGCAGAAGAAGGGGCTGAAGAATATGCAGACAATGATGTAAGATCATGGATGGTCACAATGAGGTCATCAAGGCCCTTGTGAAGCCTAAGAAGAAGTCTAAGGTGTTAAAGTTTCCTAAGTGCAAGCTGTAATGAATTTCTTACAGTACCAACACCTACTCTGATGCTCTTCACTTCAGCAGCACTCTCTTCAGGCTATCTTCATGCATTTTGTCACACTTTTGTTACAGATTCAAAAAGGTCCTTTTCTCTGAAGCAAATCTTCCTGTTGAGTGTAAGGCAATTCCTAATACCAAGTATCTTTCTTTGCATTTTCATTATATTATTTGAACTTTTACTGTGATCAGTTTTATTTTGTTTATCAGTTTCTGTTTCAAATTTATATATGGATGTTTTCCTGTGAGATAAAAACATGATTTGCTGTCTGCTCAGTAACAGAGTAATAGAATACACCACGAATCATCAACCAATTACTGAAGAAGGGATATGATTGATCTCTGATCAAGTCAATTAATGATTTGTGGACTTAAAAGAGAGTAATGTTTGCATTCTACTCAATTACTAACAGCTATATGTCATCATTATTTTAATCGGGATTTTGGGAATCTGGTATCATTTAATTAATCTATGTTAACTGAAATCATTCTATATGGAAAACATACAAAGCAAGGGTTACCTAGATTGGTAATATTTTTAAGACAGTAAAGTATGAAAGTTCAATTTTTGATAAGTCAGTTTTAAATCAATTAAAATTTCAAAAAAAGCATTTCTCTGAAACATCTCTCATTAAGTAGCATATATCATTGCTTTTAATTCTGTATTATAGAGACATTACACTCTACTGACGGAATCATCAAGTTATCACTCCTAGAAAAGATTCAGATGAACTTTAATATGCAGAATAGATTGTGTGTGTGTGTGTGTGTGTGTGTGTGTGTGTGTGTGTGTGTGTGTGTGTAAAAGAGGGCAATTGAGTGCACATGATGTAAATGCCAAAGGATGACTTTGGTAATCATCCTGGATTGCTCTTCATATTACTTTGCTCTAGGGTTTCCCAAGCCCGCTTTCTAGGACTGGAATTGTAGGCCACCACCATTTCCACCTGGCATTTCTATGTGGGATCTAGAATGCCAGACAAAGGCTTCATCCGCCGAGCCATCTCTTCATCCCTCCAGAATAGATTTTTAAACATGATACTTTTCAGAAATGCCACAATGGTAAACGATATCTATTCATGGCAGATCTGGACATACAGGCATATGCTTAAAGATACCCCATGGACATATATACATCATGTATGTACAGAAGCCTGTAGATAATGTTTTCTCCCTATATGCCCTGCAGCATTACCACATAGAACCAGAGCTAATCTCTCATTCCATTTGTTTTAGCCCAGCACTTTCTTGGTGTCATTATTTTTGCCCTCTGGGTCTGTTATTAATAAAAATAAGGGTTACTTGCAATACTATGACAGTCCAGCAATCACAATAGCTACAAATGATTAATGAGCAGGTGACTACATACACCTTGCAAATGGTGAGTGGGATGGAACAGAGTGAGATTTTATCATGTTTCTTAGGACAGTATGTAACAAAACTTAGAAATTATTATTTCTGGAGCTTTCCATTTATTATTTTCTACCCATCATTGTCTATAACAGACACTGCAGAAAGCATATTTGTGGATAAGCAGAGCCTATTATTTTTGATTTAGTCATTCAACTAAAAGCACTGAAAACAACTTTAAGACTATTACTTTTATAATATGCAACACTGAATTGCAAATCCAGAAGTATTCTCACATAACAATGTTCAGTGTTTTCATGGAAGTAGAACTCAAAAAAAAAAAAAAAGCAGTTTTATTGCAGGAGCAGCAAAACTGCAAAAGAAAATCAACAAACCACAATCCAGAACTTCAGAGATTATATCAACCACTTAGAACTAGGCCAGACTAATCTCTCCCCATCCTGAAGCTCAAGGACATTTGCGGAAGAGGGGGCGATAAGAGTGTAAGAGCAAAAGGATGGGAGGAGCAATGATTTGCAATATACTCCACACAAGTTAGGGCCGAAGCAATCATAATTGGACTTTACCTGCCCTGCGCAATGTCCAACACACTATTGACCTCACAAAGTCTAGCATCTGCTAAAGGCACCAAGATCCTTGGAGGCAAGGGATTGGCAGCCACAGCAGTGTTCCTATGCTTAAGGGGAACATGGGAAAGGGTTCAGGGAAAAGCCACTGGATCCTTGTACGTCATCGGAGAGGAGGAACCAGAGGAGAACCAGGCATGCACAAGAAAGGACTCTGGGAATTGGGGCGGGAGGCTCTGGGGGATGAGGAGGGAAGAGGGAGGGGAAGGGGATCAGGGGGGAGGGGGGAGAAGGAGGGAGGGAGGAGGAGGAGGAAGTGAGGGAACTGGTGTACCTATTAAGTTTGTATGAGCTGAAATAATAATAAAAAAGTATTAAAACAAACAAACAAACAAAAACACAAAGAAGGGATAAGATTAAAAACAAAGAGCAAAAATCAAAAAAAAAAAACCAGTTTTTATACATGTGATCTACAAAAGGTTCCAGTTTCTCCACATCATCTCTAGCATCTGACATCTTTGATTTGTGGAAAGCAGTTATTCTCCTAGGAATTAGCTATTATTTCTGTATGGTTTGATTTGGAATTCCCTGATAATTGGCGAATGTAAAGCATATTTTCTTTGTTTCAATGTAATATTTGTATCTGTAGAGCCTAGTGTTTTACTTTAAAATAAGTCCAGATGTGTACTGATCATAACAGCGTAATGAGCTTTTCCATTCCTTTATCACTTCTTCATGTCTGAAGACTTCTAATCCTTCTGAAACATATTACTCTAAAATACAGCTGTCCTGTGGTACAACTCTGTTCCAGAATGTATTCTATGCATTTTATTCTGTTTTCGTACTCGTTCTTCATTTCCTTCTATGTCCACACACCTCTTCCTTATCAACCTTTAGTAATTACTACTTCATATTTAGATTAGTATGTTTACTTCATTACATAAGATGAAACATGTGGTATTCTCTTTCTGTATCTGCCTTACTTTATTTAGCATAAGGTTCTCTGGTTTCCATCTATGTTGCTGCATATGACAGAACTATATTCTTTTTAGAGCTGAACAATAATCTATTGTGCATACATACCAAAATATCATCAACTTATCTTAATTATTACAAAATAAATCAAGATTTGAATGCAATCTCTTTGATTTGCTTATTCCACTTCATTGGGATATTGATAAAGTCAGGACTGGTATTGACCGCAGTTTGGTGCAATTGGAAAAGGGTGGTAGATTTAAGTGGTTGAACTTAGTGAGTATTCTTGGGATCACTGAGGACATGTCTTCAAAGTAACTTGGACAATTAGGTGAGAAGTTTGCTTCTACCACATGCCCTATATGTACTCAAATACAATCTGCTCCCTCCTTACAGACACCAAAAGGAATAAGTCAAATAATTATGAACTAGAACCCAAATCTATGAGCCAAAAAAAACCTCTTTCCTCTATATACTGTGATGATCTCAGATATTTGTTATGCTAGAATGCTCCAGCTAAGATTGGTGCAGTTGGGTCGTGTGATAGACACATTTTCAGTTCTTACTCGTTGCACGCACAATGCTGTCTCCAAAGTGCGTGGGTTCCCTTT
Organism: Typhlomys cinereus; assembly: GCA_023101885.1. Lineage (NCBI taxonomy): Eukaryota > Metazoa > Chordata > Mammalia > Rodentia > Platacanthomyidae > Typhlomys > Typhlomys cinereus. The sequence goes on along the minus strand of JALPQD010000751.1, from coordinate 435,805 downwards.
CTCCTCATCTGCATGCACTTTTTTCACTTTTTGATAATAGCCTTTATAATAGTGATCAGTGCTTCTAACATTGCTTCTTTAGAGAAAGGAATAAGATAGTGTATTCTTTAAAAATTCGGTTGTTTGATATTGTTTATTTTTTATTATTTATTCAATTGTGCATCAGTGCGAGTGTGTATATGTGTGTGTGTTTGTGTGTGTGTGTGTGTGTGTGTGTGTGTGTGTGTGTGTGTGTGTAGAACCACGGACGAATTCGGGAGCCGCCATGGACCGCCTCCACCTCCTCCTTGTTTACTCTGCCCCCCGGGGATTCACAGGCTACGCCCTACCAGGACCAGAAGTGCAGGCCGCCCCCGCATCCGCCCGGCGTCTATACGTGGGTCTAGGATCCGAACTTAGGACCTTCCGCCTTCAAGGCAGAGGCTTAACCCCTGAGCCACCTCTCCAGCCCTTGTTAAGTATTTTTTTATTTTATGACTTTATATATTGTGGATATTAATTCTTTGTTATATAAATATTTCTCAAAATTTGTCTCCATTCTGAGCATTTATCTTTCACTTGACTGTTTTCATTTTGATGTATCTCGGTTTGTCTGTTTATTTGGGGGAGCCTTCCTTGTGATTCTGTGCTCTTATCCACAAAATCACTGCCATCAAGTATGTTAAAGGATTTCACCATTATCTTCTCTCCTAGGGCATCTTCAAATGCAGGTTAGGCATTGTGCATTTTCTTTAGAGAATTTTTAACTCAGTTTTCTGTTCAATTCATTAGTATTATTTCTAATATTGTGGTTGTTCTTAATAGACTTTAGTGAATACCTCTCCATCCTATATATAGTTGGTAAATATTTTCCCTTTTTGCAAATTACTCTTCCATCCTTTTAATCAATTATTTTGCTGTGTAGAACCTCCTTAGTTTGAAATAGATCCACTTGTTTATCTTTGCTTTTGGTGCCAGGTGTTAGTAACATATCCAAAAAATATTTTTCTCTACCACATTAGGGAGATTTTTTTTCTTGTTCACATTCAGGAATTTTGCAGATCCAGATCTTACAATGATAACTTTAATCAAATTCAGTTGATTTTTATATAAGGGCACAATTTCATTCGTTTGGCTTCATTCCTTTTTTGTTGTATTTCTTTTAAAAATAGCACCACTTATTCCCTTGTATACCTTTGACATTGTTTTCAGAAGTCAGCTGAACATACATAGGTAAATGTATTTCTGAGTTCTTCATTATGTTCTGTTGGTGTGCTTTTAACCCAATAAAACATCTATGAAAAGTGAAGACTGTATCAGTGAGTTAGTTCTTTACCTTTGTAACACATAGTGAAATTGAACTGGGATACCATCTTTACCAAGACTGTGAAACTACTTGTAGTGCTTCGTGATTGCATATGAATAGGATCGTTTTTTATTTTAAAATGTACATTGGATCTTTGATAGAGATTACATTGCAAATGGTTTAAGGTCAGAGCATTTTAGTTGTTCTAGCCTACAGACATGGACTAATTTCCCATTTATTTGGATCTTCTTTAGTTTCATCAACAGTACCATAAAATTCCTCATATAAAAATCATTCATTTCGCTCCCTTCCCCAACTCCACCACACAGGACACGCATGGTCCAGCCGGGCCTCACCTCGACCTAGGTAAGCTCCATCCCCGCCCACCCCCAGAACCCCAGGCCAAATAATTCAGTTTAGTGAAAAACGCACAGAAATTGAAAGGAGATCTTAAAGAGTTAAAACGACAATGCCAAAGTCAAAGTGCAAATCCATGAGAAACAACACTCAAGTAAACAAATCTCCCACTGAAGGAATTAATCCCATAATGTTAGACTCCAACCAGAACAAACCCATGGAAAATGGCCAAGAAAGCCTGACCCAGGATAACGACCTTCAAAATATGATCATTACCATGTTCAATACTATGAAAGAGGAAATCCGGGAGGAATTAAATAATCGAATCAATCACTTTGAAGAGGATCACAACAGACACTTGGAGGAGTTGAGAAAAACAGTGCAAGAAACAAAAAATGGCATAGAGCAGTTAAAACAGACTCAAGCAGAGTTTAAAACTGAGCTAAAACACGAGTTATCTTCAACCCAGATCTCCACAGAGAGTCTTATCAACAGAACTAATGAAGCAGAAAAAGAAATTCAGACCTTGAAGATAAAGTGGGACTATTAACCAGCTCAATGGAAGAGGTTGTTAAAGCCAAAGAAATATCTAGGAGATATGGGACACCCTGAAGAAGCCTAACATGCGTATTCATGGAATACCAGAGCAAGAATCTCAAAATACCACCCCTGAGGAAATTTTTCAAAAGATCATCAAAGAAAACTTTCCTCATCTAAAAAAAGAGAGGCCCAAACATATACTAGAGGCATTCCGTACCCCAAACAGGTATGACCAAAACAGAAGCTCGCCATGGCAAATAATAGTTAAAACACTCCACATTCAAGATAAGAACTGGTGCTGAGAGCTTCAAGGGAGAAAAACCAAGTCACTTTTAAAGGTAAACCTATTAAAATAACAAATGACTTCTCAGTAAAAGCAAGAAGAGCTTGGAGAGACATACTTCAAGTATTGAATGAGCAAAAATGTCAACCCAGGATGATTTACCTGCAAAATTATCCGTCATGATCGAGGGAGAAAGAAAAATCTTCCAGCACAAAGACAACTTGAAGGGAATATATGTCCACCAAACCAGGCCTTAAAAAAATGCTAGAAATGATACTCAAGCTTGAAGAAAAAACAGGCATATCCGGGAGAACAGAAGGCAAGTATAACACCATTAAAACCGAAGCAATATACTTATAAAAACTACTAAACATAATAATGTCTGGAATTAAAAATAGTTTCTCCATTATAACACTAAATGTTAATAAAATTAACTCACCGATCAAGAGACACAGATTACAAACTTGGATTAAAAATCACAATCCATCAATCTGCTGCCTGCAGGAAACTCATCTCACCACAAAAGATAGGCATGCCCTAAAAATAAAAGGCTGGTCAACAATTCTACAAGCTAATGGAGCAGAAAACAGGCAGGGGTAGCCATTATGCTGTCAGACAAAGTGGACTTCAAACCAAAGAAAATTATAAGAGACACAGATGGATACTACATTTTAGTCACAGGAACAATTCACCAGGAAGACTTCACAATACTGAACATACATGCACCCAATATGGGCCCCTCCACATTCATTAAGAAAATCCTACAGGTTCTAAAGTGAGAAATCAACCCCCAAAGATAATTCTTGGGGATTTCAACATCGCCCTCTCAACATGGGATAGATCTACAGGTAAAAACCTTAACAGGGACACTTCGAAGCTTAACCAAACCCTTACTGAAATGGACCTTACAGATCTCTATCGTACTTTTCATCCACGCACCAAAGAATACACATTTTTCTCAGCAGCAGACTGAACTATCTCCAAAATACATCACATATTGGGCCACAAAACGAATCTACACATATACAGGAATGTTGAAATCCTAGCCTGTACCTTATCAGACCACCACGACTTAAAGCTGGACATCCACATAACAACAGGCAACAGAAAATACACTAACTCCTGGAAACTTAACACTATGATGCTGAATGAGAACTGGATTCAGGAAGAAATTAAAAAGGAAATTCAAGATTTCCTGAAAGTGAATGATAATGAAAATACAGCTTACCAAAATCTCTGGGACACAGTGAAAGCTGTCCTAGAGGTAAGTTCATAGCTCTTAATGCCTACATCAAAAAAATGGGAACATCAGAAATAAATAAATTAACAATGCAGGAAAAGCCTTAGAAAAACTAGAGCAATCTGATCCCAAAAGCAGTAGAAGAGAGGAGATTAGCAAAATAAGGGGAGAAATACCTGAAATCGAGATTAGGAAAACGATAGAGAAAATCAACCAGTCAAAAAGCAGATCCTTTGAAAAAAAATCAATAAGATTGATACACCCCTAGCTAAATTAACTAAAAGCAAGAGAGAGAAAAGCCAAAGTAACAAAATTAGAAATGAAAATGGAGTTATCACTACTGATACCCAAGAAATCCAGAGTTTTATAACGTCTATTTCAAAAACTTATAGTCTGTGAAATTTGACAACACAAAAGAGAGGATGAATTCCTAAGTAAACACAACTTACCTAAATTGAATCAGGAAGTTGTGAATTATTTAAATAGTCCTATAACATATAATTTCACAAGATCCCAACTGTTGAGAGTTGGTAGCAGTGACTGTGCCATTGGATGTCTGTTTAGGAACTGTTGGCCTAGCCCAATCAGCTCGAGGAAATTCCCTACTCTTTCAACTATGGATTTTATAGTCTATGGCCTTAAATCAAGGTCCTTGATCCATTTGGAATTAAGTCTTGTACAAGGTGACAAACACGGGTCCAGTTTTAATCTTCTACATGTGGAGATCCAGTTTTGCCAGCACCATTTGTTGAAGATACTGTTCTTTTTCCATTGGATTTTTTGGGGCCCTTTGTCAAAGACCAAATGGCTGTAATTTTGTGGGCTTATATCTGGGTCTTCAATCCTTATCCATTGATCTGTGTGTCTATTTTGGAGCCAGTACCAGGCTGTTTTTACAACTATAGATTTGTAGTATAGACTAAGGTTTGGTATGGTGATACCTCCAGCAGTGTTTTTGTTACTCAGGATTGTCTTTGCTATCCTGGGTCTTTTGTGCCTCCATATGAATTTTGAGATTGTTTGGTCAACTTCTTTAAAGAATTGCTTTGGGATTTTACTTGGTATAGCGTTGAATTTGTACATTGCCTTTTGTAGGATGCTCATTTTTATAATGTTGATTCTGCCAATCCAGGAACACAGGAGGTCTTTCCACCTTCTGGTGTCTATTGCAATTTCTTTCTTTAGGGTTTTAAAGTTTTCATCGTAAAGGTCTTTTACCTCCTTGGTTAGGTTTATACCAAGGTATTTCATTTTTTTAGGGGCTATAGTAAATGGGATTGTTTCTCTCAAAGCTTTTTCACTTCTTTCATTCTGGGCATATAGGAAGGCCTCTGATTTTTGCACATTTATTTTGTATCCTGCTACCCTGCTGAACTTCTCAATTAGTTCCAGGAGCTTCCTGGTGGAGTTTTTGGGATCGCTCAGGTATAAGATCATGTCATCTGCAAATAGGGAAAGCTTGACTACTTCCTTGCCAATTTGAATCCGTTTTATTTCCCGTTCTTGTCTTATGGCTTCAGCTAACACTTCAAGCACAATATTGAATAGAAGTGGTGAGAGTGGGCAGCCTTGTCTAGTTCCTGATCGAAGTGGGAATGCTTCCAGTTTTTCCCCATTGAGTATAATACTTGCTGTAGGCTTGTCGTATACAGCTTTTTATTATATTGATAAAGGTTCCTTCCATTCCTACTGTCTCTAGCATTTTGATCATAAAAGGCTGTTGGATCTTGTCAAAACTTTTTTCTGCATCTATCGAGAGTATCATGTGGTCTTGGACTTTGGACTGGTTTATATTATGAATTACATTATTGATTTGCGTATGTTGAACCATCCTTGTGTCCCGGGAATAAACCCTACTTGATCCCCATGAATGATCTTTTTGATATGTTTTTTAATCTGATTTGCTAAGACTTTGTTGAGAATCTTTGCATCTGTGTTCATCAGAGAGATTGGCCTATAGTTTTCTTTTTTAAGTGTATCTTTATTAGGTTTTGGGATTAAAACGATATTAGCTTCATAGAAGGAATTTGGTAGTGTTCCTTCCTTTGCTATTTGTTGGAACAGTTTAAGGAGTATTGGTGTTATTAACTCCTTAAATGTCTGGTAGAACTCTATGCTGAATCCATCTGGTCCAGGACATTTTTTGGTGGGAAGACTCGAGATTACTTCCTCAATTTCCTTATATGTTATAGGACTATTTAAATAATTCACAACTTCCTGATTCAATTTAGGTAAGTTGTGTTTACTTAGGAATTCATCCATCTCTTTTGTGTTGTCAAATTTCACAGACTATAAGTTTTTGAAATATGACGTTATAAAACTCTGGATTTCTTGGGTATCAGTAGTGATAACTCCATTTTCATTTCTAATTTTGTTACTTTGGCTTTTCTCTCTCTTGCTTTTAGTTAATTTAGCTAGGGGTGTATCAATCTTATTGATTTTTTTTCAAAGGATCTGCTTTTTGACTGGTTGATTTTCTCTATCATTTTCCTAATCTCGATTTCAGGTATTTCTCCCCTTATTTTGCTAATCTCCTCTCTTCTACTGCTTTTGGGATCAGATTGCTCTAGTTTTTCTAAGGCTTTTAGCTGCATTGTTAATTTATTTATTTCTGATGTTCCCATTTTTTTGATGTAGGCATTAAGAGCTATGAACTTACCTCTTAGGACAGCTTTCACTGTGTCCCAGAGATTTTGGTAAGCTGTATTTTCATTATCGTTCACTTTCAGGAAATCTTGAATTTCCTTTTTAATTTCTTCCTGAATCCAGTTCTCATTCAGCATCATAGTGTTAAGTTTCCAGGAGTTAGTGTATTTTCTGTTGCCTGTTGTTATGTGGATGTCCAGCTTTAAGTCGTGGTGGTCTGATAAGGTACAGGCTAGGATTTCAACATTCCTGTATATGTGTAGATTCGTTTTGTGGCCCAATATGTGATGTATTTTGGAGATAGTTCAGTCTGCTGCTGAGAAAAATGTGTATTCTTTGGTGCGTGGATGAAAAGTACGATAGAGATCTGTAAGGTCCATTTCAGTAAGGGTTTGGTTAAGCTTCGAAGTGTCCCTGTTAAGGTTTTTACCTGTAGATCTATCCCATGTTGAGAGGGCGATGTTGAAATCCCCAAGAATTATCTTCGGGGGTTGATTTCTCACTTTAGAACCTGTAGGATTTTCTTAATGAATGTGGAGGGGCCCATATTGGGTGCATGTATGTTCAGTATTGTGAAGTCTTCCTGGTGAATTGTTCCTGTGACTAAAATGTAGTATCCATCTGTGTCTCTTATAATTTTCTTTGGTTTGAAGTCCACTTTGTCTGACAGCATAATGGCTACCCCTGCCTGTTTTCTGCTCCATTAGCTTGTAGAATTTTGGACCAGCCTTTTATTTTTAGGGCATGCCTATCTTTTGTGGTGAGATGAGTTTCCTGCAGGCAGCAGATTGATGGGTTGTGTTTTTTAATCCAAGTGTGTAATCCGTGTCTCTTAATCGGTGAGTTGAGCCCATTGACATTTAATGTTAAATGGAGAAATTCTTTTTAATTCTGGATATTTTTTATGTTTAGTGGATTTTGCAAGCTTATTATTTTACATTTATATTTTTGTGGTATTATTATTCCCTCTTGTCCTCCTGGATACGCTTGTTCTTTTCTTCAAGTTTGCGTATCATTTCTAGCATTTTTTGAAGGCCTGGTTTGGTAGACATGTATCCCTTCAAGTTGTCTTTGTGTTGGAAAATTTTTCTTTCTCCCTCGATCATGACAGTTTTGCCAAGTATATCAGTCTGGGTTGGCATTTTTGCTCATTTAATACATGAAGTATGTCTTTCCAAGCTCTTCTTGCTTTTATTGTTTCCATTGAGAAGTCATTTGTTATTTTAATAGATTTACCTTTAAAAGTGACTTGCTTTTTTCTCTTGAAGCTCTCAAGCACCTTTTCTTTGTCTTGAATGTGGAGTGTTTTGACTATTATTTGCCGTGGCGATTTTCTATTTTGTTCATATCTGTTTGGAGTGTGAAATGCCTCTTGTATTTAGATGGGCCTCTCATTCTTAAGTTGAGGGAAGTTTTCATTTATGATAATTTGAAAAATTTCCTCAGTGTGCTATTTTGAGATTCTTGCTCTGGTATTCCATGAATGTGCATGTTAGGCTTCTTCAGGGTGTCCCATATCTCTTGAATGTTCCTTTCAAGTATCTTTTTGGCTTTAACAATCTCTTCCACTGAGCTGGTTAATTTTCCCACTTTGTCTTCAAGATCTGAAATTCTGGCGCTGGAGAGGTGGCTCAGGGGTTAAGACTCTGCCTTGCAGGCGGAAGGTCCTGAGTTTGGATCCTAGACCCCATGTATAGACACGGGGCTGAAATGGGGGTGGCCTGCAGTCCATGGTGGTTCCCGAATTTGCCCGTAGTTCTACACACACACACACACACACACACACACACACACACACAATTGAATAAATAAATTTAAAAAAAGATCTGAAATTCTATTTTCTGCTTCATTAGTTCTGCTGATAAGACTCTCTTTTGAGATTTGGGTTAAGATAGCTTGTCTTTTAGTTCAATTTTAAACTCTGCCTGAGACTGTTTTAACTGGTCTATGCTTATTTTTGTTTCTTGAACTGTTTTTCTCAACTCCTCCAAATGCCTGTTGTGTTCCTGTTCAAAGTTATTAAACTCCTCTTAGATTTCTTCTTTCATAGTATTAATCATGGTAATGATCATACTTTGAAAGTCGTTGTCTTGGGTCTGGCTTTCTTGGCTGTTTTCTGTGAATTTGTTCTGGTTGGAATCCATCATTAAGGGGTTAATTCTTTCCGTGGGAAATTGGTCTTCTTGGTTTTTGTTTCTCATGGATCTGCACTTTGACTTGGGCATTGTTGTTTTTTCTTCTAGGGCTTTTCAGTTTCTATGTGTTTTTGACTGCTTTAGTTGGTATTCCTACACTTGGGCAGTTATTACTAGTGCTTGCCTTGGGGTTGGGTATGTTCGTCTTTTGTTATTGTTATTTCCTAGTTGAGGCTGTTAGGCTGTTAGTACATCAGTTAAGTCAGGTTAAGTAGACAAGGAGTGAATATTAGTATGGTAATGCACTTTTACGATGTAGTATCTTGGTGATATGTGAGGGTGAGTGGTATGATCCCTGGAGTTGTACATGTTTTTGGGGTGGCTTTCTGGAAAAGTTAATCTATAGTGATTATTATTAGAAAGGAACAGTAAGGTGAAAAAAAGGAGGTTTACTTACCTTTGGGCTGAATGTGAAGAATCTTTCTCATGTGATAGGATGATTGTAGAGATTTACAGATTTATGGCCTTTGACCCTTAGAACTTTGCTTGAGTTTTCCTTGGACTCTATTGAATTCTGAGTAGCAGTGTGTCTTCTGTAAACCATGAGCGTGGGTCCCCGGTTGGCCAGAGAGGCATAGGGGCTGATGTTGATGGCAGAATTCTTCAACCGGGACCTGGGACTTGGCTTAGTGTCCCACCCAAGCTCCAGGGATGGAGGAAAGCAAGCAAGTCCTCCTGTCCAGTTGGGCGGAAGGCAGGCGGGAGGGAGAAGGGGGGCTAGGGTCCCGGGGCATGGCCCAGGCCAGCCTGGGTGCCGCCAGGATGCGGGGCGACCTGGGCGGGGTCGAGGGGGGGGGACTCACCTGGGGGTGGCCTGGCTGAGTGGGGAGCGGGAGGCGCGGTCGGTTGGGCTGACAAAGGCAGCGCGGGGCTTGTTCGTGATTTTAAAGAATATTTTTGTAGCCCATCAAGTAGGATTTCTTCTAGTTTCACTAGCACTCCCAGCCCCCTGAATAGCACACAGGGAACCTGAGACTTTGAAGGCACACTACTCCTTCTTTCCTGAGTAAGTGTCTCAACTACGTAACATCCCACAGTGCTGGCCTGCACTAGTTTGGAGAATGGCTGATAATAATAAAATAAAATTTTTCTTGGCTGCCTCAACATGGCTATAATCAGTTTTGTAGTAATGTGGAGCAACTTCTTACTTGGATTCTATACTGCTCATATATTAGATCATTATATAGGTCATTGCAAAATCGTTATGTCTATGGAAAATCAAAGGACAGGATTTTCCCTTCTGCCATCTTGCTAATATCTCTCTCTTGAATATTTTAAGAGAAAGGAACAAAACTAACTTCTAATAAATTGCACAATAAAAGAGTAAAACTGTACACATACTTTTATTACCATTTACAAATGTGCCAGGATACAGAATTATGAGGCAAGAGACAGAGTTCTGTACAACATCAATTAATAGGAAATTAATAACAAATGTGATTTTAATGATAAAGAACAACGTAAATACATCTTTCAGAAGCATATATGAAGCCTCAGTACTATCATTGATGTTTCTAAAAAGCTAGCAGCCTTCATAACCTGAATACACAGTAGTAAAACTCCCTCCTAGACATCACATAAAAATTTCATATTCTAGAAAAACCAAGTATTTTTCATACTGATTTGGACAGTCTTTGAATTTTAGTCAATATCTTAAGGCTCATATCACATAAAATGGTACTTGTTACAAAATTCAGAAGTGTCCAGGACATTGTTGCAAGCAGACAAGTAAAATTTATTTAAAAAGTTATATTGCAGTTAAAAAGTGAATGAGCTAAATAATTCAAATAAAATGAATGTATAATCATAGGTGGTGGTGTATACTTCTCATCCCAAGGGAGCCTGAGGTTTGAGGCTTGCACCAAAATCTAGTGTATGGTGAGTTTTGAGCCACAGAGTAAGACCCCTACCAAGATAAACAAAGTAAAACAAGTTATTTTCATTGAGTAAATATAAATCATAAATCCACCAATGCTTTCATTAGTGCATTGCATGTGTCATGTGTGTCTTAAAGTATTACTTGAGAAATAAGAAACTAGCTATTAAATTTAGTACTGAGATATTTGATTATCCATGAGGCAAAAATAATTGATGCCTTCTTTCTATATAAATGAAAATCAATTACAAATTCACTTAAATGTGAATGGTAGATTTAAATTTTATTTTAAAATTATAGAAATATATGTGTTTCAATAATAAAAATATCCTTAAGCAAAATATAAAGATTTGGTCATAATTTCTAAAATGGTTATTTGCTTACATTGAGAATTATTTCTACATTCAAATTCCAAATGTCTTTTAAACACTGAAAAATGCTCAACCTCAAATACTTAGAGATCATAAGGAAAACAAACTGAAATTGCACTAAAATATACTTCATAATCATTGAATGGCAACAGTTAAATAATTCTAAAGCAAGTAATTATGGATGAATTATAGATGTTGGTATCTTTAAATTGATCCTGTTGATGGTATGTTAATAACTATAAAGGGGCATAATCAGTTTGCAAAACAACTTTCCATTGCCTGGTAAAATATAATCTCCTTTTAACCTACAACTAACAGCCCCATGTGAATGCACATACTAGTGGAAATCACCAGCTGGTCTGCAAAGGCCACTGAGCATTTAGGGTAGCCTAAAAGTCCATTTTGGTAACTGAGATTAACATAGATAGTCTGAGACACCATTGGATGGATAATGTTGTCAAAAAGAGCATTTCCAGACCGGGAAAATGGCTTTATGGGCAAACTCACTGCGCAAACATGAGGAACTGAATTCAGATCTCCATAACCCATAGGGAAGCCAGACATGGCAGTGTGTACTTGTAATACCAGTGTTTGGTGGGAGGAAGATGGGTGGATTCTGGACCTCACTGAGCAGAGGCAAACTATCAGAAAGACCCAGTTTCAAAAGATAAATGGGAGAGACAAACAAAGAAGATACCCAATATCAACCTCTGGCCTCTGATCATCTGTACAAGAAAAAATTTTAAATGGTTTAAAGTGGACGAAGGTCACCATACTGTCTATTTACACAATGGAATGAATTACAACAGGAAAACAAATTAGCCACAAGTATAAGCAACAGTATATATGAATTGTAGAAATGTTTACAAAAACCTTCTTTGTTCAAAATATAAGCTAACTAAACCCAGAGTGTGCTTATGTTCATATTTAGAGGATTGTTTGTGTGTAAAAATACTATTCTTACATGTGTTATGCAAAACTATGTTTTATTGGACACTACTTAAAGACTTAAAAATCAAAATGATGTTTTGTAGATGGTTTCCTGATGATTTTGTTTCCTGCTGGCCTTGATCCACATCATGGGGTAGAGGAAAAATGCACGGGTAGTAATAATATTCTAATGTACATTTTTAGACTTTGAAGCAGACTTCTCGCCTGAGGGGAAGCATGACAACAGCTAAGGAGAGGCTGTTGATTTGTTTCTAGGGTGAGATGAGTATGGTGTGAGTGTCCTACAGGATCCATCACGCCTGAAGGCTTGGTGCTAAGGGTAGTCCAGGTATTAGGTGAACATTTGAGGGGTTAGACCTATGAGTGCATAATCTTGAAGGGCATATGAAATTTCTCTACCTGATGTTTCTCTCTCTCTCTCTCTCTCTCTCTCTCTCTCTCTCTCTCTCCCCCTCATCTCTTCAGTGACTATGTGAGTAATCTCTACTTTTTACTCTCTATGCTGTTACACTTTTCTTATTTTCTTGAATGAGTTCTGGCATTTTTCCAAGGACCATTGTGCTTTTGTTTAGTTATTCCTACGATTTTAGTTAGGTAACTCCTCCTCTGTCATCTTGGTGATATATGGCAGGGATGTTTTTTGTTGAAATAGAGAAACTGAGGAAAGACAGTAACAAAAGAGACCATTTAGAAGCAACATTATCCCAGATGAATGGAGGAAATGCAAACCAAACTCTATGGGTTAGGAGCATCTGTTGAGAGCAAAGGCTAAGGGATGCTTATAGATTGGTCATTCAGTAACTATTAACTACCATGAATAAAAGAGTTCAAAATATTCAGTAAAGGAACTAGATGTAATGAAGACATCTGAAATATTCCCTGATTCCTGAGCCTTTGCTACAAATCATGAAGAATTATGTGCTGCAACTTTAACTTTATTTTAATCACAGTTATCTGGTTGAATACAGTTATAAATCCAAAGGAAATTTTTGCCAATAAGAATATTTATAGTTTCCCTTTCTGAGGTGCAATTTCCTTTGTCGTTGTGAAACAAAACCATTACACATTTTTAATGATAAAAAAGTAAAATTTTAAAATAATTATTATATATTAGCGCTCCAGTTATTGAACTAATTTTCACAAAAATAATTAAGCCTTTTTGTTAGTGTTATTTGCTAGGTTTGATTCTTTAACTGCTACTCCGAATGAAGACCTAAACAGACAGCAATCACTATCATGACTAGAAAATTAGAGAATTTTCATAGGTTAAATGAGATATTTTACTCTTTCTTTATGAAAATAAATATTCATTTTCAAAATTGCCCAGGAGAGATACATGTGTTTTGTTATAATATTTATGCTATATATACATGAGCACAAAAGAGAGTAAATTTTGTTTGGATTGATTTTCATACTAGATTTCCAAACTATGAAAGAAATGAATGTCTTTATGGACTGCAGACTTTAAGAGTATCTTACAATTTTGAAATGAGATGTGCTTTCTCCAATATAGCTCAGTTTCTAATGCACATATCATATAATATTTCTCCTGTTGTGAAATTAAGTCTCATGTGAATTTCTTTTTCATTATTTTATTCATGTATATGTGTCTAGTATACGTTTACTTGTATATGTGCATATTATTGTGCATACTATGTCTAATGTCTAATTGTCTGTGCTAATGAGTAAAGTACAAAGGCCAGTAATGGATGCTTTCCTAAGTTGCTGCCCATCTTATTTTTTAAGGTGGGGTCTGTCAGTGAACCCGGAGCTCACCACTTTGTTTATACTGGCTAACTAGTGAGTTCTAAGATCTGCTGCTTGTGACTTCCCCAGTCTGGTGATAAAGGCTTATAATTTAGTGCCTGATGTTTTACATGGGTGCTGGATTGATCTTCATTCTTATGTGGCAGCAACTTTACTATTACATTGTCCTGGCTCATGTGTTTGGATCTTCAGTTGTTTAGGAAGGTGATGGCAACTTCAGAAGATGTAAAGGTGGGCCTTGATGTTGGTTATTCCCCCCTCCTGTTTTTGGGAGCTAGCTCTCTCAGCCTTCATGTCTTCTGTGATTTTAGCCTCCAGCCTCTGTCAGTCAATTATGCCTTCTTCACCATAAAAGACTGAATCTCCAGCCTGGAAATGTAAGCCAAATAAATCTCCATTTTCGCACTTTAAGTTGCTTGAGTTAGAGTGTTGTTTCACAGCAGCAGAGAGAATAACCAATATGTGAACCATCTCCCGAATATTTCTTTTTGTTTTTGCTAAGAAAGTATGTATGCTTAAGTGTTCTGCCTCATTGTATTGACTGACTCCAGATTACTCTTTTAAAGAAAATCCCAGGACATCTCATTTTTCTGGATTACTCTGTCTTAAATCCCTACTTATTTCAGTGCTTTGGCCCATTACACAAGCCTCCCTGAGACATCTCCAAGCTTACAACTTGGCTGCCACAGTAGTTAGAATTCTATTGCAAGTAAATGCAACTATCTTCTTTGATTACATCAGACTCCACGTTCTTTAAAGATAGATAGACAGACAGACAGATAGACAGAGAGATAGTTGTGGGTTACCATTTATGATAAACTTAGCATGCAAGAGTGTCTGAATTTCATTAAGTCAGTAATTCTGCAGCAAGTACTCAGGCACCTGACAATAACAGCATCCCAGTGGACCACACATGCACACATACAAAAAGACATGAATGTAGATGGGAGACAGGCTAGAAAAGATAAAGTGTAAAGTGGCACAAGAGGGAATTGGACAGAGTAGTTAGAAGTGAAAACAAATAAGTCATTGTACTTATGGATTAAAGTGTCAAAGAATAAAAGAAAAATAATAGGGTTTTGAAGATGTTCACTTTGAAAAATGCTCCCAAGCACCATAAATATGGCCGTGAGATGGCTTAACAAGCAAAGTCTTTGCTGCTCAAGCATAACCTGAGTTCAGTTTCTGGAATCCATATAAAGGAAAAAGGACAGTATAGCACTCAGAGCACACACACACACATACACATGCATCATACACACGTTTTATACACACATATACATCATACACATGATACAAATATACTTCATACACACATGATATATACATATAATAGTAATAAATGAGATTTTTTAATCCTAGCATAAATAATATTTTGAAGTCCTCAAATATTACTGCTTTATAATCTGAATGTCAACATTCATGCTCATCAAGGAATTAACAGTCACAATAGTGTTCCTATACTTAAGGAGAACACAAGAAAGAGTTCTAGAAATGCCACTGAGTCCTTACACCTCATCAGAGAGGAGGACCCAGAGGAAAGTTTGATATACACATTAACGGATGCTTCAGAGATGGGGGGAGGAGGCACTGGGAGAAAGGGAGAGAGGGAGGAAAGGAAGGGACAAAGCAGGGAGGGAACAGGGAGGTCCAGGGGGGTGGAGGAAGGGAGGGGACAGGGGCTTCTATTATATTTGTATGAGCAGAAAAAAAATTCATGCTCATGATTATGTTAGTATCATTATATATAACAGTTCCTTTCTATCATCTATAATAGAAAATCGATGGATCCAAACTGGGGAGATAGCTCAGGGGTTAGAGCCTTTGCCTCAAAAGCAGAAGGACCTAAGTTCAGATCCCCAAATTACAGGTAAAAATGCACATATGTCAGTGGCCTATAATTTTAGGCTCCTGGAAGGTGAAGCATGAAAAACTTAAGATAAAGCAATAAGAAGTGGAACAATTCCTGTCATCTTGGGACCTACACAGGCACATACTCAAATGCCCTCTGGCGCACGCACATGCACACACACACACACGCACACACAAACACACACACACAGAGTCAATGGTTTATTTCATTAATAGTTGACTTTTCCAATTTGTTTTATATTTTCAGCTTGCTTCTTCTTTACTCTGGAGATGCATCCTAGACTTTTCTCACACTGTTGCAGCATAGTATCCCATTGCACCTGTCACATTGCATTGCCCAAAGGAGATATTTCATTAACATTAGAGATCCTGTACTAAATAAAAATTAAACAAACAACTACAAAGGCTGATGACAGGAAGCTCAGTGACAGGAGCATTTGGTCAATTCTGGTAATGTCTGGACTTCTGTTTCCTACGCCATATCATGAAAGAGAGAGAGAGAGAGAGAGAATCTACGAAGTGTAATAAATATTTGTAATGCAAACCTTCCCGAAATTAGTTGTTTTCAGACTGTGCAAAGAACATATATAATCTATAAGAAAACTACAAGCAAAAATAGGACATTAAATGGTTAATGAATAATTAACAAAAAATATTAACCAACAGGTTGGTTGTCTGTTTATAATGATAACATGTGAGAGGAGGAGGCAGGAGAGCAGAGCAGAATCATCCTCAGCTACATAAGGAGTCTGAGGTTATCCTGTACAATCTAAACCTCTGTAAATTAATTAACAACAAAGAAACTTCAGTCTCATTATTCATTATGAAAATTCAAATTAATTATTATGAATTCTATCACTGGAAACAACTGCTAAAAGAAAGGCTAAATTTTCAAAGATTGATTATTAAATAATGAATGAATAGAACATTATTCACAGTGTTTTCTTATTGAAAATGTGGAAAAATTAGAAATCTTTGTACAGAAATTTGAACATAATAAATATGTTCATTACTATGACCTGAAAATCTTTTCCCAAATGTATATTCACACTAAGAATGACATGTGTTCTCCAAACTCAGAGTATCTACTCTTGTAGTCAGCCTGCATGGTTGCTGATAAATGAACATCAAACAGCTTAAGGGAACAAGGAGTTTATTCTCTTACTGATTCCTGGTTATAGTTCTCAGTCCAGCTTGACAAGAGAGCTCACACCTATACTTAGGGAACTGGCCACACCCTCTCTATGTAGTGACTAAGAGAGGGACGATCTTTACTTGCCAGATCACCATTTCTGGCCAAGCATACAAAAGGATGCCAACTCTCTTAATCCGCTGTCTGTATTTTATTCCAGGGCCTAATCCCACCCACCGTGGGCTGGGCCTTCTCCATCAGCTAAACAATCTCCTGCAGGTCTGTTCTAGCCCTAACTCAACCACTAATTCTCTACAAATGTGCCTAGAACTCAAACTTTCAACTGTCAAGTTGACAACTGTGCCTAACTATGGCATCTACCATGCTGAGAACATTCCTAATTCATAATATCTCTTAACTGGAAGCTCTTTGTCATAGTTAGATATAGACGTCAAGATAAAGTCATAGATATAGAAGTTAGATATAGAAGTTGAAGGTGTGAGCTCTGGGCACATTTGTAGGGTATTAGTAGAAGCAAACCTGTAAGAGATTATCTAGTTGATGGGGAAAGCCCAGCTCATGGTGGTTGGGACTAGTCCCCAGGAAGGTGAATAAAATGGAGGAATTGTTTGAGAAAGTGGATATCTTTCTGTATACTTGGCCAAACATACTGATCTAGCAATTAATGATTGTTCCTTTCTCAACCATTATGCGGATGGATATAGTACATTCAGTTCCCTCAGCCTTGGTGTTGATGTGCGCTCTCCTGCCAAACTGGACAAGGACTATAACGAGGAATCATAAGAAGAAATTTAATTCCTTATTCCCTTAAGCTGTTCGATGGTAATTTATCAGCAGCATGCAGAGAAATGGTAACGCTCTACAAATGCCCATTAAAGGACTGGAGAGAGAGACTTCAGTGAGTGCATATAACAAAGTAACATACACAAATCACAGATTTATTATCAAGAAACAAAAGAGAAGCACCAAGGATGATGCATTATTACATTTAAATAAGCTTCAAACACTAGTAAAATTCAGCAGTAATGTAAGATGTCTAATATCAGGATATATTGGGGACTAACCAGGTGGAGGAACAAAGTGACCCTTAGGAATAGTGTAGCTTTTTATTTTGATTGGGACATTTCTCACACATTCGTGATGGTGAATTAAAGTGAATATAAAGAATATACTTTGCTGAGCATATTATTTATACTTTAATATATAATAAAAGTTAAACAAAAATCTCTGCACTTAATACTTCTTGGAAGTATTTATGTATTTATTTGCTTTTGAGAAAGGATCTTGCTTTTTAGAACAGGCTGTGCTGAAACATGTTTTCTCTTCCTTGGTAACCTCCTGCTGCAGTTGCTTCTTTTTATTTTAATTATTTATTCAATTGTGTGTGTGTGTGTGTGTGTGTATGTGTGTGCATGCGCACGCGTCTGTGTGTATAGAACCATGGACGAATTCGGGAACCACCATGGATGCCTCCACCTCCTTCTGCCCTGGGATTCACAGGCTCAGCCCTACCAGGACCAGAAGCGCAGGCCGCCCCCGCTTCCGCCTGGCGTCTATACGTGGGATCTGGGATCCGAACTCAGGACTTTCTGCCTGCAAGGCAGAGGCTTAACCCCTGAGCCATCTCTCCAGCCCCTGCAGTTGCTTCTTATGCTGATGCTGTTTCTTTTACAAGCACACATATTTACTCAGTAAAAAAGGACTATTTTCCCCAACACTGATAAATTCTTTTGAAAGTATGTTAAATAGATTTTGATATCAAACTTTGATACTCAGAGGGTTATGTTACCTTTACACAAACCTCTCTCTTTTAAATATTTTTTATTAATTTATGTGTTTGAAAAGAGAGGACAGAGAGTGAGAGAAAGAGAGAGAGAGAGAGAAAAGTTTTCCCATGCATGAATGGCACACTGGTAGAAGTCAGAGGACACTTTCAGAAGTTCTTTTTTTCCATCCAACAGAGGGCTTCTGCAAGGAGACAATTTATCTGCTGAGCTATATTATTAGCCCCTTTCTCCCGTTTCTTTCAAATATTTTTCCAAAGACATAACATAACTGAGTTAGCTATTTAAATATGATATTAACTTTTTTAATGTGTGTGGCAAAAAGTAAATAGTAAAATGAAAATAAAATATTTTGTGAACATCATTTTGACTATATATTATAATTTAATTTAATTATTTGTTGATCCCAAGTTTCCAATTTAGCATGCTAGTATGTTAGGTCTTTTGGTTATAAATATAAGATTTTAAAACATTTCAATAAAAATTTATGTTGTATATTGATTAATCTCATGGAATAGATATAGAGGCAAGTCTGTCAGTTTAAAGTAATATCTGGACTCTTTAGTTTCATAAGTCTAGGATTGTTAGCTTCTTTTCAGATCACTAGAGGGATCATATGCAGTATTGCTGAAAATAGAGAAATACAGTGAGAAGCAATATTAAGTTAATTGTGATTTAAAAAATACAGAGAATCTACATTACAAAAGAAGTCAAATCTCTTGTGCATATCAGAGATCGCAGCAAGAATAAAATTTCATTAAAGTCTGGTTTGGTTTATAGTTGCCCACTGATTTGAATAAAGAGTGAAAATCTTTATATCTTTCAGTGAACTTGACTTTATGAAATTAAATATCAGACTGGATAAACAACTTTCATTGTTTAGTAAGGGAAATTAGAAGTTATTGATTACTATGCTAACTGTCATACAGTTCTAGATCACAAGAATAAAGAAATGGGTGAAAATGCAGATAAAGATGTGAATTATAATTTGAAAGTAGAAAGGAGAAATTTCACACAATATAAAAGCTACTTGGTAAAAATATTTAAACCATCAGAGAAACTGAACAAACAACCCAGACAGTGGTTTGAATCAGCAGGATTGATGAAAAGACAAAGTCTGTATGGATCAGAGAAAGGGGCATGTGGTAATTCTCTAATCATCCTGTTCCTATTATTCCTCTAAAACACAGTGCAAATGCTGAGTTTTCAAGAGGATCTGAAAGCACACTAAGGAAACAATGAACAAGTTCCTCTTAAACTCAATGTCCTCATTTTCAAAACAACTGAAAAATTATCCCATAATTCTCTCTCAAAAGTCTCAGAGGTTTTAAAAAGTATCTTTTATTTATTTGTTGAAAATTTCATAGATGTATATAATGTATTTTTTGACAAGTAAACTAAAAGATTTATCTTCTTTAATGATGTAATTTCAAAATAAGATATGTAACTGACAAAACTATGAAGTAATCAGTTTTTTCAACTTGTATTACTAGGGTACTTTTTGATCATAAGACCACACTACTCGCTCCTCCCCATTATTCAAATCTTGCATCTTTCTGCCTGTCTTCTATTATATTTACTGAGCCTTGGCTCTGTAAGAAGTGAAGATAAATATACATGTCCCATCTATAGCTGACTGAACACTCACATTTATTTATTCTCAGCACCTTGACCAGTTACGAGTTCCTATGTGAATCACTGCACACTCAACAAGAAGTTTCTTTGCCCAAGGTTGGAAGCAGGACAAATCTAAGTATATAAACATAAATATATAGAAAGTAGATTGACAATAAGATCATTTAGCAATATAATAACTGTAGGTTCTCTTGTGGGACCCATGACCTCTCCAGTGGTGGGATATTGACCAGCTTTGAAGAACCCAGCATGAATTCCCTTAGTTGAGGACTTCAAATCCAATCAGAAAATGGTTTGGTTACTATCTTAACAGTCATGCTACTATTACATCAGTGGACCCATCTTGCCAGGCAGGTTGGAATGGTAGCATGCAGCATCTAGAGCTGACTAAGACTGCTGATGTTTTTTCTCTCCCAGCAATCTCATTGGCAGCTTCCAGCACTGTGAATACTAACTACCAAGGAAGGAGTTTCCTGCTTAATTTGACATTTGGCATAGAGACTTTTGAAATCCACTATGGTATAATTAATTTTTTTTTATTTTTTAAACAAATGTGTCCCTGTCAAGGACCAAGGGGTGACTTTGGGAGTCATCCTGGATTGCTTCTACCTGGACAAAGAGTGACTTTGGGAATTATCCTGGATTGCTTCAACCTCCTCTTTGCTTTGCTTTGAAATTTTCCAGATTCCACCCACTAGGACAGGAAGGACCCACTGTTGTATGCTTTTTCCTGGTGTTTTCTTTTGTTTTGTTTTCAACAAAAACAACCTCACAGCATTTATTGTCACTTGGTAATAACATAAGGATTATCAAAACACTATAAATAAATGTTTCAGAACTGTACAGAAGATGCTTTAAGATGCATCTTCATTATCACTTCCTTGATAATTTCTAGTTGGAAACACTTTGCAGCAGAGTATATTATCTCCTTTTAATATGGTCCAACCCAGTTGTTTCCTTGACTTTGTTTTAGAATGAATCTCTTTTGCATCATCTAATACAAGGTTCATATACTCATCAAAACCAATAGTGCAACCCTCTGTCTGCATATTCACTTAATCATAGAGCCACACTTGAATCTGAAATCTATTTTGCAAATATCTGAAGATGAGTATCTTCTATACCTTCTGGCCCTGGACCCACATACAGCTGGAGAAAGCAATTTCTGGGATTCCTTCCTGGTGTATTTACATAGGACCTGGGATCTGAATTCAGGTCCTTCTAATTTTGAAGCAGAGTCTTAACCCCTGAGCCATCTCTCCAGACCCACTACAATACATTTTAAACCTGATTAAAGTTATTATACAAAAGTAATTGCTAAGATTATGAACAGGAGGGATGGGGAAGGAGAGCCACACCAGTAACGAGAGAGGGGACCATGTTACAGCAGAGAAAATAGGCCACCATCAAGGACTGCAAGTAAGTAATGAGACATCTGGTTAAGTTCACAGACTTTCCTTCCCTGATCATTTACAACTGATGGGGTCTGATCTTACCCGAAGGGGAGGGCATATAGTCTGGCAGATAAAAAGTAACCATTTTGCAGATGTGTGATTTACCCCTCCCTCACTGCGGTTTCCTACTTTTATTACATCTACCTTTGAATATACTCTTATAACAAGACTCTAATTTAACAGGTTTTTATCTCTGGCCAGGGGGTGACATCCAATACCCATCAGGGTGGAGCCAAGGGCATTGCAGGAACAGCAAAACTGAAAAAAAAATCAACAAACCATAATCCAGAACATCAGAGACTCTATATGAATCACCTGGAACTAGACCAGCCTAATTTCTCCCTATCCTGAAGCTCAGGGAAATTTGTGGAAGAGGGGGCAGCGAGATTGTAAGAGCACAAGGATGGGAGGAGCAATGATATGCAAGATACTCCACACAAGTTAGGACCAAAGCAATCATATTTGGACTTTACATGCCCTGCACAATGTCCAACACACTATTGACCTCACAAAGTCTAGCATTTGCTAAAGGCACTAGAATCCTGGGAGGCAAAGGATTAAAAGCCACAGTAGTGTTCCTATGCTTAAGGGGAACACAGGAAAGGGTTCTGGGAAATGCCACTGGGTCCTTGCACCTCATCGAGAGGAGGACCCAGAGGAAAGTTTGGCATGCACATTAAAGGATGCTCTGGGGATGGGAGAGGGATGCACTGGGGGATGGGGATGGAAGGGGGAGGGGAGGGGACACAGGAGGATAGGGGGTTGGAGGGAGGTGGGAACCAGTGTACCTGTTAAGTTTGTATGAATGGTAATAAAAAATTATTATACAAAAGTAGTAAGCTCTTCATTCCAATTATTAATGACAAAATTCGAAAAAAAAAGATGGGCTCCAACAGAGTATAGAGCAACATATAATGTTGTCACAATTGTCAACCTTCACTGACTTACAATCAACAGGATAAAAATTTGAAAATTCACAGCCTCAGCGTTTGCTACAAAATTCTATTTTACATGATGTTTTACCTGGGTGCTTTAACTATTTGTCTAAATGCTTCAAATTTTGAATTGAGTGTACAGATTTCTGGATTATATATGATAAAATGTTTTTGCTCAATGAAAGGTCAATAAATTATGTGTTTATGTAAGCTAGCAAATATTAGAAAACCAACTGACTGTGAAATGAACATTATATCTATAAAGACACATATTGATTAAAGATGTTATTGGTAGCTTAAATACAGTAGCTTAATTTGCCCTCTCATTAGTATCTTAATATATTTAGCATATCTTTACATTTTTAGAAATGTGAGCATAAACTATTTTTAATTTTTTCAGTACTAGAAATTAAACCAGGAATTCGTAAATGTTTGTAAGTGCTCTACTTACTAAGCTATATCTACAGTCTACTTTTACCATTGTATTTTGTAACTGGTTGTAGCCAAGTGCTCTAGGCTGGCATTAAACTCATTCTAAAGCCCAGCTTGACCTTGAACCTAAGATTTTTCCTGTCTCTGCCTTTTGAGTAACTGGCATTACAGGGTTGCAACATCAGGAGTAGATTGATCACAATTTTAAACAATTCTCAAATTGTTGGGTTTTTATGAAGGTAAATACCTTCTGCTACAAAATCTTATTTGCCTCTTGCTCAATTCCATCTTCATGTGACTATGACCAAAAATAAAGTATTAAGGTCAGAGAGATGTCTTGGTAGAGTAATGTGCTTAAAGAATGAGTAACTGAATTTGATCATTGGAACCCAAATTGTAGACATGAAAAATCAGCTTCTAGAAGTGCCCTCTCACTTCTAAATGTGTCACAGTGCACATGTAACTGTACTCAGACACATTCACATGCATTTACAAATCATGCATATACACATATATAAGCCAATGAACAAATAAATAAGAGTTGGAGAGATGGTTTGTTGTGTTAAGTACTGGGTGCTGAAGGGTGAGGACCTGAGATCAATCCCCAGAACCCACATGAAAGCCAAGTATAACCAACCACAATTGCGGTTACACTGTTATGTGGGATTGGAACTGGGGTAGTTGGACACAGGTGGATTTGAGAGGCTCCAAGCTGTGAAGCTAAAATGGCAAGTGCTAGAGTTAGTCAAAAATGGAGACTCAGTAAGGTGGAAAGAAACAAAAGAAAACATTAGACATTGATCTCAAGACTTCACACATGTACACCTAGATAAAGCAGAGCTGAACACACATATGCACACATAACCTTACAATACACACACACACACACACACACCACACACACACACACACACACACATCAACAACAATGTAATAGTTACTCTTAACTATTGCTATGAGAGAGCACCCAAAGCCAAGCGACTTAAGGGAGAAAGGGAGATTTATTCAGCTTTTGGTTCCAGAGGGGAGATACAGTTTCTCACGTGGAAGTGGCCTGGATGGCTGGCCAAAGCTCAAGGAGTCTATGTCACTGCAGACATCTTAGAGATTAAGATCTGCAAGACTCTTTGCTGCAAAGGCTGACTTCTAGAGGCAGGGTAGAACTAATCCACTTCAAGGCCTACCCTTGTGACTGATTGCCTCCAGCCAGGCTTCACCTCTCAAGGTGCCATGACCTTGCAGAACACGTGAGACTGTGAGTGTGATAGTTAATCCTGGGTGTCGACTTGACACAGCGGTATTAAGTAAGATTGGCAACCATACCTGGTAAGATCAGTTGAGACCACCTGAAGAAATTATCTGGATAATACAAGACCAGCCCTAGATCCCATTGGAACCTTCAGAGATCTCATAGGAACCTCCCAGTAGTGGATCATATAAAAGGACACCACAGAAAAGAAGAGATACTCTATAGCTGTGCTAGGAATAAATCCTCCAAGTCTTCAAGGAAACTAATGATTCTCTAGGAATCCTCCAGCTTCAGACATCACCCACTGGACTACTGGACTGAACAGCTACTGGTTGCCATTGTTGGACTATCTCGGCTATATCTGTAAGCCAACTCAGTACATCCCCTGTTTATATATTCATTTTGTTAATTCTGTAACTCTAGAAAACCTGACTAATACAGTGGGGGACACATATCAAACCATGGTAAGCAATAATAAATATAATTAAAATAGTAGAAGGATGTCAGTTCTATTATTCTTCCTCATTTTTTGCAACAGCATAACATTTATATAAAGTGCTTATTTCATGAATTCAATGTAAAGCATGGTTTTGTTTTCCCAAGTTATAATCTTCATCGCAAAATTCAATGCTTTTGAGACCATATTTTCTTCTGGAAAATAGATCTTGTCTTTCAATTGCACCTGTATCATGACAGATTTTCATAGAGGTTTATATTCCAGATACTGAATGTATTGAGAGTGGTGTTCCAAAGAAAGGAAAAGAAAATTACCATGTTCATTTTCAAACTGTTTGATATAGCTTGTATTCTGTGTTTTGTGCATCAGAAACTCTCCTTTGTTCTTTCACAATGCCCCCTTGTGTTTTATCATTGCATTCTTAGAGATTAAGGTATCTCAAATCTCACTGGCACTATATGTGCCCTGGTATATGAAATACACAGTATAGTCTACATACATGTTGAAATTTTTCAAATAAAATGCCTTAAAGTAAGACTCTTTTAAGCCTCTGAAAATGTTGCTGTTGTGTGTGTGTGAGCAGGTGCTCTGGCACATTTGATCCCCACACTAGGAGAAATTCATAACGAAATAAAATTTAAACCAGAGCAACCTTTAATTAGCATGAAGGTCTTATAAAAAGATTATGCCTTGGCAAAGACCTTATGCCTATTAAAAAACATCAGACAGGAGATCAATATGTAATCACCTCTTGAAATATACTAATCGGAGTACACTCCTTTGAAGAAAATATCCATTGAATCTATTTTCTTTGCAACATAGCTAGGTGTCCTATATGCAAAGGACACAGTAATTAGTCAAGGATCAACAAGGAAGTTCAAGTTTCAATCCACCATCTTGCACACTCTATAAGAACCCTTTCCACTGGACACTTACTTTAAGGGATTCTAATGTAAGAGCCTTTCGAGCCCTCTATGGCAAAACATTTATTGCTTTCTTTTTTTCCTCCAACTCCCATATTCAGAGCAGAAGTTCTGCTTGTTGGTTACTGCCCCCCAATGACTAGCCAACACTTGCAAAAGTGACACTTACCCAATGCACAGTGATGGAAGGAGACAGGGGCAGAGACGGATCACACACTTTCTGGTCTGGGCAAAGGACAAGGATTTCACCTTAGAAAGAGAAGAACTTCTTCCTCTGCCCTTTCAGCCAACCTCAATCCTGAGATAACACCTTCACTTCCCACTCATCCATGCCATTCTCCCTTCTTTCTGAGAATATAGGCCCACTAGTCCAGGACCATCAGCTAAAGGTTCCACTTTACAAAACTGTCAGTAAGAAAAAGGAGGTTCAGAAACAGTCTAAGAATCAGGAGATATTGATGGCAACCACTCTGTATGCTGAAATTCAACTCCAAATGAGATGCTGTAAGGAGGTAGGATCTATGCGACACAATTAAGTTATGAGGACAGAGACTTTCTGAGGTGTTGGAGGTGGTGAGGTGGGCAGTAGTGTTCTTAAAAAGCCCAGATAACTCATTCTTGGGGGAGGGGAACGACAGTGGTATTCTTAAATAAAAGGCAAGATAACTCATTCTTCTCTTGCACTGAGTCAGATCGCAGACAAGGCATTGTTCATGAACTAAAAGACTGGCCTACACCAGATACTGCATATGTTCCTCTCTTTAATGTTTGATTTTTATCTAGCTATTTAACAGACACACACACAGAAAAAGAGAGAGAGAGGAGAGAAAGGGAGAGAGAGAGAGAACAATGCATGCCATGGCACATAGGTAGAGATCAGAGGAAAACATTCAGGAAATCAGTTCTCTCCACACACCCTGAGTCTCTGGAGATCAAACTTAGGTCACTAGGTTTGAGAGCTGACATCTGACCTGCTAGGCCCTCATCTCGCTCTTCCTACATTTTCATACCTAAATCATGGACTGTATATCAGAGCACTGAAAACTAAGTTTTTCTTGGACACGAGTGACAAGTCTTCTTGTTTTATTGTAGCAAAGGAAACCTCTCTCCCCCCACAACAGCCCTACTGGCCAGAACAGTAGATATTCCCTTTCTGCAGGGTTTTCCCATGGCCTGCATCATTTAGGATCCCCCCACCCTCACCTCTTTTAGGTTTTGACTCAGATATTGTCTCAACGTGCTCTTTCTAGGCCATACTACCTACATGCAAGATCACTACTAACCACATAGGAAATTTATGCTCCTTTTACCTTTTTTATGTCATAGAACTTTATCAAATATTAGGTGTCCAACTTACTCAGATGCAAGGTTGAATAAAGTAGTGACTTCTGTTCATTATATTGCTCACTGCTGCCTCATCAGAAGATAAAGGAGGGCCAGAAATAAGAGTAGACAGGCAGTATGTATTTGTAAAAGAAAGGACTCGATAAATGAACACTTGAATCATACATTTTATTTTTTGTCACTTCAACTATTGAAATTTAATCAGATTAAAAGTAAAAAGAAAAACACAGAAGTTTGGGTCATACAAATGTTAATCAAAAGAAAGCATGAGCAGTCATATTGTGGTCAAAGTATTTAACCAAAAACAGAATGGGAAATTACAAAATAACAAGAGTCACATGAAAACAACAGTCTCAACATTTGCACAATGAATGACAGAGTTGGAAATCACATGAGGGACAACTGAACAGAGAAAGACAAATTTTCAGTTGTAGTTGGAAACATCTATACTGCTCTTAACAATTATTAAAACAATCATGTGAACACAAGCCAGGATATAAAATTCAGCATCATCCAACAAGAAAATCGATATTTGAAGGCTATCCACTCTTCATGCTTGTCATGTGTACATGGATCTTGTACCAAGATAAACCACATCCTGATCCATGAAGCTAACTTTAACAGACTTGAAGTCAATGAATCTCACATGGTATCTTGTCTAAACATATTAAAATCAAATAAGAACAGCAGAAATACGACAAAAGCATTACCAAATGCTTAAACATCTGTATAAATAATTCCTCTATTGAAAAAAATTTTCAAGACGAATTTTTAAAGAGGCACTGAAAGAAATGAAAGCCATGCATTTTCACATGTATATACTGGGGGTAGAGATAGCAAAAAAAAAAAAAAATTAAGCATAAATAGTTGCAACCCTAGTAATTGTCCTACAACTTTGAATTAGCATGTAATAAAATTGTATAAATAATAAGATACAGATATCTTATATATATTATATGTAATAACTATAAAAAGTTGTGTTATAGTATTCTCATGAATACCAGGTTGATAGTGTACTTGGATAATATGTGTAGGGTAGTCTCCTACACAAGCAAGACTAGCAGCTGGGCTCACATAAGAGATGTTTATTGAGAGAGGAAAAAGATGGCTGCCTCTCATGGCAGGTGAGAGAATAGCAATAGCTTTTGATTTTAGCTGCCTCTTACAGAATGTGAAGAGGACAGGGAGTTCAGCAGAAAAGTACTGAGTTTTGTGTCTGCATATACAACCCAGGAAGTCGCTTATCTGGCCTGCCACATGGGGAGCGGAGTAGCTAAAGGTAAGTGGAAAAGTACTGGGACCTATATGCCTACAGGTATAACATAGGAAGTCATTGCAGGGTCTGTAGGCCAGAGGGGTCAGTAGGGACCTATAGCGGATACTGCACTTAGTTCTGGTGAGGGGCTAGGGAGGGCCAGATTTCTTTCAATATGGATTCCCTGTTACACACATATTTCTTTCCTCTATATTCCCTTCTATTTTTCTGATCTTTATTTTTCTTTTCATATAGTAGAGAGCATATAATGTCATTCTGACTCACATATTTCCCTTAGGATGCTAATCTCCTGTTAATCCATATTTGTTCTACAGAGTAGTGTGTCCAAGCAATAGAAGCTAGAGCAGCCCTCTGCTGTTTACTATTGAGACAGATGTGTTAGTTCTTCAGCTCAATACAGCAATCAATACCTAGTCCAAACAATTCAACAAGGAGCTTTTTTTCACCTTACAATTCCAGGTTATAGTCCATCATGACAGGCAAGTCATACCAGCACCAGGAAACAAGGGAGCTCGTTACATCAGATTCACAACAAGAACAAAAACATGGTGCATATGTGCCTGCTTATCTAATAGCTTGTCAGCACCTTTCTATCTTTATCCATCTGCTCAGGAATCATCTTGCCCAGTTTGGGCTAGTTAGTCCCTATCAATGATGCAATCAAGACAAAGCAAGCTTATCCAAGGATTGCCTCAGTCATTAATTCCTCACAGGTGGGCCACAGCGCCACCTCTAAAGTGTTAAAAGAGAGCTGAGACCAACCATCAAAAGGAGTCTTTGCTTCATCATGTAAAATAGCAGCAAACATTTATTTTCATCTCTTTTATGTTTCAATGCATTAATATTCAAGTATCGTGATCATTAGAATGTAGAGTACTCAGTAAATTTTCCATATTTGAAACCAGCAGACCTTGTTTGATTTGCTTTATAGTAATTTAACTATGTGCCCTAGAGGCTACAAAAATATAAACTTTCTTAATGTCAAGGAAATATATTTTTCTGATAATTTCTGAAATTCCTTTTGTAAAGAAGCTATTCTGTTAATATTTGTTGACTTAACTGATTGCATTGATTTAGCAACGGGTTTTCAAAATGAAGCTTTGTCTTTAAACATGCTTCTTCCAGAAACAGGAAAACTATAATTAGTGCTTATTGTGAGGATAGTACATAAGCCGGAATTATTATGCAATTCTTTTTCTTCTGCCATGATATGCTGTATATCATATTTAAAAATAAATTCAAACTATTCACAGGCAATCAGTTTCCCTTCTTGCAGCATCCAGAATATTTTAAACAACATTTGATAGGATTTTGTGGTTGGAATCTTGCATGCTAGTTCTCTCTCATGGGTTTTCATTTGGAACAAGGATTTCCAAATGCCACAGACTGGCTAAATTAATCACCTGTGGTGATGATTAGCATCACAGCTTGATGGTTTCCTGCTCAGACACTCATCTCTGGAGGTGACTGCCCTGGAGATTACACTAGCCAAGCAGGATATTCTGATGCATAAGAGGTTTACCTCCAGAAAGTAGTTCAATGGAAATCCTACCATACTAAAAAAGGGCGGGGTGGCACCAACTATCCCCCCTGATTATCCTTTCTTATAATTGTCTCTGAATTGAGGCAACTTTTAAGCTTTAGATTTTACCTTCATGTGGAAGACTAAATGCCTCTCCAGTACATTTCTGTCTTCCAACAAAATTAATGATAAATTTAAATGTATAGTTTCCCAGTTTTCACATTAAGTTTTTTGTAAAAGAAAGTTCCTATAAAGAAGCTTCACTGACTGACTTGGCTGATCTGACTGATTAGAATTTCAATTTCTGCAGAGGATTGAAATGTTAAAGGCTCAGAGTCTAATTACACTTTATCTTTGGTGATCTTTACAGACCCTGGATAGAAATTCCTTATACTCCCTCTGCATCTGTCCTAACATCCTGTTTTAAGCAGGCAAAATTCTTCTTCAATTTATTAACTTAGCAGACCACTACTCCCAACTAACCAAAAGACTAAGCAATTCCTCACATAACATCTCAAGCCTATATCAGAGATCTCCCTGTTTTACTGTAGCCACCTACCTGATTGCTGCTGTTACTCTTTCTGCTGCTGTGAGACAAGATGCAAACAC
Source organism: Typhlomys cinereus (assembly GCA_023101885.1). Lineage (NCBI taxonomy): Eukaryota > Metazoa > Chordata > Mammalia > Rodentia > Platacanthomyidae > Typhlomys > Typhlomys cinereus. Next base: position 405,649 of record JALPQD010000751.1, on the reverse strand, counting down.
AAGCAACTTAAAGGGAGAAAGGGAGATGTACTTAGTTTATAGTTCCAGAGGGGAGACACAATCTATTATGGCTAAAAAGGCATGGTTGCATCAGACGCTGTAGGAGGCTTACATCACTGCAGATAGCATCATGGAGGTGGAGAAAGCAAGCAGCAGACTTCAGGGCTAACCAATCTCAAGGTCTGCCCCCTATGACTTGTCCTCCTCCAGCAAGGCTCCACCTCCTAAAGGTATCATGACTTTCCCAAACATTAGCAACAGCTAAAAATACAAACACTTGAGCCTGTGTAGAATATCTCACGTTCAAACCTTGACACTGATATTTCCATCTAAATATTTTAAAAGTGTCTTTTTTTATGACTCATAATGGTAATTATGGCTGAGGAATAATTGGTAACTATAGTGCAGCATGTATCCCCACCCCATGTTTGGATTATTTCTACTTTTCATTCAGAACCCTTATGAATAATGCTAAAAAATGTTTAAAGGCAATTCTCCTGTGTAGATATGCACTTTCATGTCTCTCCAGTAAACACATAAGAGTGAAATTGCGGTACATATGGGAACTCAGTGCTTTTAAAACATTAGGAATCACTAAATATGCTTATCCAAAGTAGCTTCATCTGGGGTTTATGAAAGAACTTGTTTCTCTTCTTGCCAATGTTTGTCATTACTTACTGTGTATGGGTGAACCTAAATATATTGAAGTAAATGAATAAGACCAAAGTACAAAATGCCATGCACCAGAATAGTTCTAAAAAGAATAATCAGAACACATATCATACATATATGAAACTGTCAAAGAACAAGTTAGAGTAGACAATCCAAAGGGAACCTTGGGGCCCATAGAAGCAGACAAGCAACAGAATCTGAGGGAATGGGATGGATTGTTAAAGGGAGGGAAGAGTGGGAGAGGAGACAGGGAAGGGAGAGGGAAAGAAGTAGGAAAGAGGGAGGCAGGAATAAGTGTCAAAATGCTTATAGAACTAGGAAAAATTTGTAAAAAATTAAATTTATATTCAGATTCACATGCATCCCTGTCAAGCATTTGGCAACTGATCTTTCACTCCAGCCCAAGGAGTTCTTATTTTTGACAAAATGAAAGCAGCAACTTCCTTTAATAGAGAATGCAGTCTATGATATGATGCAGAAATCTTACAAGTATAATATTCTTCTGTATTATCTTCCTCTAGAAATTTTGCAGTTTTATGTTTCAGATAATAATACCATGATCAGGATACTTTCTGAAATTAGGGAAAGATCTTGGATTAGCCTCTTTATGGTTGATATATTTGATCCATTTTCAAAGAAACATTATAGGAAAGACTATTCCTTTTTTATTGAATTAACTTTGTACATGCTCAAAATAAACGTATTTGTAATATATTGTTCTGCTTTATTCATATACTTTGTAATTAAACAGTCTTAAATATTATAATATTATGGAAGCAAGTGATATCTAATCTCTCAAAATTGTTCTTTCTTCAATTTGTTCTTTATAGTTGCTTTGTGCTTTCACATAAACTTCATAAACAATTGAAAATCTTGGGGTTGGGGATTTAGCTCGGTGGTAGAGCAGCTTGCCTAGCAAGCGCGAGGCCCTGGGTTCAGTCCCCAGCACCGGGAAAAAAAAAAAGTTAATAAACAATTGAAAATCTGTACCAAATTTAACTAACATTTTTGTAAAAATAGCATTGATAGTACATCTATTAATTTAGTGTCAATCTCTAATATTGACAATATTATGCCCCTCAATCTACTGAACACTGTTTATATCTAAATATAATTAGTTTTTATTTTATTTCTCTTATTAGTATTTTGCAGGTTTTTTGAAACAAAGATTTTTTTTCATTATTTTTGTTAGGTTTCTAGGTAAATACTTTATGATTCTTTATGCTATTGTAGGTTTTTGGTTTTTATATCAGTTTAATTGTTCAGTGACTAAATTTCATTAATAGTTTATTAGTTCCTTTTATAAATTTTTTGAGATAGCTATTTGTTTAATTAGATGCAAGTGGCAACTTAAAGGTTGAGGGTTCGAGTTCTGAGTATATTCATAGAGAATTAATCGTTAAGTCCAGATCAATCTGAATAAGATTGTCTAGTTAATGGGGAAAGCCCTGCCTATGGTGGATGGAACTAGTCACTGGGTAAGTGAATAAGATGCAGGGAACTGGTTAAGAATGTTGGGATCCTTCTCTGTACTTTGCCAGATATGCTGGTCTGGCAAGTAGGAATTGTCCTTATCTCAGTTGTTATATGGGTATCGTGGGGTCATCGGTGTTCATCTGAGGCTCTCCTGCCAAGCTGGAAAAGGAACTGTAAATGGACAATCATAAGAGAAAATAAAATCCTTTGTTCTCCTATAAGCCATTTGGTTGTGAATTTATCAGTAACACACAGAATAACTTTAACACCATTTAAATAACAATGCCATTTTTCATACAGACTGTTGTTCTACTTCCCAGCATGTGTGCCATATACTACCAGTTCCTTTTCTTTAAACTGGGAAATTCAAGAGAAGTGGTAAGATATGAGCTTCCTGAAAGATAGAATTTAGATACATTAGATATGTTGGATAAAATAGACTTTCTATCTTTGTCCTTCACAGATTATTAAGTATATTCTTGACATTCTTTAAAAAAGATTTTGTAAGGGAATTTTATTTTATTTTATTCTATTCATTTCCTACATAGTGTTAATCTTTTAATTTACTATATGAAAAAACTATATGTATTTAAAAAATAAGGTCCCATCAATTACACAATGTGTATCCTTTTCACCACTCCCTTGGGGACTTTGGCTAAATGTTATTCAGGGTTCTTTTCAAAGAAAGTTTAGACACAGCCATGTACTGTGAGGAAGTGCTATGTTGAATATTATAAGAAATTTAACAATACCTCTGGTAGCTAACTACTAGATTCTAGCAGCTTCTGACAGTTGCGATAATCACAAATGTCTCCAGGCATTGGCAAATATCCCTTCAAGGATAAAATTACCTTAACTCAGAAGTCACTGATTTAGACAATTTTCCACCACAACCATCAAAAATAAGAAAAGAGGATTTCATGCTTATTGTAATTTTTACTACTTCTAGAATACTTCATTAATTGTATAGATCTAAGTTCTATCTGGCATTATATCCCATGAACCTGTATATATTTTGTTGTTTCTTTGGTAAAACTTACTTATACCCTTTTAGTTACATGTACTAAATGTCTTTCTTCCTGCATATTTTTACTTTGAATATGATAGTCTAAAGTGAAGAGATAGTCTTCACTTTGTAGTCAGGACTCTAATGAAGTTAATGCATGATCTTCGGGTTTGCAGAAATTCCCATGACTATAATTTGTGATCGATTCTGATCCTTTACAGGTCATAAATATTTTTATTTATTTGTTGACTTTATAGTTTTTAATATATAATCTTAAATATTTAAGTATGAAGCTTAAATTATGTATGAATATGTGTATATCTGTGCTTGTATGTATGCACTAAAGACAGAAAGGGAGAGAAGAAAGCCGAGTGAGAGAAGGATGGAGTAAAGGAGAGAAAGAGAGAGAAAAACTGTTTCTTCACTCAAAGTAGAAGATTGCAGAGACTTTTCATATTTGGAATTCTCTGAAATAAATGAATCAATGATCAGATTACTGTTAGTATTTCTGTCTTGTACACATTCTCTTTCTTCTTAGAACATCCAACTTAAGGGTGTAATATTTGGGAATGCACCACAGATCTTGGATGATCTCTTCGTTTAGTTCATTTTCTCTGTCTGTGATGTAGTTACTAATATGTATAGTATTATGTTTAAGACAATAATTTTAAGTGGATGAGAGAATTCTGTTAAACCATCAATGCCATTCTTTGCTTCATTTCTATTTAACCTTGCCTTAAACTCTTTCTCTCTGTTGTAATTGAGAACAGGTAAACATAATTGTTCGTATGTGTGAGTTTCTCTTTCGTAAAAACTTGTACTGTTTTAACACAGATTAATTTATGCAGTTCCTAATTTTCTAATGGAATACTCAAAGTCAAGTTCCAGAATAATTGCAGTGGAAATAAGTATGATTTGTGATTCTAAACACCTAGAAATGAATGAAAAATAATAGTTGTCATAGTGAGATACAGGTGTCAGCTTGGCAGAGGAAGGAGTGGAGCTCTGGACACACTTGTAAAGAACTGGTAGTTGAGTTAAACCTTTGCAAGTCTGCAGAAGATTGTATGACTGATGGGGAGATCTAGCTCATGGTGGGTGATGGGTGGGGCTAGTCCCTGGGTGAGTGAAAAAGATGGAAGGAGCTGATTAAAGAAGTTGGCATCCTTTGGTATACTTGGCCAGACATGCTCCTCTGGCAAGTATGGATTATCATTCTCTCAGTTCCCTTGGACCCTGGTATTGATATAGACTCTCCTGCTAAACTGGATTTGGAACTATAACTGGATTGTAAATCAAAATAAAACCCCCTTTTCCCTTAAGCCATTTTGGTGAGGTGAATTTATCTGAAACATGCAGACAAATTGCAACAATGTTCCTGGTCTGCCTTCTGGTACCTTTCTACATATTCTTGTGGCCTGGATCTCATGATGACTTCCAGCTTATTTCTTAGAGAGGCCTTTCTTATTCCTTTCTTGAGCTAATAATGCTTCACTAGAGCTCTCAGAGAACATATATTTTTCTTCTTAAGTGACTAAGATTGGGGTTTGGGGTGAGGAGTTAAGGTTTTGTTCTGTTTGATATACAGGAATCTATGGTTAACAGACAGTTGGCTGGAGTACTTCTACTCTACCAAGATAGATATCACAGGTAGGCAATGAGTAGCTCCACAGATGTTGGTCCTGGCAATTTTTTATTCCCAGGCTATTTGACAACAGTAGACAGGTAGGAACCACAGCAGATAGCACAGGTATTACCACTCTCATTCAGGCTTTTAAGTATACAGATTCTTAATCATATAGGTGGTGTGGTTTTTGCTCAGGCCTTGGGATGACTCTGCCCTTCTCTGTGGCTGGAGCACGTAAGTATTGTGATTCCTCACCCCTTGTTAGAAGCTCTTATAACAGCTCTGTTGTAAGCATAGAAATTCAGGATTCCTTAGCCTTTAATGCTTGCCCATGTTATGTGGCTTAGCCTGAGGTCTGAGACCTTTGGCCATCAAGATTTAACAGATATTTGGAGAATTCTAGTGACCAGGACCTACAGATTCTTCTCCAGTTATTTTCTGCCTTTTATCCTTCTTTAGGCTTAACACTTTGACCTCTCTTCTCATTTCTCTACTTCATCCCTGCCCTGGCTACTGGGTACTATTCAATTGCTTCTTATGGAGTAGTCAGACAGTGGGGAGTGTGGTGGGGTTTTCTCGTTCCACAGCCTGGCTTGCCTGTTGCTCATTTACTCTGTCACTTTACTACCTCTGCCATTGCTTTCTCTACTCCTTCTTTCTCCATATGATCGACTCAGGAAACACTACTGAAAGTAGACAAGAAAACACTATTCATAAGAAACCTTTTATTGGATTCAAACTCTGCAGCACTAAGAGAAGACGTATAGGAGAATAACTCTCAGCAGGCTTACCTAGTACTGAGCCAGCATGAGCAGCCTGCTTATGTAGCTCAAGAAGGGGTGTTTAGACCAATCAGAACCTTGACTTTGAGTACCAATCACGACAGTATCTTTTCTAGGTCAACAGGGGATATGCTTCTCTTCTCACCCACCCCCACTTCCCCCTTCCCTCATTTGCCCTACCTAGGTGAAAATGGTTCCAGGTTCATCTAGACTTCATCTGGACTTGTGACTGTAAAAAAAAAAAATCTGGTACAGATTGTTTCAAATAACTCTACCTGAAGTTATGTATGCCTTTACAAATTGAGCAGTTAACTGTGATTGCTATGTGGTTTTGCAAAGGCTTACCCAGAGTACTCAGATGGCTGGTGCTGGCAATGGAGTAATCCAGATGGCTAGTTCAATGACAGTCTTTTTGTTCAAGATAGTGAGGAAGAGTGCAAATGATGGAATCTAACTCCCTCCTCTGGGGTCAGTTAGATGGCTCAGCAGATAAAGTTGTCTGGTTACAAACCTGGGTATCTGAGTTCAATCCCCACAGCCAGCATAGAGTCAGGAGAGATCTGACTTCTGGAAGTTGTCCTCTGACCTCCACACACATGCCACGAATTGTGCCCCTTTATTCTATTTCTGCCTCACTCTCTTTTTCCTCTCTCAAGATAAAAAATATCTATTTTTTCTCATCCTCAACATCTTTGCTTATTTACAGGAAAACTGAAAATAAGAAGTAGTACGTAAAGTCCTTTGAAACCTTAAAGAACTACCATTACACTAATACCTTAAAAAAAAAAAAGCTTCATGTATCCCAGACTGGTCTGTAATCAGCTGTGTAACTAAGCATGCTTTTAAATTCTGGTCCTTCTGCCTCCATATCCCGAGTGTTAGGATTATATGTGTTCCATCACACTTGGTTTATTTGGTGCTGGAAGTTGAACTCAAGGTTTCAGACATGCTAGACAAATAATCTACTAACTATTCCACCTTACCAGTCCAGTGCTGATGTAAAAAAAAAAAAGTAAAAGTACTTTTAATAATTATTATGCAGGTCTGGTAAGGACAAGTCTCACTGCAGTGAATTTCTAAATGCAGCAATCCTACCTTGAATGGAATGTCTTTTCCAAAAGTGAATGATACCAACATGCCATGCCCCTATAGACTATTCAGAAACTCAAGAGAGGTAAGTACAGTGGAAACCTTAGGGACTAAAGCTTGATGAGTGAAGGAAATGCCCCTGGCAGTGGCCTAAAGCAAGGCAAATTGGCCTGCCACTGAAGGGGTATGTCCCACAGGAGTATACAAGCCAGAGGGATCTCTAGGATCCATAGAAGCAGACAGGAAGGAGATTTGGAGGAAGTGGATGGATTGATAAAGGGAAGGGAGGGGAATGGAAAGGAAGAGGGATGGAGGGAAGCAGAGATGAGTACTCAATATGCTTATAAAATTAGAAGAGTAAAAAAAATTTAAAGTTCTTTGATAGTACTTAATACTTGCCTACGGATTGAAGATGAAGTGAATCCCTCTGTCTCATGTTCTCTGTGCTTGTGCCAACAGAGGGAGTTTTCTGCAATTCCCCCTTCAGCTGTCTCCAGTTTCTCCTATGAACAGAAGATAGAGATGCATAGAGAAACATTTGCAGGCATCCTATTAGCTACCTTATATCTTTGACCCTAAGGAATTTTTATACTTCATGCTCACTTGCAGTTTGTCTTTATTTAGCTGAATTTTGCTTGGTGATATGTCTGTTTTTTCCAAGCTGAGTTATAAATGGGTCAATCAATGCTCAGATATCCTTCTTTTCTGAGATCTTGCTTTCGTTATTTGCCCTTAACCTCTTCTCTCTGATGAATTGTTATGCTCTGACCAATTATTAATCTTTCCTAGAAGGTGGGAGTTACGCATTTTCAGCTTTATACATCCTAGATAGAAGACTGAAATTACGCATTTGTTTTACTCACCTAGTTATTTCTATCAACTTTATTTAGGTATTCATTCATTTATATTGTCAGGTATTGAACTCAAAGCCCCTGATGTACTAAGAAGTTATAACATATCATGGAGCTACAGCCAATTTTTCTCTAATTTTTCCACTTAAAAACTATGTGAGTCACGAAGAGATGCTATTTCATCTAGACAGTCATTTCATTTGATTTTCCAGGTCAATGGAAACATTATCCTTTTACATCATTGTTGTATTTTTGGAACTGAGACCTTCTGTCCTGCTCAGATGACATAAAATGTGCTGGGTTTTTTTTTCCATGCAAGACTTCATTTTCTTCTGCCTGCTCAGGGCAGAACCCAAGACAGAGATCATGGAAGGATCTCATCATTGCCAGACCCTGAAGTTCTGCTTTTCTTCTCCTCACTCACTGAGGCAAAGCGGTCACAAACATAAAGCTTCTGTTTTTCACTTTTCTTAAGTAAGGCTTCATCCCATAGCTTGGCTTGTCACAACCTTTCTGTATTTTATGTGTGTGTGTGCTTGCATGGGTGTGTGTGTGTGTGTCAGTTTTTCAGTGCATTTAATCAAATCTTTTTCTCTTTCATTACTGACTTTCCTCATTGCTCATAGACAAAAACTAGGGTAAACTTTGTGGTGGTTTTTAAATCAAAAGGCATAGAAATTTGTGTCTCAGTTCCAAGAGAATTATAAGAATATTCAGAATTGTTTCTGCATGTGTTAGTGAAGGCAGAAGATTTTCCTGACTGTCTTCCTTTGTGCAATATTATTTCCTTTTTTATTTCCTCCCATACCATCTCAGATGGCATCCATACACAGTGTTATATAATATCCAGTTCTTCTGCATTATGTTCTCATTTACAAAGTGAGACGCACAAATACTTAGGTACAACTAATTTCTTGGGGAAAAAGCCCCAAATTTACCATTCCCTAACTTTCAGAGATTATTACTTTAGATTAGTTTTCATTCCCAGAACATACTAATGTAGTCAGTGAGCAAATGTAAAAGAAATTCAGAGTAAATATCCATATACCTACCATTTATATTCTGCTGTCCAAAGTTTTCTATGTGTATTATATTATCCATCTAATCCTTTCGCTATCTTTTCATCAAGATTTCTTATTTTTATTGCATCCCAGAGCAAACATTTGACATAGCTATAATTCCCCGTTTTAACCTGTGAGTGTGGGTGTCACTAATAGAGCTCACTATTGGCTGAAATTTATTTCACTTTTATACAAACTTAAGACAACATCACAAACCAGGACCATGCATTTGCTGGGTTTAGTTAAATATATGCACATGTATAACATTCACTACTGCAAGATAAAAAACATTAGCTGGGTGAGATGGTTTGGTTTTGGCACCTTCAAGGTTGAAGTGGGGGATCATGAGTTCAAGGCCAGCTTGGGTTCAGAATTAAATGCTCTTTCAAAACATGAAAAGCTATGTATGACCCAATAGTAAGCCCTGCTTCTTCCTATCTCAAGCCACCACTATTCTATTTACTTCTTCTGAGACAGGTAATCCATGTGTTTTGTACTGCCACAGTCACTGAACTGCCACAGTAACTGAATTTGCCCTGCCTGGGTTTTGAATAAGGAGTGCTTCATTCAACACACTTATTGAGATCACCAGTGCTTCAGCATGTTAAGAATTTGTTCCATTTTTTATTGCTGAATAGTTTTTCATTTGCATGAATTTACTATGATTTATCCATTATCCAATTAAATGATACCAGGATTGTTTCTTCCTGTTTATTTGGGTATTATTAGATTGGCATTGATTGGTATTGGAGTGGAGCATGTTAAATTTGGTGAGAAGCTGTAAGAAATTTCCATGTTTTCATTAGTCTTGCTGTTAAGAAACACTTCTGCCACAATAAAATATTTTGTGTTTTCACCAACATTTAATGTGGAAAATATCTTCTGGACCAGTCAGATTGTCTAGCAGGTGAAAGCACTTGCCACAAAACCTGATGGCTTGAAGCATGTCTCCAGAATTTTCATAAGATATAAGGAAAGAACCTACTCCACAATTTGTTTTCTAACCTCTAAATGCACACAGTAGGATGCATATGCATATTATACAGTCAAAATAAGAATAAGTGAAAATACTTTTATTTTCAGCTATTTAAAATTATTTTCTTAATTTTAGTATTTTTTAAGACACTGTCTTGCATATTGCCTGGGCTCCAACTCCTGAATTTATGATCTTTCTGCCAGAGCTGCTAGGACTGTAGCATGTATCAAAGTATAATACAAACTCAGCCATTTTGATGGTTGTTACTATAGATGTATTTTCTACCCTCTCCTTACTGGAATGTTTACTTTTTACTCTTGATTTCTTGCAGTTGACTTTTTATCTTGAATGCCATGTGTTTATCACTTGTTCACAAGATATTGTGTTGGGACATTGAGATATAAGCTGAAACAGTTGGTACCATGTTACTGAGATCTTTTCAAGTCAGAGCACTGAGACTTTGTGCATTAGGTAAAAAAGAGTTCAAAGAAGTCCAGTGGGTGTGGGGACACAGGGTAAATCAGTGTAACAGGAAGAAAACCTTATAAAACCCAAAGTCACTCTTAAGCTTTAGGAATGTGGCAAAGCAGTGCACACCTTTGGCTTGGCCTCTAGAGGACAAACAGCAATCCTCTTTAGTTTAAATGTCTGATTGAAAGTTAAAAGAAGCCTAACCCTGCTTATCTCCTCCTACAGCCATTGTGGAGAGGCTGAGAGTAGCCCCTAATCAGGATTCTTTATCTACCTTCACCCATTTGCACTTGTAATTATTTGCCACCTTGTGGTCTTCTTTCCTAACCTTTGTCTGTAAAACCATCCTACTTTTTTATCAATGAGTCTCTTTAAATCTGTGATCAACCAGTATTGCTAAAATGTTTTGTTAATCACTTTGTAATTAACAAGTATGAAACTCAAGACTTAACCAAGCCTCAATCCTGGTCAGATAAATAAACTTTACTTCTTAAGGTTCTGGGGCCATGCAACAAACCCAGGTAGTAGAAAATGAACAGCAGTGCTCCCAAACCTAATGGAATGGAGGCAGGCCCATGGGTAGTACGGTGGAGAAAGAGAGCAAGGACAGTTCACATATGTAAAGCAATTCACTTGTGAGTAAGTAACAGGAGCACTTGATGAACAATGGTGAAGTCTTGGTGAATGAACTATCATAACATTTTAAAGATTTTGTTAGGTACAAAATTTCTTAAAGTTTCATCCAATTAAACAAGTTGTCTTGTGGGTGGAAACACGTAAATTGTATGAAATCATGTGGACATGCAGATATTCATCTCACACCTGCTTCTTTTCCACACAAAGTGAGTATTCAGAGTGTTAAGTTTAGGAATTTAATCTATCAAACTGAAAATGGCTGCATCCTGGGGAGGCATCTTTTGACTTTCTTATAAGTTGTGCTTCATTGTTTTTCTGCTGCTTATTGTCAACCCTCAGGAGTTCAGCTCCACACCTGTCTAGTGCTTCACAAGTTTCTTTCTGGTTTAGCACTGCTATTTTAATATGTGAACATCTGGTTCAGTTTTGTTTTAGAAAAACCTCTGGCTGCAGAGTTCATCTGCTGTTACTCTTTTGCTTTCTAGCTTCATCTTATACTGAGTTATAAGGCCATAATATTTTCGTTTCAGATACAATTACCTCTGATGAGTCTTTAATATTCAAGGTGACAATCAATCAAAAAGGTTTATATTGGGTGCCCCTTGTGTGCTCCGTAGTCCCATGGACTCTAAGGAGGGAAAAGATATATGAGTTCATCCTTGTCCTGGAGGCATTTACTACCCAGGTGGAAGAAAAACACTTAAACCAGAGTGAACAGCACAAAGCAGTGCATCACCAGAGTCTACAGTGTCCTGGGGAGAAAGTAAAGAGTAGGGAAGGACAGAAGCTTTCACAGTGCTTGAAATTGAGCAAGACACTGGCTTTAGGAAAACACACAAATGTTAATGGAACATCACCAAAGACTCAGAAACTGAAGGGTGGATCATCTCAGGTCTGACTGACTGATTTACTTTCGTTCATTTATTACTGCTTGTCTCAAATTACTTTTAGTTTCTTTCATTCCTAGGATAATAAAACACTAATCAGTTTCCTATAAATTATCTACTTGATATGTTTATAATTTTTCAGACTTTTTTATGTTTTTTTTTATTCAATTGCGTATGTATGGTGTGTGCGTGTGTGCATGTATGTGTGTGTGTGTGTGTGTGTGTAGAACCACGGACGAATTCGAGAACCACCATGGACGTCTCCACCTCCTCCTTGTTTACTCTGCCCCAGGAGTCACAGGCTCCGCCCTACCAGGACCAGAAACTCAGGCCGCCGCCGCTTCCACTCCGCGTCTATACGTGGGGTCTAGGATCAGAACTCAGGACCTTCCGCCTGCAAGGCAGAGGCTTTACCCCTGAACCACCTCTCCAGCCCCATCTTTCAGACTTTTTATGGACTAAATTCCTTAAAAATAAGAAGTGCTTCCTTTCTCCCGAGATAAGATTGGGTATTAAGGAGTGAAAACAATATGCTCACTTCACAAAATTCATGAAAGTATCAAAGAATAATGATAGTAATAAAAGAATAGGAATGCTGTGACTCCAGACTTCCAATCTTAAGGAATTTTTAAAAACATTATAGTCTTTGAAAAAATGCCTCACAATCCTATGCTAAGTTTTTAATTGATGGTTCTTTTGATTATATATTAATTTGTTTGTTTTTAGACAGAGTACCGGATATTCCACTAGCCTCAAAGTGACTGAAGTTGGACTTCTGATTCTCCTGTCTATTTCTCTCGAATGCAAGAATTATAGTGGTGCACCACCATATCTGATTTTAATCGGTTTAACTTGGTGATATTTGGGAAGAACTATTTAAGGTACTGTATTTAATTAACAACTTTATGTTTATTCTGCTAACAAAATTTTAGTCCATAAAGGATTTATCATTTTAGCACAAAAATAACAGTTTCTCACTTCCTTTAGTATTTCCTACAAGGGAAATTATGCACAATTCAAAAATGTAAACTATAAACACTTTTATATTGACACGTTATTTTGTCACTCTTTTATTGTAAGATAATCATAAAGATAATGTTGCATAAGTTAAACAACTTCTATTGAAATAGCCCAATTCCCTGACAATTTCTTAATTTATCCTATAATATATCATATATAATCATATATCAGCATTAATATTCAAATAGAAATTTGGTTATCCACCTTTAATAGATAATGTACATTCCTCATTTACATGAATATATTAAAAAATAAAACCACTCTCTTGGCCTACCAAAATTATTATGGCCATTGTTAGGCAGCCAGAAATAAATACAGAAGTTGAGGCTCTCTGAAATATGGGAGCCTCTTGCACCAACCAAGCTCTCCAACTCAGAAGCTTTCTTCAGAAAAAATCCTTTAGGTTAAAAAGAGCACTTGGTTATTATCCTTGCTCTCAAAGTTGTTCTTTCTTTTATTTTCAATTCTCCACTAATTTCCATGCTCTCCAGTCTGTAAAGAACATAATAAAAGCAAAAGTCACACCTTCATATCTAGCACCACCTAGCATATTGCTTAGTTCAGTAGCAACTTTTTAATATATTTACTTGGATAAATTAATGACTACATGCCCTGTTGCATATGTATCTACACTGACTTAAGTACTCAATCTAGTTGATTTTTACCTTAAGTAACTGGAATATATCACCCCATTTTTTGAAATTATACTCTCCTTTTTATTCTACACCAAAGAATCTTTTTTTAACACATCATATGCATAAAGAAATTATTCTAAAGCAGAGCATGCTTGCATGCCATTATGCCAACAGAGGGGGACATATAGTCAAATAAGTCTATAGACAAACATAAAAGCAGTTTCTCTCCAAATGTATACACACAAAAGCAAAAGGGAGCTAAAACACAAATAAGCATGGGTGAGAAATTGGTAAACTTCCCAGACGCCTAAGGTGATCTAAGGAGAGGATAACACATCCTTACATTATCTATGCTGCTTCTACATGGCTTCTATGCAATCTGGCCTTCTCTCTTTTCTTTGCTGTCCTGTGATCAGAAAGAGATGCTAATTGTAGAGTTAATGAGTGCTTATACTTGAATACAGTTTTCGATAGCTGTATTTTATAGCTTTATTTTTTCTTATTTTGTTTTGTTACCTACAGTAAGCTAAAATATCTCAACATATGCAAAATCCACCTTAATTTCAGAGTCCTTACAAAATCCTCCCTTCCCATAAATATTTTTTCAAAAGTCTTTTGTTCTGCAAGTGATGTGGGAGGAAAATAAAGATTGTCTTCCTTTTTCAGTAAGATAAATTATCTTTCACTTTGAGCATGCCTAGACATTTTTTGTCATTTCTCAGAAGTATTTTTGTCTTTTCTTGATTTTTTTCTTTCCTCATAAACCCAGAGCCTTGTCCTCATAACTCATATTTCTCATCATGAAGTAGGTGGCAGTGTCTTAAAATATTTAATGTCCTGCTAGTCTGGATTTGCAATGTTAAGAGGAGTTCTTTGCATGGTAGATAAAAACATTAATTATTGAATAATTTATTAAAAATTGTGTTAGGTACACATGTGAACAATCAGTCTTATCTTTTAAATTTCTCTTCCTTCCTTTTATTTACAAATATTGTTGGTATGTATGTACAGCACAGTAGTCTTTTTTGAAAGTATTTGTAGACATAGCAAGTACTATGCTATTGAAAAGCACAAAACAAATTATAGTTGTCAATATTCCAAAAACCCAGGTATAATCTGGCTTACATTTGCATATTCATCTTTTCATGTCTAATTTTCAACATATCACCTCTCTCATCAACACAATATTCCTGGCGATTGGATGGAAATCTTTTATTTGATTCCATAGATATTTTCTGAATAATAGTATCACTCACATTGAAATGCTAAAATGGACCTTGGGCTCAAAGGTCTCCTTTTTTTGTAGTTGTAATATTAAAGATGAAATGCAGTTGCAAGAAATAGAGGTAGGAAATAATTTCCCCTATTATTACATGTTTCCATATTTGTCTGAAATTCAATTTTGGGGGAGGAAGTAGATAGTTAATGGAAAGCAGGGAGAAAAATGCAAGCATATATAAATGTAAATTACCTAAATAGAAATCAATACTTATGAATGGGAAAGTGCTGGTTACTATTTATCAAACCAGACATTGTTGCTCAATAGGAAAAAGAAATATGTGGTATGTAGCCACAACACATCATATTTTATAAACTATATTTTAATATACAGGAAAATTTTTTCCAATCTTCTGCTGTGGTTCCTGAAAAACTAGACATGTACAGTGCTTAATGAAAATGGAATACCCAAAATACTTGAAATGTGAGAGACAGGAACAGGTCCAAAGGCAGAAGCTACAGACAGGGGAGGTTGAAGACACATGATGTTACATTAGCCTCAAAGTGAGAAGATATGTAATACAATGATCATGGTAGCCAGATCATCAGCAACCACTTAACCTAATCCTGAGAGCAGTGGAGAACTCAAGTGGCAGGGCCAGGGTAGTGTTTTTGAATGATGGGCACCAAGAGGATGTAATGATCATTTCATACGGAGGGTGTTGGCCCATGCTGTCCAGTGGGAATGAACTCTTCTGTTGAGCAGCTCGGCCATGGAATCAGTCTAGTATGAAACCAGTGGAATCTTAGCTCATTTGGCAGTTCCTTATCTATCACATACTGGGAATGATGTCAAGCTATAGTCAATATGAGGAAAAGTACATATAAAATAGGCCACAGGCTAGATTGATTATCTTTTTTCTCAGAACTCCTCTTACATTTTCTACAGATAAAAAATCATCTGAACTAAATTCCACCTATGTCATGTTTTAGAGGTGTGTGTGTGTGTGTGTGTGTGTAACATGTTAAGCTTTTTTGTTAATCTCAAGTCTTTCACCTGTAATATAGAGTTACCTAAGCATTTTCTCAGGGATGTGTTGGGTATGTTTAAGTGACTCTATAAATAGCAGAAGGAAACTTTACACTGTAGCGGTTAACAAATTCCATGGCATAAATGATTCCACCATGGACAAATTCACATTGCTAACATGAAATCAGACAATTTTAAGAATTATTGAAAAGTTAAGTAGTGATACTCAGGAGCCAAAAAGGAGCTCAGACACTGTTTTGGTACTGCTGTTTTGGTATAATGTGCAAATGGAATACATACTGATACTACAATACCTTGGCCTTGCTGCTAGCTTTATTCTACTTTTATTATGCTGATTCCGATCATGTCACTTCCTGTCTCTAATTGTGTCTATGTGAACCAATACAATTGTTCATTCTGTTTTAAATATGGTTTTTTAAATCCTCTAACTTAAATTTCTAAATAAGTGGTACTCATAAAATATCTTTCATTTTTATGGTCTTCCAAAAGTAGCACAGTTTTATTCCAGTGAACTTAGGACCATTATGTCTATTTATTTAGAAAAGTCATTTCGTTTTTTCATTAGCTTCATTGAGTTTAAATAATATAATTATAGAAAATTCCACAATGTGTTCTTATGAAACTTTATTCTCACTGTGCTTTACTCCTGTAAATATTGGTTCCATTGAAGATAAAGTTTCTACACCTGAAAAAAATCACATTGATAAAATAACCAGTATTACCACTGAAATGACTTCCTCAGGTAAAATTACCAGTCATAAGATACAATGCACTGTTCTTCAACATACACTAACACATCTTAATATTTCCCTTGAGTTTTAAAACATCACTTTACGCTAAACTATTTTCATTGAGAAATTGATCATTTGAAAATTAATGCACACAAATAATGAAATTCAAAATTGTAAAAGAAACTGGAATTATTTTTAACTATTAGTTTATACAAAAAGCATTTCCACAGTAGGATTTCTGAAACTTCTTCTTATCTAATAGAAAATAGCATAGTTGTTACAATACCTGACTTATAGGTTGTAAGAAGGAAATTTTACTTGAAAATTTAGACATTAATTAGTTGTAAATAATTTGACCAAGTATCACAATAGAAGTATCCTAAACAATCAAAAAGCCATGAGAATTCATGGTTTTTATTAAGTTCAAGTGAAATACCAAGTTCAGCCCAGATTTTTTCAGATTTTTCAAGGACTTGTTCTTATCAATGATCAACACAACTTAGAAATTGGTTCTCTCATTAGCTGATTTACCATGAAGAGAGTTTTAAAATATTATAAGGCACACACATAAATATGAATCTAAAAAGTTTGTGCAATATCTCTTTGTGGTTTAAAATTATTTCTATGCTCTGCATGATTTTGTACCATTTTGTTACCATTACATATGATTGGAATAGATTGATTGGCATCCTTTCAGTCTTTTACTGTATCCCATGAGAGGTGCGAGCAATACTTTACTTACTGAAGATCTTATCACCACATATCAGCAGTCAATAAAATCTCCAAGAGAGGGAACTTATTTATCAAGCTACAACTAACCAGAATTGTTTTGACAATTTTTTTTCCTAAGCAAAGAAGTTAATCACAGAAGACTGAGAACAAGCAAGCATAACAGTTCAACTGCACATTCTTAAGTCATACAGAGGTAAATATGGAACCATTTCACTTTTGCAATAAATTCTTCTGAGAACTCTTGACCACCCCTTTTCTGCTAAAGGAGTCATCTATATTGACAGCTTTCCCTGATTCAACATTTGTTTCTGTCACTTCAGTTATTAAAAGTGTCAGTTCAGATCTTAAGACTCAGTCCTCCTCATTTTAAAAGTATCACAATGACTGTTTAACCCAGTCTTACAAGCTGTTTCCCAGAACCCCAGAAAACATAAATCTACCAATCGGCTTCTGCATTCCCCTTTGCTGGGGTCTGTTCTTCTGAGTGCCCTTCAGTGTGTCCTGGCAGACATTGTACTGGTTATATTTCCTGGAGAGATTTTAGGACTCTGGCCAAAATGAGCTAAAGGAGGAGGGAAAGAGGCAGACAACCCACAGTTTCACAAGGATGATCTGTCTTTCCCAAAGACAGAAAAGGCACTGACATTGTTAAGATTTTTCTGGCTCCAGGAGCCCCCAGGAGTCACAAGCCAAGAATAAAGCCCGCTATGAAAGCATTTTTCCCAGGAAAGTTCTTTTGTAGACAATGAGGTAATGCCTTCTCTACAATTTAGATTCTTAGTCATCGACAATAAAAACATATTCTCTAACTCAGTGATAACATAAGTAACTCTTAGTCTATCTTGGAATTAATATCCTTTTATTCCTGTGATTGAGATCAGCAAACTTAATCTTCAGCTATCAAGGAGTCAGTGCATCTTTATAAAAATGTGTAAAGATCAAGGTTGGCCAAACATGAAACATTTTGCAAAATGTTACAATCAAAATAGCTTACTATTAACATACTGTCTTCAGATTAATGGGGCTTTCATGGTTTCACATTCTGTAAAGATAGAGAACAAAAGAAATCAAGAAATATCATTCCCCCAATTACTAAAAGCACACAGGGGGCTGGAGAGGTGGCTCAAGGGTTAAGCCTCCACCTTGCAGGAGGAAGGTCCTGAGTTCGGATCCCAGATCCCACGTATAGACGCCAGGCGGAAGCGGGGGAGGCCTGTGCTTCTGGTCCTGGTAGGGCGGAGCCTGTGAATCCCGGGGCAGAAGGAGGTGGAGGCGTCCATTGTGGTTCGCGAATTCGTCCGTGGTTCTACACATACACAGACCACAGACACACAGACACGCACACACACACGCACATGCGCACAGTTGAATAAATAATAATAATAAATAATAATAATAATAATAAATTAAAAGCACACAGGATCAAGCTTAGAGTCCCAGCATATCCTTCTTAAACTCATTTACTTCTGTCATAATGAGTTCTTTAGAAAAACCAAAGTAGTATCTACAACCCTTTCCAACAACAACTAAAAAGTAACTAGAATTGCATGACTGAAATATCTGACCTGGTTTGCACTACAATTGAATAGCTAAAGGAGAGTTGTAGAAGCCATTGGAGTTACAGAGTTTCTGAGTTCAAGAACAGTGGGAAGACCATTATAAAGTAGCTGTTGAAGGAAAATCAACAATGTAGAAATTACAAGTCCTTTTAATATCTCCTGAACTCATAATTTTGCTAGGTTGACCCACACATCCATATTCTTTAAAGAAGGAGACTTAGGTTTCATCTTGTCACAGAGATGACAAGAAATTCCAGAAATACTTCAAAATTTCTGCAGCCTATAAGATGATGATGATAATGATGATGATGATGATTTTATGTCTCTTAAAACTTCAGGCTTAGAGTTTTATTTGACTCAGGAGATTTTCTTTCATCATGTGTTTAA
This sequence comes from Typhlomys cinereus, assembly GCA_023101885.1. NCBI lineage: Eukaryota > Metazoa > Chordata > Mammalia > Rodentia > Platacanthomyidae > Typhlomys > Typhlomys cinereus. Next base: position 386,782 of record JALPQD010000751.1, on the reverse strand, counting down.
CGGCTATAAGCCACAGGTTTTTGATATTTCAAGAGCTCTAGTCTCCTGGACCTGTTATCCAGGTCGTTTACTTCCTTTCTAATTGTCAATCATATATAGTGGTTCATAACTTCATATTTGAGGAAATCATTAGTACACAAATTTAATTTTCTTAGTAGCCATGTTTTAGATTTCAGAAAGTATAGTTCTACTCTTGGCTCTGAATCACTGAAGCAATTTCAGTATTGATATTTTTCATAGAGGTTTTCACATGCTTCCCACAAACTCTTTATTTTTCTTATTTATTTAACTATATCTTCCCAGCCTGAGAGATGAACGCCTCTCCCTCTGTAGGCTTAAGTTCTGTATCTCAGCTAATGTCCACTTCCAAGGGTTTTGAAGATAAAGTATTATTTTCCTCTAGATGGCAAATCATAGATGCAGCATACTACAATTCACCTTTGAGGTGCTTGCAGATTTAACCATCCCCTTGTTTATTTGCTCTCTTTGCTGTTAATCAAAGAACTATCAGTCTTTTCATTTGGAAACCAAAGAGACACTGCTTTTCTTGTTCTTACATTTTTTATTACCTTGTGTATGTTAGAAGTGACATAAATGCACCACAGAGTGTATACAGAGGTCAGAGAACCACTTGAGGAAATTGGTTATCTTCCATGTGGGCTCTGGGTTTCAAACTCAGTTAACAGACTTGGCAACAAGCACTAGTACCCACTGAACCAACTTGCAGCTCCCCAAAATTACCTCCTGAGAGAAGCAATGAGAAAAGTGAAGTCTCTAAATCAAGAGTCCATAAGACTCTGGGTCAGACTCTTCCTCAGTCTTACTTATCTGTTTTCTCATTTGGAGCATCTCCAAGCTGACTTTCAAGTATTCACATGGTACAAGAACCATTATTCACTTTTTCTTTTCTTTCTTGTTTTATTTTTTTTTACCTTAAAGACAGATTTAAAATAACATGCTTTTTGAAAATAAAACCATTTTCATATCCATGAGGATATCATTCTTGGCAAAATGTAACTTGTTGGAATCTCCTCCTTTAATCCTAATCACATAAATCATACTTTCCAACCACAAGTAGGTTGCCCTAGAGTTCTTTCTGGTTTCCTGATAAAAAGAAACCAAGTTTCTGCCACATCAGTTTCCATTCAAGTTCCCATCCTATGAGTCCTCCATCTTTCTCATGAGTAGCTGTTTTAGTACTGCCCATTGAGGAGTGTTATTGTTTCTGTAATTCACATTTTCCCTGATGCATGGATTTTTTTTATGGGAGCAGCAGCCCTTTGGTGATTTAAAAGTATGTCTTGAATGTGGCAAAATGCAACAAATTTTAAAGGGATAGAAAATAATCATTTCTTCATCACAGTTGAAAACTCTCATGTATAAAAGCTGCAAAGCATTTCTGAAAATTTTTAAATAATTCAAAGTCATGTCAAACACATAAAAAATCTAATTCTAATTTCATTTCACAAAGTATAAACAAAGAAGTCAACCTGAAGTTTAAAACAGCAAAAGAATTACTGTTAATCTCCGTCTCTCAAAGTTAAGATCATGTTTGTTTCAGTCACTTTGGAAACAATTATGGAGAGACACGCTGTTGGTGCATTATACATATGAAACTACTCTTCTTTCATTCATTCTAGAAAGAAGCTAAAATTCAAGATTTACTGTGATTAAAAATATATGAAAACTGGGGTTACAAATGGATCAATGGATAAAGGAGCTTGAAGCATAAATTTGGTGACTTTGCTTTGATTCCAGGAACTCTTTTAGTAGTAGAGAACTGACTCCCCACAATTTTCTTCTGATTTCCATGTATGTAATATGGCATGTGACCACACAAATAAAAATAAACTCAATTTTTAAAGGAAAGAATATATTACAAATAAAATAAAGAAACTTGTTCCTCTACAAGGCTAAATTGCAAGGTAGGATTTTAACATCCATCTAGCCTGAAACAAAGTTGTCCTTCAATAAGACTCAACCAAAAGTAAGACTCATAGGCACTTAGAAGTAGTCATTTACAAATGCCTGGGAATCCAGCTGCAGTTAGTACAAAATATGAAGAAATGTGTGTACATTTCATCTCTCTAGAGTTTGTTCTGAGATTGAGCTTTTGATCCCAATGTTAATGTCATTTTATTTAGCTGATTTTCCTTTTTTAACATTTTTATTATTATTTCTGCTCATACAAACTTAATAGGTACACCACTTCCCTCCCTCCCTTCTCTTCCCCCTGAACCCCCTGCTCCCTCTCCCCCACCCCTCCCTCCCCATCTCCCAGTGCCTCCCCCCTCCCCTTAATCCCCAGAGAGTCCTTTAATGTGCATGCCAGACTCTCCTCTGGGCCCTCCTCTCCGATGACATACAAGGACCCAGTTGTATTTTCCTGAACCCTTTCCTGTGCTCCCCTTAAGCATAGGAACACTACTGTGGCTGTCAATCCCTTGTCTCCATGGATCTTGGTGCCTTTAGTAGATGCTAGACTTTGTAGGGTCAATAGTGTGTTGGACATTGCGCAGGGCATGCAAAGTCCAATTATGATTGCTTCGGCCCTAACTTGTGTGGAGTATCTTGTAAATCATTGCTCCTCCCATCCTTTTGCTCTTACAATCTTACAGCCCCCTCTTCCGCAAATTTCCCTACATTGCTGGTGGGAATGCAGGCTCATACAGCCACTCTGGCGAACCGTCTGGAGATTCTTAAAGAAACTAAGGATTGAAATGCCATATGACCCTGCTATTCCACTTTTGGTAATAACCCCCCATGCAGCAGAGGTTCACCTCAATAGCACAAGCACGACCATGTTCATAGCAGCACTGTTTGCAGTAGCAAAGTCATGGAATCAACCCAAATGTCCAACAGTTGATGAGTGGATAAGAAAAATGTGGTACATCTATACAATGGACTACTACTCAGCCATCAAAAATGATGAATTATTGGAATTTGCCAGGAAATGGATGTCATTAGCTGATTTTCCTAAAGGATGATGTATTCGTTTGAAAGTCCAATTCATGTGACAGAGCACTGTTTGTTCCTGCCAGTAAAACCATGCCTTTTGAATCAAGTCTGGTGATCAAAATTATGCATATGAATGACAGGTAGAGTCCCAGGTGCTGAATTTGCAACTTAAACAGAAATTGAATACAATGTATTTATTCATAAATCTCATATTATGTAACAAATACTGAAGCAGATACTTCTATCCATTAGCTAATCAAAGCACTGTCCCTTCTTCGAACTATCACCTGCTAACCTGAAGGGGAAGGTGTATAAAGCACCAAATTTGGGCACTTATTATAGCATAGAATTTAAACCAAATTCTACATTTAAGAACAGTGTCTTTCTCTGCTCTGTGACAAAATACCCAGACAAAAGCAATTTAGGGAAGAAAGGGTTTATTTTGGTTTATTGTTCCAGAAAGATGATGACCAGGATGAGGAAAAGCATGGCAACTAGAGGGGAGGCATGGTGATGGGACCATAAAGCTGCCTAGTCATCTTGAATTCTTGCTCAGAAAGTAGAAAATGAACAGAGGTGGAACCAAGTTGCAAAGTCTCAACATTTGCCACCAGTAACTGACTTTCTCCAGAAAGTCTCCATCTCCTAAAAGGTCCACATCCTTCCCAGAAAATACTAGCAACTGGGGTTGAAGTGTCCAAGCATGTGAACCTATGGGGGAACATTTCACATTTAAACAAGAAACTATAAAGCGTGTTTTCTTTCAATAATAAACTTTTCACTCTTAAATAGATTTGGGGCTATAGAAGGGTTGTAAAGATGGTAGAGAAAGTTTCTGTTTATTCATTTTCCATTGGAATTAATCTGTTACTATATCACCAAATGTTGTTCCTTTGTGAAAATTAGAAAGGTAACATAAGCAGAATACCAGTAGCTGAACTACAGAATTTTTTCAGATTCCATTGGTTTTTCCCACTTATTCTGCTCCTGATTTAATCCAAGATGCTACATCAACATTTACATATTCAGTCCTTGGTCTCTTTGGGTCTCTGACAGTTTCTCAAACTTTTAGTATTCTCTGACCTTTGCAGTTCTGTTCCTTATATTTTCTAAAGTTCTTATCAATTTGAGTTTGTGTCATTTCCCTTTATTACACACCATACAGATGAGTTGAAAGCTTACAATATTACTACTACTGGTAATATAGAGAGTTGTTAAAGGTGGGATCTAACTTGAGCTTCCATTCCATACTGGATTTGGTCAGACTCACTAACTCCAGCAATGCTCAAGAGGAACTAAATTCAGTTCTGAGGAGATCTGCAAGAAGAATTTTAATTTCATTTTAGCATTATATTTCCATTGTCAAGCACAAGAAAGTAAACTTGAAAGCCCTGAAAATATTTTCTTAATTAAAAAAAAGTAAGATTGGCACACCTTATCTGCATAGAAAAAGGATTGCTAAACTACGTCTTTTTCTTTTTAAATAATTTCACTTTTATTTGTTTGACATTTTTCTCTTCACCATATCACCATGCTTCACCTCCCTCCTACTAGAATTTCATTCCAAGTGTTTCCCTCCACTTTCATGTTGTTTCTTGTGTGTGTGATAAGCTGAGCCCAACAAGAGCACAGCATGTTCCTGATCATTCATTTTAGTGTGGGCAATGTATTAGCAGCAACAGCACTGAAGCAAGTGGGTGTCCTTTCTGCATTTAGCATTAGCAATCAATATTAGCAGATAATCAATAATAGTAGAGAAGCCATATGAACTCTTCCCTCATCCATAGTGTAACAGTCATGGGCTCGAGTTTGTGTAAGTCTTACATAAGTAAATAGAGCAGGAGTAATTCATAAGTGAGTAGCCTTATGCCCAGCAGACACTTTGATGTACTCCAAGTTATGACTTTTACATTTTTCCTGTCCCCTCTTCCGGGTCTGCTCTAACCTTTTTGATTGTGGGAAGTTCAGATATCCATTAGGGCCAAATATCCCACAGTCACTTATTCTCTCCAATTAGACCAGTTGTGATTCTATGTATCAACCAGAATCTACTGAAAATGAGGCTCCTTGGAGGAAGACCAGGAACTGAATTAAGGTAGTTTGGGACTCAGAGATGTTTCAGTAGCTAAAACCTTTGACTTAAAAGCAAAAGGACCTGAGTTTGGATTCTGATTCCATGTGAAAACACCAAGAGGAAATGACTGAGGTCTGCACTTCTGGTCATGGAGCATGGTGCCCGAAAAACTTCAGAGCAAACCAATAAAGAAATAGAGGAACCCAGGATGATTCCTGACATCATTCCTGAGCCTCCACAGTCACACACAGTCACACACGCTTAAGTACACTCTCACTCTCATTGTTCACACATGTACAGCTATCCACTTGAAAACACATACACATAAACACATATACACCCAAACACACACTTAAGCCCTTTATGTACATACATGTAAGTAAAAAATACAAGGTAGTTTGCTGGTATTGCCTCATAGTGAAACAATAGCACTGGATTCTCCCCTGGGACCTAGGACCTCCTCATCCACAGGTTCTTACCCAGGTCTGTAGAACCCAGAGTGTTTCTTGCACTATGACTCTGACTTAGGACTGAACTCTTCTCTTCAATAAATACTTGTTTATTGACTTTCTCCAATAGCATCTGAAGCAATTCAAGTTTTTAATATTTATAAGGCATTCTTGCATGCTGGTCTTGAGCATAAGAAGGTTGGTGGTAGGGTTTTGTCTCCATGATTCATTTTGCTTATGGATTTGATAATCTATCTGTATTAGGGTTCTCTGAAGAAACAGATTCTATAGAATATATAAAAATAAGTTCATTAAAATAACTTACAATAAAAATAGTGTCCTTGAAAGTAGCCATCCACAGCCACCTCATTCTTGACTGGAATGTTCCACAAAGCCAAAAGATCCCAAGGTCTCAAACCTTTACTTCTCTGGAGAGTCAAAGACACTAGGTTCCAATGTCGGTGAAAAATAGCTGGGCTCTGACGTCAGCACTGAACAGCGAACAGCAGCAAGGCCTAGAGACCAGACTCCAAAGACAGCGGGAACAGCAACAACATGATGGAAAAGATGACGCTCCAAGTCAGCCAGGGACAGAGAGAGCAGCAGCAGCAACAAAGAAGGCCACTATGCTCTAAAAGCAAACCACACGAGTAGACTCCACAACAAGTCTACACAGATAAGGCAAGAGCAAGGAGGGACTTCTCCCTCCTATTATCTGGTCCATCCCTGAAAGTAACACCTGCTATGGGCTGGGTTCTCCACAGAAATCAATCAAGTACCTGCAGACTTGTTCAAGGGCCATTCCAACCATTAACTTTCCACAGCTGTGCTCCAAACAGTCTGCAACTGTGAAGTGGACACCAAAATGCAACTATAACACTATATTAAGCAAGGAAGATCCTTCTTAGGTGTATTGTAGCCAATACTTTGTCATATATTTGGATGTCTACCTGATATGGAACATCTTCTCTAGTATCCCAAATAAGTAGTTTATTGGCTTACTTTATCTGCTTCCATTCACATGTAGAATTTTGATTTTTTAAACCTAAATCGAAATTAGAATACTTGGAGATCTTCATAAAGATATTTTTGTCTGAAGTTCTTAAAAATTAATAAGGTAAGACTTTGGGACAAAGAATTAGAGTTTCTTTGAACCTATCCAGGTTGAGGAAACCTGTAGCCAGTTTAGTCCTCGTGTATGGAGGAATGAACTAACAATAGTTTGGAAGCTTTTCTCTTGACCTGATCCACGAGTCTTCCACCAAATGTAGCTCATCTGCTGCTCTGAGGAAGAGACCAAGAATCATGATAATTACAGGTATATTTGGACAACTCATGTTTTGCCCATTATTTATCATCCTTTCTATATGACAATTCTAATGTTTGTTTCTACACTGGGGATGTGACCTAGTAGTAAAACTTGCCCAGTATCTACAAGGCCAGCAATGGGCTGTTCAATCCCCAGCATTACATACGTATCAATTTAAGAAGCAGAAAAAGAAAGAAAAATTAAAACAAAGCAAAAAAGGGAGGAAGGAAGGGAGGAAGGAAGGAAGGAAGGAAGGAAGGAAAGAAGGAAGGAAGGAAGGAAGGAAGGAAGGAAGGAAGGAAGGAAGGAAGGAAGGAAGGAAGGAAGGAAGGAAGGAAAGGACGGAGGGAGGGAGAGAGGGAGACAGGGAGAGAGAGAAAGGGAGGGAGAAAAGGAGTGTAGAAAGGTGGGAGGGAAGGAGGGAGGGAGGGAGGGAGGGAGGGAGGGAAGAAGGAAGGAAAGGGGGAGGGAAAGGAAAGGGGGAGGGAAGGAAGGAGGGAGGAAAGAATTTTCTGACTCTCCACTCTCCCACCTTGGTACTAATGTCAGCTTTTTGTTCCCACTACTGACTTTTCATGACTTTGGACATGCCATCCTACACTTAGATATGAATAGTCCTAAATAATCCTGTGGTTCACTTGATTTCCAAGCTAATACCTAAAGTGATTTTTGCTGGCCTCAGCAAAATAACACAGCAAGACATACAGCTTCCTTTTTTATCTTTTACCTCTTTCTTATCTTTTCAGAAATTCCTGAACACCAATTACATCACCCTTTTGTTTTTTCCAAAAAAAAAGTGGTTGTTAGGAAATACTTGGCTATTTTAAATATATTTACTTTTATTATTGTGATATCTTAATATACAATTAAGATTTAATAAATTTGTGTTTAAATGCATTTTATAGGCAGATATGCTCTGGAATTTAGAACCTGATAAGAAGATCTATTATTTAATGTTCCATTCAGTTGCAAAACAGCTGGCTTATGCCACATGGTCTAGCTCTATAACACACAAATAGATTTATCCAAGCCTCTAGATTCCCCCCCAAGATAAATGATATATCTTTGAAAGACATAGAACATAATTTTTCTTTCACTTCAAACATTTGGAGAATTATGGGGTCTAGCACAGGATTAACACCTCTGGTGGAGGTCATGATTAAATATTAAAGTAGCATTTTTCATTGTTCAGTGTTCTACGCTGCTACTGAAGCTGCAGAAGCATTCTCATTACCTCTCCTCAAAAACACTGTAAATTTCGTTAATGCCAGCATCCTGCCATGAATGCCAATGCATTATTTGGTGTTTTTACACTCTGAATTTTTTTCCTTTCCTAGAATAAAAGGCAAATGAATCATGACTTGTCCTACGTGTTATGACCCCTATCTAAGTATCCTTTCTTTAGAAAATGATCTGTGTACGCATAAGCACTGATCTGTAAATTTCTTCCTTCCTCACTATTTTTATGAAAACCACTGATTCTGAGATGAAGCTCTGAGGACATCAATGTGCATTTTAATTGGTCTAGCATGAGTCAGTAACTGACAATTTACTATGTGATCAAGGATGCTCTCTCTTTTGACGGTTTCTGCCCAAGGATATTGTCTTAGCTTACAATTTTAGCTAGAATTCAGAGCATCCACCTGATAATTCTAAGAATGTCAAATATTCTAAGAAAATTTTAAAATGTGCTTAATATTTATCATTCTTGTCTTTGGGGTTGTTCTTAATTTTACTCAAGACCCTAAAGGAAAGAAGTCAATTTTCAAAATCCAATAGAAGTTTCAAGTCTTGCAGAATATACTTCAAAAAAGTTGTTTCTTCACCACATCAGGAATCTAAAGATTTAGGATTATGGGGTGCTAAGGTAGCTGAACTGGTAAAAGAGTTCACACACAAACCTGGTGACCTGACTTGGGTTCTCATAGCCCACATGGCAGAAGGAAAGAAACTTTGCACATGCACTTTGGCATGTTCACAGATTTTTGCTGTATTTTGATCACTCATATAAACAAATAAATAAAATATTTAAAGACTGCAGATTAAAGGATGAGGTAAAGTTAAACATATAATTCTCAAATTTAAGCTTAACTCATATGCTTTCATTTGGCATTATTTGGTTATTGTAGTGACTGAAAAAGGAAAGGAACAGATTCTTTTAAAGCTGCAATGAAGGACTATTAAAGGCCAATAATATATCAGGTGCCTAATAAGAATAACACCAATGCAGAAGGAAAAAAAGAGGAGGGGAAATTTATGAAGACTACCATATTCACAAGATACATGAGTCGTATAGTGTGGTGGTGGTGCATACCTGCATTGGAAAAAGCAGGCGAGAGCATCAGTGTTAGCCCAGCTTTACCTTCTGAGCCATCTCCCCAGCCCTGAAAAGCGTTCTTGTGTCTACAGGCATCACTGGCCTATGACAGAGGGGCTTGATCATTGTTAGGAATTTCACTGTTTCTCAGTGTCTTTCTTGCTTTTTATTGCTTTTCCATGAGTTATATGATAAATTCATGTGTTGCTTACAACCAACTATCTTACATCTTTTTTCAGCTTGTTTTCCAGATATTGACTCTCCAGGATTTTTAGGACAAGATACATTTTTATGTTTATGTATATCTCTTTCCTTTTATCTTCATTGAACTTTAAAAATCTCAGGCACAGTGCCATTTTATAAGTTATTATTAAATAAGTGAAGATAAGATAGCAGAAGGCAAACTTGCAATCAAAAATGAAATCTAATCCTTAAATCATGTGTTACTTTGATTTATATTCAGGCATTTATTTCTTTATCAGTGCACCTGTAAATCAACATTATGGAGACAGCAATCCAAGCATAAGAACAGCTGAATATGTATAAACCAAACCGTGTTTGTAAATATGTAAATTGAGATAGCAAACACCTTTAATATCAGTTAGAAATCTGTCACTGATTATTCATGGGGGGGTGAAGGCAAGAATCAAGTCTTTGAGTAAACAACCTAAGAATCTTAATAATTTCAGTAGCATAAATAAAATTTATAGTATCTACTGATAAGATGGATAGATGATTATATTATAGATTCTGTTTTCCACAGAATATAGTTACACTTGTGTTTTTCTATAAACTTTCCCAAGCATTATTCTCACTTACAAAGCTCTGATAGGTCAGAATTCCATAATTAAACTTCTTTAACTTTATATTCTTTAGAGGTTTTGCATATGAATTGATATCATTCTCAGCCCCATTACACAATCTCAATCCGCTGTTTTCTCCTATTACAAGCTTTCCTCCTTCCAGCCAAACTCTCCCTCACTCTCACATACTTCTGCATGTGTGGCTCACTGACTCTCATGTGAATTACTGCTTATTGCAGTTACCCTGCATGGTTGCTGATAAAATCATGATAAAATCATCAAAACTGCTTAAGGGAATAAGGGGTTTATTCTCTTACGATTCTCCAATTCCATTTCTTAATCCAGCTTGGCAGAACCCACACCATCATCACAGAGTGATCATATCCATGTAGCAGCTGAGACAGGGACAATCTTTATACAAGGCTACCCACTTCCTCAACCAACTCTGCATTTTATTCCCCTGTTCGGGGCCTAGTTCCACTCACCATGCTTTGGGCCTTCATCAACTAGGCAATTTCCTGCAGGTTCACTCTGGGATTAACTCAACTACTAATTAATTATCTACAAATGTGACAGAACTTGAGCCTTCAACCATCAAGTAGACATATCTGTACCTAGTTATGATGCTGCTGATAATGCCCAGGTGTCTGGGCATTTCTAGAGCAAGGACAATATACCAGCAGGCACACCACTGGGACAAGTAACTCTTTCTCCTTCATCCAGAATCTTCTTTATAAGTTTTCTTTATGGAAGGGGCGATATCCCTTGAGATCATTTCCCTTTCATGCTGCATTGCTAATATATCAAATCTTGCGCTTGTCTCATGGAAGTAGACACAGCCAGATGGACCTTGTGGAATGGTCTTGTCATATCTACAAGATGCTATCTGCTACCCTCCTTCCCACTTCCACATTCTTATTCACTCACCAACATATCCTCCAATCTTCCACAATTCTCTAAGTCTTGAGTTGGAGGATAGTGTCTTGAATATCTTGTTTAAGACTGAACAGTTGTTTTTAGTCATTCCATTGCATAAGGATGTATCTAGGTCAAGAGCTGGGACCTTTATAATTAGTTTAATGATAAGTGTTTAGGAAGTAACTTAACTAGTCCTCCCCTTCTGTAAAGTTTGGGCTGATTTATTGTACCAGGAGTGAGTTTTCTTAGATTCAATCATGTAGCTGTGTTTACCCCACAGCATTATGCACTACTGAGCTGATGGTCACCTCTTACCCAGGGGATTTCTTGTGTAGCCTGCTGCTTTCATAGTCAGGTGTGATTATTGATTGCTCTTCAGCCCAGCAGCTTGACAGTACTTTTTGGTACTGTGAAAGCTTCTGAATCTTTTCACACTTGTTTTTTCTATGTTATGTGATTTATGAGTATAGTGGCTTCAGCAATAGGGTCTTACTGTACATTTCTGGTGAGCAAATGTATGAGTGGACAGGTGGCATGGAAGGGTATTCCCTGGTTTCTTAGGGATGGTGAGCTAGAGGTACATGAGGAAGACGGAAGAGAGAGTACATATTGCCCTTGGGATACAGCAGTGCCTTGATTGTTAGCATATGAAAGTTTTTCTTCAGATAATTCATGAAGTCAAGAAAATAAAGAGGAAAATAACAGAGACAAAGATTAAAATAATCAGGGCATTTATACAATAGGTACTTAAAAATATCAAAAACAACAAAATGGCTGTCATCTTATATCACCAGTCTCTCTGACTTTTCCTTTTTGTAATTTACTGAAGTTGAGGAAATCTATTTAAGCTGCCCATATTCATGGCATTTATCTTCATAGGAATGGAGATAATCTTAGTATGGCATTATGAGGCATGTGTCAAGATATCATTTCTTTTTGACTGTAAAATAAATAGTTACTAGGGATGGGCTCTCTGATACATTGGAAATAAAAACTCTGAAGACTAATTTAGGAGATTCACTTCTCTCATCCATATTAACAATATTCTGCTTTAATTAGTTCATAAAATCAGATCATTTTCATGTGTTGTGTTCTTTTCAGATTGTAATTACCTAGACTCCTTGGATATATTTTTTCTATCTTGCTTAGGATGACTGAATAATAAAAAGAAAGCACATGAAAATAGTGCAGTGTACTAATATTTTATAATAATATAATTTCAATCATTCTGTTGACTATGGAACAAAAGTTTTCCCTCTGAAGAAAAGCACTGTTCTCCGCCCTTATACTGTGCCTGGTACCACAACAGGACAGTCTGGCTAGTCACATTTGTATGACTTACCAGGTTTCACTAAAACACTTCTTATATTGATAAAATATGCTCTTTAACAAGACTAATAAGATGGGTAAAAGTGAGTCCCCAAAATTGTCTTCTGACACCCGCATGCACTTCATGTTTATGTTGCACACAACATAAATATTTATTTAACGGAAAATCAGTTAAATGAGAAAACTGTTTCTCTTATATTAAACATTTTAAGAAATTTTGACGTGTAGTTTTTCTTGGTAATCAGTTCATAATAATAACAAGGGTAATATGAATATTAGTAATGAATGCAGTTGCTGTTGTCACTACCTTGGCACAAATACTAACCTACACATATACAGCTAATGCAGCTTGACAGCTGATCTGAGAGTGAGCCTTGCAGTTTTCCCTCTTACAAGTGAGGAGAATGCCACATAAATGAGTTGAGGAGTTTTTCCAGAATCACAAAGCTAGCAAAGAAGAAAGTAGGCTTCAAACTGAGGCATTCTGCATCTAAAGCAACACTCACACCCATGAGGTTATTCATTGCTCACCCAGGATAGAAGTCAATCACAAATATTTCTCTTCTAAATATTAGCAATTGACATCAAATATGTGGTTTTAAATTTATTATTATTATTATTATTTATTCAATTGTGTGTGTGTGTATGTATGTGCACGTGCACGCGCGCGTGTGTGTCTGTGTGTGTGTAGAACAACGGACGAATTCGGAACCACCATGGACGCCTCCACCTCCTTCTTGTTTAGTATGCCCCGGGATTCACAGGCTCCGCCCTACCAGGACCAGAAGCGCAGGCCGCCCCCGCTTCCGCCTGGCGTCTATACGTGGGATCTGGGATCCGAACTCAGGACCTTCCACCTGCAAGACAGAGGCTTAACCCCTGAGCCACCTCTCCAGCCCAAATATGTGGTTTTAAATAAATTGTTCTTAAAACGGTTACAACTTCAAAAACCAATGTTTATATGAATTGACACAAGCTCCTTACTTAGTTGTTTCAGCATAAAACTAATTGCTAAGGGCAGCCTGTGTTTACCATCCCTCCTTTGAAGAGATAAACATGATTGTTGCTGCCACCCAGTTTAATGTTCACCAAGGGTTACATCCTGAGAGGTGCAACGGGGAGAAGAAGAAGTTTTGATGTTTAAGATAATTTGCTTGCTGCTTGTGAGATTATGGAAATTGCCATCAGCTGTGAAGGATGATTCATATCTGTGCACTCCAAACAGTATTTTTTTCTCTTCCAAAAAGAAATCTATTCCACAAGACAGAAGTGAAGTACACAACCATTTAAACTGTTTTGTTTTGTTTTTCCACTTCAATTCACTTGCTCTCCAGCCAAAGACTTGAGGTAAGGGTTATGTTTTAAGTAGAAAATAAAGTGAGTACTCCACAAGAAAGCAGTCTGAAATTCAAGATACAAACAATTAAGAGAGTAAGATTGTCCAGGGCAAACACCCATGTAGATAGGAGATGGTCAGACAAATGAAACTCTTTTTGTATTCTCTCTGCTTTGCCTCTTCCAGATATCTGTCCACCTCCCAGAGGGAGCAATGACTGATCAGTATCTTTCCTGAGAATGATCCTAGCATTCTTCTCTTCTTTCTTTGATGGATGGTTGAAGAGAAAGATTTTGTTCTGGTTTATGTAATGGAGAAAATTAGCAAAGTGTCAAGCAAAGGGGAACAAAAGTTTGTATTTGCAGCTGATGTATGGGAGGGGGTCATATTTCTGTGTCACTCAACTTTGGTCTGTTCCTTTGTTCACCATGAGCAGTCATGTCATCCCCTACACTAGTCACTCTATACAAACTAAGTGGAACTATTTTATTAACCCAAATACCTTTTCAATCTAATCCTCAAGGAAAATATATGAATAAATATAATGACTTTTCATTTTTCTGATGACCCCAAATTTCTGCCTTCTATAATAAAATTAATTGTATCTCTATTTTCACCTTGTCTGGTCTCTTATTTCTCACAAGTATATTTAGTAATTAAGGATACAAATAATGTATCACCTATTTGCCACATTTTAAAAGTCTATCACAACATTTTGAATATTGCAAACACAACATAAAAAGAATAGAGTCAGTATAAAAAAGGGTCACAGTAGCATCTGTAAGATTGTGCTTTTAAAAATATTCTAAAATTTTCTGGTATATGACTCTTTCCAATTTTAACTACATGTATGATTTCTAGCTTTGGTAGAATTTCCACTCCCTAATTTATATTACCTGTTATGCTCAGATTCAAACTGAAGCATACTGGAATATACTGGAAATAATAAACTAGACTCATCTTTCCTGAGAAATAAAACACCAATCAAGGTGGAAAAAATGACCAAAAAAGAAAAAGGCAATCAAAACAGCATAGCACAGACATGTAGTCAAATGAAACCGCAGACAAAGTGACTTTAAGGCTATCAATTAAATTTTCTAATTCTGTTTGCAAATGTTGAAAAAAGAACATTTGTTCCATCAAGTCATCAGTTGGATAAATAGCAAAGGTAAACAAAACAGTGTTTGCCATATAGTAGTAATTTATTAACAGTGTTTGTTAACAAGTAAGAGTAGTATTGTTTAGCATTGTGTATATCATGAAATTGAAGAAGCTAACACAAATAATTTATCAATATTGAAATAATACTCATGATAAGCATATAACTAGTCAATAGTCTTAATTGATTCTAGATAACAGATTTTGGAAGCAGACTGGGATATCAACCTGAAAGGCAAGGATGTGAATGATAGTCACTGGATGGGTGGGAAGAATTGGTTCTGCCTGTCATCTGAAAAGAAACAAAAGTAAATAACTATGTCTCCCTGTAAACAGATTCCAATGTAAATCCCATAAAAATATAATCTTGATAACATTATCATAAAAACTGAAGTACAGGAAATGCAATTTATGATAAAGATACTCTTGACCTTTAATACATCTTTTTCCATTAAAAGACCTTTAGCATTTGAGGAAAATCATGCCAATGGTGTGCAACCTTTTTTTGTTAATTTTACTTTTTAATTAGTTATACAAGTTCAATGGGTAGGTACCCCTATCCCCCTCCTTCTCCTTTCCCTTTCCTCCCCTCTTCTATTCCCAATCCTGCTCTTGCTCTCATACCTCCCTCTCTGCCTTCCCCCTTTTCTCTCTCCCTCTGATCTCTTGGCATTTCCTGCCTTCTCTCTTCAGCTTCAGCTTATATGGACCTTCCCTCTAAGTCATCTATATTAGTAAGGGCTCAGGACTCTGTGGCATACATTGGGGTCCCTTCTTGGGCTGCCTTAACTCCATTATATCTATCTAACCCCTTGCCTCTAAGGATCCCTCTGCCTGAAGCCATCTCCCCTGAGATCTGCACTAGTCTATGAAGGCTTGTTGACATGACAACCATTGTACAGGTAAGGTAAGGTCCAATCACATTGCAGTGAAATCCTGGCTGCTAAAGCCCAGACTTGAGTGGAGTATCTTGCTATCAGTCGATCTCCCCATCTTTGGGCTCTTATAATCTTGTGCCCAGCTGTTCCACAAGTTTCCCTAAGCTTTAGGATTGGGAGAGATTTGGCAGGTCTGGTTCCGGGTGAACATTGTAAAGTCATTGGTATTCTGAATTAAAATTGGTTGTTTTCAGCTTTGCAGTTCCTGCACTGCATTTTGTTGCATTCTTAAAAGTAGAGGGAAGAATAGGAATAGTGCACAGTAGTGAGTAGGATCAGCCTCTGGGTTGCCAGTTGGCTATCATTTAATTGTATAATAAGATCCCAGTATGAGATGGATGTGTCCTCATGATAGATTTTAAGTGTACAATGCTTTCTTGTTGTCAGTCCTATCCAGCAGATCTAAAGAATCAGCATGATGGAATCTTTGCTTCTGCTGATTAGTGCACTGGCCAGCAAACTACAGAACTCAGAACTAGTGAGGTAAAGATATGTATATATAAACAGGAAAGTTTATTACAGAAATTGAAGCATGTGTAGGAAGTCCAACAACGCGTCATCTACAAACTGGAAGGAAAACTAGTGGTGTGAATAGTTTAAGGCCTGAAGGGCCTGAGTTCAGGAGAGTACGGTGGTAGGATGGCAATCTGACATAGGAGAGAGAAAGAGACGGGGGTCGGGGGAAGAGAAGAGAGTGTGATTAAAAATCCCAAAATCCCAGGTTCCAAAGGCCCAGAAACCAGGAATAGAAGCTCCCATGTCCATAGGCAGAAGTTGGAGTTTCTAACTCACAGGGGAATGAATTTACTCTTCTTCTGATTTTTAACTTTCCAGACTTACACGGAATAGATGGCACCTGCCTAGATCCATGATAGTGGACTTTTTTTATTTGCTCCTTGACTCTGATACTAATCTCTTCCAGACTCTTTCAGAAATAACATTCTGTTTGCAATCAGAACATAGCTGGATTCTGTCAGACTGATGCATGAAATTAACTGGAACATTTGGTTATGCCATTTCTGTCTCTTTACAACCATGACAACCCTGTTCTTATTCTGTGAAAGTGACTATATTAAATGTTCATGTGAATTGAACCATCAGCAGTACTTGTTGCATGTGCACTTGTGCATGCATATGCACACACATGTTTATGTGTGTTCCTGTGGCAGCTGAAAGTCAACATTGAATGTCATAGGTACCTCCCACTTTGTGTTTTGAAACAGGGTCTTTCAGTGACCTGGAACTCTCCAAGTAAAGATAGGCTGCTAGCCCAGTGAGGTCCAGGTATCTGAGCGTTTCTCCTACCCAGAACAGAACTTCATATGCATGGTACCATGTCCAGCTTGTTTCCGTGTGCTCTGGGGATGAAACTTGGAGCTTCATTCATGCACAGCCAGTACTTTCACAACTGAGCTGACAACTGGCCCATCTTCCCAGTCCCAACACTTGTCTTTGTGTGATCATTTTCTTGAACTTGCCCTAATGTCCAACAAGCTCATCCATGTTGCTGAATATTGTGCAATTTCCTCCATAATAAAGATTAAATAGCATCATTCCACTGCGTACATAGAGCACATTTTCTTTATCTATCTGCCAGTTAACAAGGAATTTGTTACATTTTCATGACTTTTTTAAGTAATGTCACAATATATGGAATGGTGATGTCTATGCAAGAATATAATTTAAAACCATTAAGATGGCTCAGCAGGATAAGGCACTTGACATGCAAGTCTGATGACTTGAGTTCAAGTCCTAGAAACTACCTAAAAATGGAAAGAAAGAAGTTGTCTTCTGATATCACATCCATAAAAATTGCATGGCATGTATATGCCCACCAATAGTGCAAAAGGTTTTCAATTTATTGACAGGTCTAACAATACTTACGATCTTTCAAAATCTGATGTGTATGAGGCACTAACTAAAGCTATTAATTTGCATTTCCTAGATGCCTACTGATAGGAGGCAGGTTTAATTTTTCATATTCTTATGTGTTACTGAATATCTTCTTTGAAGAACTGTCTATTCTAGTTCTATTTTATCTTTATTCAGATTATAAGGAATAGTTTTCACTTTTATTTAGTGATAAATTTTGTTCTTTGACATTTTCGTACATGCATTGAATATATTCTCATTATTCTCCCTCTCTGCTTTTTCTTATATCTCTCCCTCCCTCCAGCCTCATTCCTATAAATCTTTCACTGATGAGAATCCCATAGGTCCTCAAAAATACTAATTAATAATGGAAAAATAATAGATGTAAGAAAGGGAGGCAAACATACCCAGTACAAAACAAAATAAAACAAAACAAAATAAAACAAAACAAAATAAAACAAAAGACATGAATATGGGAGGAAGGCTTTTAGACTTTTTTTTTACATTTTTGAGAATGATGTAAATTCCTTATATAGTTCAGAAGTTAATCTCTCACCTATGATAGGATTTGCAATTATTTTTCATGTTTCATATTCTACCTTTTACTTTGTTAATCCTTTGTATGTTTCTTATTGTGATATGGTTTCTTGTGTTTCTTATTGCGATAGAGTTTCTTGTATTTATCCTTTTGCCATTTGCAACACACCCATGAAGATTATTGGCAAAACCAATGTCATAAAGGTTTCCCATTATTGTCTTCTAGAAACTTTACAGTTAATGATATCATGTTTAAATCTGTAATTTTCTTTGAGTTAATGTTGAAAGATAAGAATCCATTTTTAATATAGTGCTTTGTGAAAATGTATTTAAAATAGATTTTTTTTCTTAAAAGTACTTCAAAAGCATTTTTTTTCCTAAAAACGTCATTTGAAAGAAACACTTTGAAAGACTTATTAGCACTTACTCTGTTTTTCTTCTTCCCCCAATCCAGAGGAATGAGGCATCCTGTGGTTCAGGGTTGCTCTTCACAGATCTAGATTTAAAATAACAAAAAGGAGCCTGATGGAAATGAAATGATTTCACTCCAACTGAAAGACAATTTTTTGTATTTCGACAATGGTCCAGGAAGTATAAAATAAACAAGAACTGTGTTTTTTGCTTTAGCAAAGCACACAATTATGATCTCTGTAACTAGTTCATGATAATTTCCTTGTTGTACCCCTCTATAACTGCTGTCACTTTTCAAATCTGTTTGGGTTGTATGAATGCCTTATTGTCAAAATATTATCTTTCCATCCAAGGCAAGAAAAAAATGTCACTTACTTTACCAAAACCTCACTACAAAACTTTTCTACCCTTCAGTCTTCCAAGATTTAAGTAGAATGAATTGAATTAAATGAATTCCTGAGTATTGTCTTTATTGTAAGCCTAAATTTCTTGGACCTAAATAAAATACTTCTTAGAATAGAAAACTGGAGCAGTACACTGAGATTAAATTGATATGCAAGGACTAGAGGCAAAGCAAAAGGACTGTACTTTTTCTAATGACAGATTGTGGATGCTTCAGAAAGATGTTTATTTCCAAGAGGCTGCCTTCTATGTGCAAAGTGATTATCAGCTTTGAATTCAATTTGCTGGAGGTTGAAATACAAGGGCAATTTGATATTCTCATAATTATCTGACTTAAAAAATGACAAACTTTAATTTGAAAAGATCTTTATTCATCAAAAGCAATGGGAAGTTTCTAAAGAAAAACAGTGATATAGCAAGTATTTTGACATATGTCCTATGAAAGTGATATTATTGTTATAAATTTTAACACATCATATTAAAATGAGAATTAAAATTCAGGAGAAAGCTAATGACATAAATCACAAAGTGAACATTGCAGTTGTAGATTGTATGAATTATATGTCTACAGAGAAATGTTGGGACCTACAGCAAATTGAGTTTAGGCCATGGCATGAGCCTTAAACTCAAAATGTGGTAGTGTTTTAGAATCACACCAAAATTTAACTTCCCTGGTACCAATTTTTATTTTAGTTTTTTATATTCTATTGCTGAAATAAATACTTGAAATAAATAACTTAGAGTAACAAAGGATTTTTTTTTGCTCAAATTGTAGATTAAAGTTCATTATGGCCACAGAGTCATCAGGAAAATTCAAACTAGTCACACCATATCCAAAATCAAGAGGAGATATATGTATATCTTCTACCTTACCAGTTTCATTTATTTCTCTCTCTGTCTTTATTCACCACACTAAGGAACGGCCAAACCCACTAGATTGATCTAGACAATCAATGACCTACAGCCTTGCCTTGAAACCTGACTTAACTAAATAAACCTTTATGGGTTTACTCACACACCCATGTAGGAGGTATCAAGTTGACAGTTGAGACTAAAAAGCATAGGACATGAGTTTTTAACTCATGTCCTTTCAGGAAAGACTGGACTGGACTCGATGTTCCAGGCATTCTCTGACATGAGTATGCAATTCCTTTACTGGAAAGAAATTTCATGAACAACAGAAACAAGCAGAAGCAGTGAGGATATAAAGTTAGATGAGAAAGTATAAGAGAAGGTCAGCTATGATTTCCAAGATAATAAAGAGAAAACTATAAAGCAAGGAAAAGTTCAAATGTACAATGTGACCAGTCACATCAAATGTCTGCCATCATGACTTTCCTAGAATCATGCATTATTTTCTTGAATTATATACCATAATAAATTCTTGCTTTCTTATCTTGCACTGCTATAAGAGTAACTAATATAATTGCTTTATTTACTTTATAGATGGCAAGTATGTCTTGTGCAACTGAATATTCTTCAAAAATGATCTCTAAAAGTTGTGTAATACTGTTTCATGACCATAATTTAAATTTTGTTAGTTGTATATTTAGATTTTTCCATGTTGTTGCATGAAAATATTTATTAACAAGCCTATGTAAGCACATGAAAATAATGTAGAATAATATCACAGTCATTAAAATATAATGTAAACAAAAAATTATTTCCTAAAAGTAGAAGGATTTTGCATATCATCTTGCTTTCATAGAGGACAGAAAAACAACTCTTGTGTACTGATAATTGATAAATGCAGAGGGAGCATTCAGAACTCTGAAAACTTACAAAGATCTAATTTTATAAAAATTATTTTTAAAGTAATGCTTCTATCCCATTCTAAGACTTAGGGAACCTTGTGGAAGAAGAGGCAATAAGATTGTAAGAACCTAAAGATGGGAGGTCCTCCATTGGCAAAATACTTCATTTAATGAAGGATAAGTCTACCTTAGTGTAGAGTAAAAATATTTCTGATCTACGTAGCATTATGATACTATTTAGTTTATGTTATCTTTAAAGTATATTATCAGTTGTAAAATCAAATCAAACATCACAAAACAAATTTTATTTAATGCATCATTTCTTGAGAAAAGAAAAGCCCATTTACATGAAAAAGTATCAGACAGCCCTTCTTTGAGACAAGGTAAAACTTTACTGCCACAAGTTCTTAACTTTTAGCACCAAATATTTTTCACATCTTGATTATTATTATCAGACCTTTGCATAATTACTGATTAGCTACATTTCCATATTTAAAATATCAGTTGCTTAATCTCAATGAACATCTTACATTGATTTTTACTTAGAATAGTTTTCATTATACCTTTTATCTTCTCTTTGTAATCTTGATTTATTCACGCATCAAAGGAGTTAGTTGCCTTAATTACATTTTTGAAAATCAGATTTAATTATCAGACATGAGGAGAAAAATAAAATGAGTCTTTGAACCCAAAAGAGCACAAAATAATCAGTATGTTTTGATCATATCACTTTCAAAAGAAACTATTTCTTAGCAAAACTAATTTTTAAAAAGTACACATGTGTTGAGTTTTACAATCCAGAACCATTGCACACATCAAGAGCAATGCAACAAAAACAAGAATCAAAAAATGATAATGGTTATGAAAGTCATGTGTCTGATAATCATCCAAGAGGGAATAATGGGCAGCACCTCTGAAATTGTCTGGGTTTCAATATCCAAATTGCTCTCTTTATGGTGAGAAATTGAGCCATTTTGCTTTCACATATAAGAACTGTAGAAGATCTGTGAAGGAAAAAGAAATTTATCTCCACTTAACCTAGCTTCTGATTTTGCCATTTTAATTTGAAAAACTCATTGAATAAGTGTATAATAGTCATGGCAAGAGTGAATCTATTTCAGGAGACACAGCTACCTCTTAGATGTGTGGATTGCTTCCAATCCACCTTGCTGGTGAATTAAGTTACAACTAGTACATGAGCACCTAGTTTAATTGAAATTTCTATTTAAGCTTAAGGGTCAGATTTAAAAATAATTACACTTTTATCTTATTTATATACATTCCTTGTACCTATTAGTGACTTTGATGAAGATACTTTCTTACAAGTACCTCATGTACCTATATATATTCATGCCACAGTCTTTCTTTACCCTCTCCTCCATTGTTCATTCCCATGAACAATGTAATTATAATCTAATTCCCATGTAGATTTTATGACACATAAAATCTACAGATCAGAAATGAAAGAGAGCACATACCTTTGCCCCCTAGGTCTGCCTTACATAACTAAATGTGATCATCTGTATTTTCATCCATGTCCCTTCAAGCAACACAATTCCACTGTTCTTTATTATTGAATAGAACTCCACTGTGTCTGTGTATCACATTTTGTTTATCCATCTTTGTGGATAGATATCTAGGTTTATTCCTTAACTTAGTCCTTGTGAATTACAATGAACATGGATGTAAAGTGTAGAAATTTCTCTGCATGTTGCCAATAAATTCACAGCAAAACCCTTATGGAAACAAAAGGGGCTTTATTTTGACCTATAATTGTTTGAGCTGGCAAGTGTGCCTTCCACTTCATTTGAGACAGGATCTTTCTTTTCTCTCTCTCTCTCTCTCTCTCTCTCTCTCTCTCTCTCTCTCTCTCTCTCCCTCTGTCTGGTGACTCAAGAGTTTCTAGGGATTCTCCTTTAAAAGAGCTGGGATTACAGATGTGCTATGTTCTGCTTCTAAATGGATTACGGAAATTCAATTTAGATGTTCACACTTGAATATTAACATTTTATTCACTGAGCCATCTCCCAGACCCATCTCATCTTTTGGAGTATCTCCACTGCATTATCATAACAACTTGTCTAAACATCCAGCAGTCTGAACTAAGTGAATCAGATGAAAATCTGTGCCCAAAATAGCAATAAATTAAGAGATCTCAAGTCATAAAATCTCCTTTCCAGTTTAGTGCTTTTCAGAATATTAATCAGTTAAACTATCATGCCCACATTTGGAATTTGTTACTGAGTAATTAATATTATAAAAACATATACATAAATTAGTAAAATTATGAAGAGTAAGGCAAAATAATTCTTGAGCTGGATCATTGAGTGGCTATAAGAATATAGGGAAACAATAGTATTGTGTCCAGGTCTGCCCTTTTGTCAAAGCTAGAAAGGGATATGAAAATCCAAACCCAAGTATCCAAAACAGTTGAATTAATTTGAGGAAATTAATATATTCATGGACACGTTTATATCTGTATAGAAAATGAATTATTTGGGGGGAAATGATTATCATTCTAAAGAGTTTTAAAAAATGATCTAAAGAAACAGAAGAAAGACTGAGAAGATTCCAAGAACAAATTCCTAATGCAGGTAAATGAGGCAATTCCTTTTCTCAGAGGCCTCCTTCCCTTTCTCCTGTTCTGTTGAGTCTTTTTCCTGCATGTCTTATCCTTCTTTGTTTTAATCAGTCTCTAAGGAAGAGAAATTGCTTGATGTTTTAAGAGGTTTTCCTTTATCAGTATATTGTCTTCATTGTCTTGCAATAAAAAATGAAGATGTGACTTCTTTAGTTGGAAGTGAATTCCATTCTGTGTATGGATACAAGTGCCAGTCTCATGGCCCCTCATTGAGTTTCCTCCAGAGATAGCAATTCTGCCTCTCAGAGATCCATTTTTCATCTACATGACCTCTAGCTAGGGAAGCAGATGTGGAAATGAAACCTGAACAGGCAATGACTGAGATTTAGATGCACAATTATGCCTCTGAATGAAGAGAGTAGAATGATATATAGCTGCATTAATCACTTAGAAGTCAAATGAAAATGATGCAGGTCTGATGAATTTCAACAACAAAGAGAAGCCAAAGTGTTACATCGTTGACATTACTGTTGCTTCAAGAACCCTTTCCATATGAATAATCACCAAACTTCCTGCCTTGAGTAGCCCCCCAGAACTGTCAGTCATCCACATGCCTTTCTTATCAGCTATTAGAAGCTTTCTTTGTTCTGTGCCTTAGAACATTGCAAAAGTTTCCCAATGTATGTTTTTGGTAAATGACTGCATACAAGAAGATGCTCTATGGAATTAGACAAACAGTTTTTAATTCTTCAAAAATGCCAGGGTCCTGAGGATGATCTTATTACAAAACAGTGTTCTCAGTCAAATAACCCAGTACTTTTCCTGTTATGAGCTGCAAAATCTTCATTAATTTTGTTATGAAAACAAAGAAAAAGTAATTAATATGCATCCAGGTACTCAAGTTCCAAATTTGATAATTACTCATATAATTGAAACAGTAGAAAGTTCAACTGAATCATTTTGGTCTGTCACAGGTAAAATAATATAAAACAAATAACAGAAAATAGCTACGGTATTGCTTCACAATTAGCAAAAATTATTTGGCAAGATAAAATATTTAATGGACTTCAGTGACCCTATCACTATGATAGTATTTATATGATTGATGAAAATTGATGAAATTACAAAAATATATTGAGCATTACAATAAAAATTCAAACTAAAATTTCAGATAATCAACTTTAAAGTTAAGCTTCTTTTAGGCTCTTATTTCGGTAAGACTTTACAAAAAACTAACAGACATTATTTGGTTATTTAGTCACTTGAAAATGCAAGCTCTAATGATATAACAACTTATACAATTAATGTATGACCAAGGAAATGTTTGTGAATTGCTAATCAAGAGTCTTATTAAACCATTTACCATTGGTATGATATACTCCAAGGTAATTTTTCCAAGAAAAATAATGCACTCATATTGTTTTAAAAGTTAGAAATTCTGTAATTCTGCACCAATCCTGCCAAATATGAAATTTCCTTTACTTCGGAAATTTGCTTTGTAATACATAATTGCTTTGTTAAAGACTTTTGGAATAGATAGACAGTTAAAAATTGCCCAAAATAAAGGTAGAATCAACAATTGAAGCAGTCAGAAAATCATGCTTCTATTCTTCAGGAAGAAGGAAGAAATTGTAATGGCAAGTATGAATTAAATATTTCAGATATAATCTTCCCAGTTGAAACTAAAGGAAGAGATTTATTCCAGTCATTTCTTACTTCGGAAATATTTACTTTCAAAAACCTACTATTCTAAATTATTCTTCTGCCTTTTAAATTCAAAACATTACTCTCTATAGTATGATGGCCCAATTCCATCTTTTCTAATAATTTCTCTTAGAAAGGCAATCAACAGAGAAAATAGCGACTCTATTTCCCAGTTTTGTGGGTGTATTAAAACTTATATTTGTTGTAGCATATATCCCATTTCAAAATTATCTTTCACAAAGAAATTATTTAAAAATTGGATAAAGCCTTCAAAGATAGTGAAACCAACTACAAACTGAATTTAAGAAGATTCATGTGCAATCAATGGTGATGTCAAATCTTCTCATCTGATGAATAATTATTGTTAATCCTGATAATATGAAGGATTCCATTTTACATCTACTTAGCTATTTAAATGGTCAGATTTCAGATCTTTGCTTTTGAAACTTCTTAGAAGACTCCCTGTGACATGATTACTGAATAATAAAATTGCTTTGTTTCTCACCCATCTTAACAGGGAAGTTTACTGGGTTGGAGCAATAATTTTTTTAATCACAGTTCTCAAAGAACTCTAAATATTTGGATACTAAACAAGTCATTTCTACACAATTCATGAATCAAAGAGAAAGTCACTAGGAAATTAAAAAGTGAATCTAGTTGAATGAAAAAAAACCCTATGTAACAGAGTTTATTATACATTTCTAAGGCAAAAGTTTAAGGTAAGATTTAAAAGGTTCTGTTGTAAAACAGAAAGGCTTAAAATTAAGCATCTAGCATGTCGTTCTAGAAAGCAGTTTTCCCACCTGGTGAAAAATAATGTGAAGGAGCCAGACTTGTTTTCCTTCCATTTTAAAACTTAGATTTGTTATTTTATTTCTTCAAAATGAAAATGGCAGGTTCAGATGGATTGTTGGTTGAATCTTGAATGTTACTGTTACTTCTAAACAAATATTTTCAGAAGTTAGACCAATATAAATGACTTCCAAAATCTGCCAGTTTTAGAAATAAGTAAATTTCCACCTACCCCCCTGAGAAATCACACTTAAAATTCATTTATAAAATAATAGTCAACCAGGATATAAAGAAGATATTGTAAAATGTCCAAGGAATGTATCAAGATGAAAGCTGAAGTTAATATCACAAAATCAGTCAATATGATTCACATGTTAACAACTAAGAAACAAATGAAAAAAAAAATGATTCTCCCCATATTCTGAAGAACAAAATTCCCTCCATAGAAGAAAGTGAAGCACATAAAGAACATCTGTGAAATATCTCAACTACATGAACTAAAGAAAAAATCTGAAAATATTCATTCCAATATTTGGAACAAGGCAAGAACATTCCCTTTCACTAAAAATAATTGTCAACTTGCTGGAGGTCCTAGACATTGGTATAAGGAAAAACAATAAATAAAGAAAACATAAATACTGAAAGAGAAAAAAGTAAAGTCCTCTTGGAGACAGGAATGTTTATTTAGATGTGTTTACATAAAACAACTGCCAGAACTAAGACATTTTTATTTTTATTTATTTACTCTGTGTGTGTGTGTGTGTGTGTGTGTGTGTGTGTGTGTGTGTGTGTGTGCACGTGCGCATGCATGTCAGAGGACATTGTGTATTCCTGTTGAGGCCCAAGTGCAATTTTGGACATCATGCTGGATTGCTCTCCTTCCTTCCTTCCTTCCTTCCTTTTTTCCTTCCTTCCTTCCTTTCCTTTTCCTTCCTTCCTTCCTTCCTTCCTTCCTTCCTTCCTTCCTTCCTTCCTTCATTCCTTCCTTCCTTCTTCCTTCCTTCCTTCCTTCTTCCTTCCTTCCTTCTTCCTTCCTCCTTCCTTCTTCCTTCCTTCCTTCTTCTCCTTCCTTCTTCTTTGCTTTCTTTCCTTCTTCTTCTTTCCTTCCTTCCTCTTTCCTTCCTTCCTTCCTTCCTTCTTCCTTCTTTCTTTCCTTCTTCCTTCCTCCTTCCTTCCTTCCTTCTTGCTTCTTTCCTTCCTTTTCCTTCTTCCTTCCTTCCTTCCTTCCTTCTTTCCTTCCTTCCTCTTTCCTTCCTTCTTCCTTCCTTCTTTCCTTCCTTCCTTCCTTTCCTTCCTTCCTTCCTTCCTTCCTTATTCCTTTCTTCCTTCCTTCCTTCTTTTGCTTTCTTCCTTCCTTCCTTCTCTTCTTCCTTCTTTGATTTCTTCCTTCCTTCCTCCCTTCCTTCCTTCTTCCTTTTCTTCCTTCCTTCCGTCCTTCCTTGTTCCTTCCTTCTTCCTTCTTCCTTCCTTCCTTCTTCCTTTCTCTTCTTTTCTTCCTTTCTTTCTTCCTTCCTCTTTCCTTTCCTTCCTTCCTTCTTCCTTCCTTCCTTCTTTACTTCCTTCCTTCCTTCCTTCTTCCTCCTTCCTTCTTCCTTTCTTGTCCTTCATTCCTTCTTCCTTTCTTCCTTCCTTCCTTCTTTCCTTTCTTCCTTCCTTCCTTCTTTTCCTTTCTTCCTTCTTTCTTCTTTCCTTCCTTCCTTCTTTTTTGCTTCCTCTTCTTCCTTCCTTCTTTGCTTTCTTCCTTCCTTCCTTCTTTCCTTCCTTCCTTCCTTCTTTCCTTCCTTCTTTCCTTTCCTTCCTCCTTTCTTTCCTTCCTTCCTTCCTTCTTTCCTTTCTTCCTTCCTTCTTTCTTTCCTTTCATCCTTCCTTCCTTCATTTATTTATTTGCTCTGTGATTCTCCAGGCTCTGTCTTCTTGAGTCAGAAGCACAGGGTGCCACCATTTCTGCCTGACTCACATATACATTCTACAAAGGAAGAAGCAAAAATGTCAGTAATGATTTATCAATGGAATCAGTATTATTAGAGCAATCAATACTGAGCACTAGAATAGTCAAAGTCAGGGCAGCAAATGTAAATGTGGAAGAAAACAAGAAGAATCTGAAAATCACATAAAAAGCTAGTGAAAAATGAAATGCATCATTACTAGGGAAGAGGTCTAACACTTACTGAAAGGCTAACTACACATTGGATCTGGCAATTTCATTCCACGAAATGATTAAAAAGGCATGTTGAGAAATATTTTATCTTTTCAACAACCCCTAATTTTTAACAGTGATATCAATATATGTATGAGGGCAATGAACAAATACATACAAACTTTCTTATTCAATAGCGAAGAGTCAAACCTAATTATTTAAGAGAAGTAAGTGATCTCTGCACCGACCTATATGGCTTTAAAGGCACTATAGATTCCAATCACAATTTCAAGACTTGTAACTTGAAGATTTTTCAAGTGCATTAGTGTATTCCCTTCCCGAGTTTGGTTCCAATAGGTTAATTTCAATTTCCCTAACTCATTCTATTCAAGAATGTAAAAATGAAGAAAATAAATTACTTTGGTAATAAATATACACAATAAAATAATTCAAAAGGGAAATTGTTCTAAAAATCTACTTATGTATATGCATATTTCTAAACAATAAACAAAGCCTTTGTTCTATTTCTCATTTCAGGGGAAATAAATGTTACAAAAATATTTCCTGGAGTGTGAGTAATTTGTTCTTGGTCACAGACTTGAGGAGTTGTGGTTAATTTTCCAGGAGCAATGGTGACATGTGGCTGTGCTAGATTATTCTGGCTTGGCGGGCATGGTTCAAGTAATTTACTGCATGTCATTTCCATTCAGAAGAGTGACAGTGTTTCTTTTTCTCTCAGCCAAAAGTCTCTTCAGGAGGGAACTCCTTCTGACCTGTCAAAGGCTCCATAGCTTCACACACTCCCTGGGGGATTGTCTAATGAACTCATTGTGACAACTGATATTCAGTGGTGACAAGTCATCGATTCTGAGCTCAGTTACAAATCTTATACTTATGGGATAGAAGTAAAGCAAAGATGCCACCGTCATCTTTGAGTTACCAACTCTTTATCTCTGACCATTTTCTTCATTAATTCCAGGGAAAAGATAAAGAAGAAAATGCAAACCAGCTAAAAATTTTCTCATGCATGCTAGTTATTGAACCCAGCAAGAGGAGGATTAACATTCATGAAAGGCCAAGTCCCATTGCTGAATCCTTAACCTAAATGCCCTCATCAATTCTCCCCTTTAAGAATGAAGAAGCTAATACTTAAGAATTATAAAACTGACCCAGGTCACAGACTGTAGTTTGTAGAAAAAAGTATCCCATGACTAAGTAATAGACAAACTTTCCAATGAGAGTCATGTCTTTCAATTCCAGTTTTTTGGAAAAAAATCAACAGTGAAGAATGTAAGAGCCTGAAGGAAAGAAAGGAGGGCAGTCAAGCATTATCTTTTAAACATGACAGAGAGGGGCAGTCAAGCAATATCTTCTAGACATGCAGGACTGTTGCATCCATGAACTCACTGGAGCTTTATGCACTTCCACAAGACCTGCATGGGATTTTTCCTATCGATACTTTACCATGGACAGGAGAAGATCTCAAGAGTTCCTATGCCTCCTGAGAGACTGCTAAGGGTAAATATTGGATGTGGGCAAAGGGAAGATGCTCTCTTCAATGGTATGCCCACTTTGATCAAGAACATGCCATGAGAGACAACCCAAATGAAACTCAATGGGCCATACATGTAAAAAGACATGAAAATAGGGGGTTGGAGATGTGACTCAGGGGTTAAGCCTCTGCCTTGCAGGCAGAAGGTCCTGAGTTCAGATCATAGACCCCACGTATAGACGCCAGGTGGAAGCTGGGGAGAGAGGGGGCTGTGTTTCTGGTCCTGGTAGGGCAGAGCCTGTGAATCCCAGGGCAGAATAAACAAGAAGGAGGTGGAGACATCCATGGTGGTTCCCCAATTCGCCTGTGGTTCTACACACACACATACATACATACACATACATACATACACACATGCTCACACACGCATACACGCACAATTGAATAGATAATAAAAAATTAAAAAAAGAAAGAAAATAGGAAAGGAGACTGGCAGGGAAGAAGAAAGGTTTTCATGGGGAAAGAAAGGCATGGGATTGGGGATAATATGTGAAAATATAAATTTGCTACATGTGTTCATGTATAAAGTCAGAATAAAAATTGAGTTTAAAAATAAATAGTTAAACCACTAATAGAATGAAGATCCTATTACACACACATACACACACACACACACACACACACACACACACACACACACACACACAGGTTTTGCAGGTGAGGCAGAATAGAAAGTTTGTTTATCTTTGCAACTTTAGAAAAACCTAATGCTGGTTAATTACAAAACCTCTGGCAAAGACTACACACATTCAGAATTGAGGGCAGACCACTTCAGGATGTAAATCTTGCAGCAGAAAACAGAAGGCACACATGAGCACACACCTCAAAGAGACTGAACAACCACAGGATGCTAGTCAAGAGTGCATGAGGCCCTTCAGAGGAAAAGTTTTACTCAAAACCTCCTCAATGGGAGAGCAAGAACAGAACAAACTCTAAACTCAAGTCTACTGACGCAGCTGGGAGAATTTGTAAAAACAGGTATGAGTGAAAGATTACAAGTCATAGGTATTGCTAGTTGGCATTTTCCAAACTTGCATATGTCTTCATGGCAGCAGTGTTTTACAAAGTGGAGCAAACTCCCCAGAAGTTAGCCTGTTCTACAGAAACTGAAAGGATGAAAAGTGACAAGAAGCTCCTAGACTTACATATCCTCCTGCATTGACAAAAAAAGAAAATTCAATCTGAAGTAAATGCTGAAGAGAGATATCAGTGCTGAGAGACAGAAGGAAGGATGTCCAATAGTTAGTTAATGCTATCTTCAACTGTCCTGAGACAGTTCTGCAGCTAGACAGATGATCTAACATAAAAATTGATAAGGAAACGAACTTTAGTCACTGGAATTCAACCTGGGTAAAACATTAACAACTCCAATAATTCTCTAAACCAAGTCTCAAAGAAGCAATGTTGATATACTAGAGACAAATATGACAAAACTTTGAATATGGACTTGTGTCAATAGCCTAAACAAGCGTTTTTAAGAAGTGTTCCATTAAAAGTCACTTTATAAGTTTTACATATATCCCTGGTTTTGTTCCTTACACCCTCTCTGCAAAGTTGGTATTGCATTCACCCTTCTTTTCATTCTAGCATTGTTGCAAGTGAATGCCTAAATCGTGAGATATGAATGATCACAAAGTGCTTCCTTTATTCCTTCTCTTTTCCCACTTCTAAAATAAACCACATGACTTTGTGAATGTTTACCAAGGTTTGCCATTACATCAAAATCATAATCAGTGCAAATGTTCTTCATGGAGATACACAATTATAAATTGGTTTCCTGTGTTGAAGGACAAGTAAACTTGGTGAACAGAAGGATGAGCTAATGAAAATAAACAGCAATTTGGGCCAACACCTGGCCAAACTATTATGTTTATATTTGAATGACTATGCTCCTTTATCCCAGGAATTAAGACACCAATATAAAAATGATAATATTAAAACCAGCTGAGGAGAGGAGAGAGACCTCACTATTGCATAGACATTGTAGCTCATCCTACGAATGCACAGCTATTTTGTGGAATGATGATATGATTGAAAAAAAACACTAAGAAATCATCTTTTCTCAATGCAGAAAGATTTTGTTTCAGTTGCAAGATGGAAAATGGCAAACACATAGCTTCATCTTCCTCCAGTCTCTTCTCAATTTTTATCTTAACAATTTTTTGTTACCTACTGTAAAACACATAGACTTTTAACTACAGTCATGAGGCAAATGCCATCATCATTTCTGTTCTTCTAATGCCACATTTTGTACTCATTAGTCACTTGCTTGTCTCTCTCTTCTTTCTACCAATCCATAGGTCAGGATTCACCCACTTTTAATCCCTTTGCTTGTTTATTCCTTACCTACAAACTGTTCTCCTATGTATCCTATGAGTGTAGTTAGACTGCCCGCACCACCTTATGTCTGCGTGACTTATCCTCTGATGTACTGTTTCACGTGTTGCTCATTCTTTTCCCAACTACTCTCTGACAGATCACTACTCACTTCCAGGTCTTGAAAAGCAATGACCTTTACTCAGACCTCATCATTTTAGGTTCTCTATAGCATTTGACAATGCTCATCTGCCACTGCTTCCTTATAGAAACTTCTATTTTTTTAAAAAAAATCATCTTTTGTCTGCAATATTATCATTCTGCAGCATTCAGCTTCATCCTCCTTTCTAAAGCCAGCTTTATAAAACTACATCACTAGCATGTCTGTCTGCTGCTACTTGGTCCAGTGCTATTGTCATGATACCACTCAGAAGGAGCAGCATGTGTGAATGGACAAAACATGAGCTTTGCAACTGCAGCCAATTTCTCACTCCACTATCCATATTTACTTCAATCCCCTGCATCTGATTTTCAATTTTGTCTACAGCATAGGATTCTGATTGGGATAATAAACAAGCCTTAGGTAAATATTTATATACAGCACATGATAATAATAATTATTTCTCTCCCTAACCTATCAACTATGTACTTAACAGCTGTAAGTGAACTGTGAGTGTAAACTGTAAGTGAACATCTCTAGTATACAGAGATTGAAGAGAGATGAAACAGAAACAGAGGATATAGGGGTCTGCACTCTCACTACTCTTCCCTTCCTCCTGTACTTCGTGCCACTGTAGTACTGTAACCTCTCTCCCTCCAGGCTGACCCTTGTCTTTGATTTAAATTGTCCTTCATGACACATTTCTTTCTTTTATCTGAAGCTACCATCCATAGTCAGTCTCTGGATGCCTGAAATTCTCTATGTTAACTCACCAACATGGAAGAGAATCTTTTCATGGCCCAACTTTACTAAGCTTTGTACTTTTTCATAAATATCAGTTTTATGCCTGTTGCAAATCATTGTCAAACAAAACTCATCACCATCTTTGCTAACTAGATGCATCTTCGGAATAGCCTGCTTTACATAGAATACCAGGTCTGATGTCCTATGTAAATTTCAAACTCAGCATTTAAAAATCTATCATCTTATCTTCCCCCAAAAACATATCTTTTCAAATTCCCAAACTCATCAGTGAAACCACCATCCATCCAACTTTGTGGTAAAGACATCCTACAACAACCAAAGGAAAACTTCCACAAAATCATTTTATTAGATACCCATCCTCTCATTTTTGAAGTCTCTCTCCCCTAGTACACACTGTCCAGCAAAACACTCAGTCATGTCTCTGTTGCCTTAAAGATGGAACAAGACATTGAAAATGTGTTCAAGAATATCCATATATCCATCAAAAGCAGATTCTTTATTTAAAATAAATTTCATCCAAACAAATCCATCACTTTTCTGTAGCTGCACAGCAGTGGTGTTACATGCCTCATACAGACTAGTTCTGTATCTTTGCACATTCAGTTCTTCCCAGAATGCACTTCCTCACAATGGATCTACACTTTATTTATCCTTCAAAATTTCATTTGTGGAAAGGTGCCCATCTCTCGAAGCATCTCTATGTGCTAACTTTATCCCATAAAATTCTCAGTTTGTTTATTTTGATAGGCATTATGAATTCTATCTTGTAGATTTGGAAACCTTGGCATGAAAACATTTAGCTCAGGTTTACTTCATTCAAAGTCTCACTATGTGTATAGCTTCCTCAGAATATCTTGGCCATTTTCCTCCAACTCACTTATGCCTTTGATTTTATTCAGTCATGTTTTCCTCTTTGAGGGGCACAGATAAATTGTTGATACTTTTGATTTTAGTATTATGGTAAAAACAATAGCCCCAAACACATATCTTTGAGTCTAAAGGGCTTCACAGTATAACTTATCTTGCAACAACACTACAAGAGTCTTTCATTCTCATTTTATTGATGTAGAGAATGAGATATAGCAAAGTAATTTACCATACAGAATACATAATTGAAGTCACATGAGAATTTTGAGAAGAAAACTATCTTTCCATCACTTTATTTCTAGCATTTGGAAAACACATGGCTCCTAGAGGTGACTCATTAATACTTACTACGTGGACTGCTTTACTAATCCTGTCCACTAACATTTCTGCAACATTCAGAGAGCCACAAGTCTGAACCTGTCTGTGGCACTTGTTCTCCATTTCCTCAGCCAACACCTTGTCCACATTATCATTTCAGCAGAGTCTCAGCCACTATCATGGCTCGCTTCCTGACACTTGGTTTTGAAATATCTACTCTTTGATCCAAACACCATGTTTTCCTATTTCTTAAAGAATAAAATAGAAACTCCACAGCATTTCCCTCTCTAAGAGAATCTCAAACTACCTGTATCCTCTTTTAAACAGTATAATAAGAATTCTTGTTTTAAATATTTCCCCTGTAGTCAATATTCTTCCTGATATATTTCTGAGCTGGAATGCCCTCCAGTGACGGGATATTCCAAATTCATACATCTCTTACAAATCATTTTCTGATTTCTTCTATTTTAGGACTCACATTAAATTTTCCACAATCAAAAGACTAATATTTCATTAAGTTCTTTTGACATTGATCATTAGTTCACCATTTGGCATGTTACTGTAGGAGTTCTTTGTTTTTATCGTATTTGTTACAGTTATGTCTTATTTATGTAACTTGTTTGTTTCTCCTTAATGGATTAGTCATATATTAACATTTTATCAGCATACCTTTTCATTCTACCTTGTAAATATTGTGTGTTTATGATGACATTCATATAGAAAGAATAATTTAGCTTTTATCTTCTGTAATGACAATATGCATTGGAAATGTGAGTTCAATATTCACACTGGCACGAAAAATAGTAAATTGCTGCAATTAACTCAGAAGATGCTTACCAGAGAAAAAGTAAACAGAGCTTGTCAGAAAACAAAGGTTAGTGGAGTTGAATTGCAATTTAGATAAGTTTTTTTTTCTGATTAGAATTTGACCTGAGGTTGTCTTACAGACCTTTTCTGAAAAGCTTTTCTTTGCAATTTTAGACAATTTTTGAAACATCAATTAGTTCATAAGTTTTCAAGTGGTAGCTTGATAAATGAACATGGTCATTATATTAGTCTCTAAATTTTCAACCAAAGTAAATTCCTCTCCTGTGTCAATTTTTAGCTAATTATTTCTAAGAGGAGGGGGAACACAGATATTGTAGCTCAAGCTCAGTAATTCAAGCAATCTGAAAAACAAATTAATAATTTAGGATATAAAAAGATATATAAGAGATATCAATGGAAGGATCAAAATTTTATGCAGCTACATGATGTCAGCACACAATGACTTTCTAGTTATGAAGCAAGAAAAGACCAGCCTTTGTTTTACTTAGTCTTAAAATCAACAAAAGTGGGTCCATGATAACAAGAAACATAATTTTTATCATGGTCCAATTACAAAAATTACTACTCTGGAAACCTAAACAGTATCTAACAATTTTATGAAAAAAGAAGACTACACTATGAGCTGTCTTTTGTATTCTGCTTCCCATTAGGAAAAATAATAGTTTTTCCAAGGTGTGTAGAGCTAGTGCAGTTGGTAAATGATCTGGAGTTCCATAGCCTACATAAGAAAAGGTGGATATTGTAGCATACACTTGTAATCCTACGACTGGGGAAGCAGAGACAACTACATCTCCAAGGTTCATTTACCAATAGCGTGACCGACTCAAAAAGTCCAGGTGACACTCTTTCTTAAAACGAAGATGGATACCATCTGAGGTTATCCTCTGGCCTCCACACTCATATGCACATGTGTATGGGCACCTACATACATAAGCACTACATACACACACACACGCACACACACACACACACATGTACACACACACAAACATATACACACAGGCACATGTAAACACACAGATACCTTTATTCATAAGAAATATTGGCATGCACATTAAAGGATGCTCCGGGGATGGGAGGGGGAGGCAATGGGGGATAAGGAGGGAAGGGGGAGGGGAGGGGGCACAGGGAGATAGGGGGTTGGAGGGAGGGGGGACCGGTGTACCTGTTAAGTTTGTATCAGTGGAAATAAAAAAAACATAAAAAGAAATATTTAAGGAATAAGTTACTTAATACACTGAGTGATTTTATTCCATCTAAATTGTTTGTAAGAGGTGTGCTGATTTTCTTTGAATTATCTTGGTAATGTGGGTCTTGATTTTCTAAAAAATCAGTAAGTAACAATCTTTGATTTGATAACAATATTTAAAATATAATTATTCAAATTAAAAAACACCATCTAGTAAGTGAGTATAAAATAAGAATAGTTTGTACAATCAACAGGAAATAAGAATCTGAGGACTGTGGAGATGACTTATTGGAATTTGCCTTGCTAGCATGAAGACCAGATTTTGGATCTCTTGAAACCACAAAAGAGCTAAGCAGGTACATGTAATCCCAGTACCCAGAAATCACAGACAGGGAATACTCAGTGTAACATGTCTAACTAACCTAGTCAATTGGTGAACTCGGGGTTCAATTAAAAGATCCTGACTTAATAATAAAAGTGGAGAGTAAACTAGAAGCCTCTATATTAACACATACATGCATATATGTGTGCCCACATAGTGGGCACTCTCATGGTTTGAAATATGCTCCTCACAGACTCATGTGTTTGGGAAGGTCATGGCACTTTGAGGATGTGGAACCTTGCTGAAGGAAGGCAGTCACCGGGATGGGGCTTGAGGTGGATTAGTCCCAACCTACTTCTGGGAGATGTTCGCTCTTGCAGATGACATGGCAGTCTTGCAGCTCTCAGCCTCAAAGATGTCTGCAGGGACTTAGCCTGCCAGCCCACCATGCCTTTTCCACCATAAAAGGACTGTTTCTTCCCTCTTGAGCTATAAGCTGAATAATCTCCCTTTCTCCTTTAAGTTGCTTGACCTTGGGTGTTTTCTCACAGCAACATAGAAAAGAGTAACTAGTATATGCACCCACAAACATATTAACATGCATTCACACAAACTGCAGCCCCCCCTCTGCACCCATGCAAAAAAAAACCCTCAGGAATATTAGAGTTTTAACAAGAATAATGTAGAAAGTTAGTTAAGATAGGACTCACATGGTCAGACATAGTCTTTCACCATTTGTACATGGGTATGTGAGTTCTGGTGGGGACTTTTTTTTAGTTAACTCAGCCAAAGCACGTTCAGTCACTATAATACTAACTAAAAAACCAAATAACTCTCTCTGATTTTTTTCATCATCTTCTTTGTGATTTGTGCATGAAATATGTGACACTGATTAGATTGGGGGGTAAGAGGCAAAGCATATTTATTTGATGATGTTCATGGCATATGGAAATGTGCTCTTCATTTCAAAAATATATTGAAAACTTGTCAGTACCTTACTTCTGTTGTTTATAGCCAGCTTAACCTACTGGGAAAGGGGTTTAATGGCCAGTCTGAGCAGATAAAGAATATGCAAGAGTTCAGCATGAATGCAGTTCAGAGTTATAATTCAGTTCCAGCACATCACAATGTCCTTGTGGCATTGAGACTAAAAACATATTCACCATGTAAACTGGAAAAAAAATCTTCATCAATTTCTAAAGCATTTTAAAATGCCACCAACATGTTCTTTCCATTTTCAATGACCTTTTTTCTTCAGATATTGCTCCCACAGGGCCAGCCACAGGAGTGTCTTAGCCAATAGTCCAATCTCTACTCATGTTAAATATTTGATTAAGACTTCAGATGGCAAGTCAGTCAACTGTTTAACTTTCCATTTAAATAAATTATTACATTCAACGCCACATCTCAAGTTAGAACTTATTTTGCTAGCCTAAGCAATATTTTCTTAGTTCATGTGAGCAGAAAATACAGACTTACATAAATTAAAATGGAATTGTTAAAATTAATTTGAAATTAGCATTTCATTTTAAATTTTAGAAACAGAATACAAGTGCAAGTGCAAAAAGTATTTGGTGACAACTCGAATAATGTGGGAGATGCTTTGAAACAATCATTGAACGGTTTAGTTTTCATCAAATTTTCCCAAGAATCCAGAGCCCTGTTTTATCTAGGAACCTAAAAATTAAATCATTAACTATCTCAGTTTCCACAATAACTATCAACTCTCATGGCTAAACATGTCACTTTCTAGATAGCTATTTTAATAACATACAAGATTTAAAAATATGAACAATATAAAAAGATGATATTTCATTTAACATTATGCTTTAATATGTCTTTAGTGATGAATTGCTTTGATAAAACCAAGAATATCCTTATGTACCATGGCATATTTTATGATTTTATGTTCTTTTACCCTTCAAATGTCCAGTAAAAAATAAATTACAATTTTGACTTATTTTTAGCTTTATCAGAAAATCTTTACCCGATATACATCTAATAGTATGTTAGTGACTCAAATATACAAAAACTCAAAAACTACACATCAAGAAAATAAAAATCATACTCCATAGGATGAAACCCATTTATGTTTCTGTAAACCTGACCAAGAACCCATGGTTGGAAAGGTCATAGACCATGAGGGATAACCTACTATTATTGCTTTGTTTAATAGACACAGTATAAAACTGCCTTCTTGCTATTTATCTTTACAATCATGATTAGTGCCTTTCTCAGCCTTCCTGAAAGAAACTTCTTTTTTCAGTGACTAGTGGTCAAAATACATGCCTACAACTGAACAAAATGCAGAGAATAAGAGACTGAAGAGCACTTAAGTCTAAAAGTACTTAAGTCTAAAAGTACTTAAGTCTTCTCCTCTACCAAGTCTTAGGAGACATTATGAAGAAAGAGTAGAAGGAATGTAAGAGCTGGATGTTGGGGAGGAATGGCACATAACAGTATCTTCTGTCAATGATGTGGTCATGTCACTTGTGAACTCACTGCAGCCCCCACCCTCCTCGAGGGACTATTGGCAACACTAGTTGGAGGAAGGGGTACCCCTTTCTTCAGTGGTGCACCCACTGAGAAGTTGACCATGCTCCTGTCGATATTATGAACACAATGGTGAAGGCATTCCTACTTAAACTCACGGACACACACACACACACACACACACACACACACACACACAAGTATAGAAGATGTCTTAGGAAGAATGTTTTCAGGAGGAGATACAGTGAAGGTAAACAGAATAATAAGAGTTAAAATGACTAAAATTCATCAAATAATGTATGAAACTATCAAAAATATAAATAAACTAAAAAGAAAAATAACATTTAACTCTATTTGAATATACTTTAAATGGTGAAAGATTTTGAATTAGCAACTCTATTTAAAATTCAAAAAATAAATTTTGAATGTAATTTCTAAAACTTTCTCTGGCATTGAACTTTCAACTATTTGGAGGAGAGTTCATTTTGTCAGTTTGATGTCAGTTTTCCTCATATAAAAATACAACTAGATGGTTTATATATTTAGTGCTACCAACAATTTGAGTCTATATTTAAATTTCCTATAGGAAATGTTAACAATTAAATTTTATATATGTATTATATTTTATAAATATATATTTATATTTACATATTATATTTTATATATAATTTATATTATATTCACATATTTATTTATATGTGGGTTGAACCTGAGACTGTTAAGGATTTTGCAGAACTTTTCTAGACAAGAAGAAAGACTACCACCTGTAGTAACATATTCAATATTTCATTTAAACAATGTCCTTACAGTAACCTGTTTCAAAATATTTCTGCTAACATGTGCATATCTGGATTGGTTCAGTACAATTTGCAAAAACTTCAAAACTTATTGTGATTTGTTAAATTTGGTGCCCTCAGACAAAGGTTAAGCAATGTCAGAATCTTGATATGAGCAAACACACTCAACAACTAGAAAATAGAAAGTTAATGTGTAATGGTGAACCAAGAGTCCAGCTCTGCCTGTCTTTTAAATTGTGCACAGTATACATGGCTGACATGTAAGCTGGATGTTAGACAAGAGTAAGGATGATAACAAAATAAACTTCAGTAGTCCTGATAGTAGAATATGAAGACACACTTTCCTCTGTAATATATATCAGTCTATCTGGCATTACTGTAACATATCCAACAACAGATAATTTATATAGAAAAGAGATTTATTTGATCATAATACCATTGCTAACAATTACAAAACAGTACCGTGCAACTGCATCACAACATAGGGAGCAATGGAAATAGTCAGTCACATACAGAAGGGACCAGACAGGCATGCAGAACAATCTTGAATAGTCTCCCTCTCTTTCTCTCTCTTTGCCTGCAAGAATTGCACTAATTTTGTCTAACAATAATGCCCCTATGGCTAATCACCTTCCATGCAACCCATCTCTTACAAATCTACCACTGTTAAAAAAAGATGTATCTTAATGATGATGGTACAATAATGAAGATTTTTTAGAATGGCGTGAGTTCTTTTGGCTCTCACACCCAGCCACTTTTATCCAGGGAAAAGTTGAAATTATATTTCCGTTAAGGATTTTTCTCTTTGTGTTCTCTAGCCTGGGGTCTCTGTTAACTAGTATTTGACTCTTCTATGGTCTCTGTTTTTATCTCTTTAATCTATATTCATTTATTATTGCTACATGAGAGTTTTAATCTCAGTTAAGAATTCTGCTTTTGTGGTATTTTTAGACTATTTCCTGTGTGCTATTTTTAAAATATTTCTAATGTGTTTTACAGTTCTGTAATCAGGTGGTTTGTTGGCATTGCTTTCATTGGGAGAATTACACTGAAACAAGTGTTGGAATGTCAATAACATACATTACCTTCACATGTCTCTTTTTCTTTCCTTGACAATTGTTCAATTGCATTCTGCACTGTTTATTGTCTTTTCCTTTTCCTTTTACTGCTTAAAATGTGTCTAGTTCCTAGGCTACATTTTTTTCTTCTTTCATTCTTAATACTGGCTGCTTCACCAAATTCTCCTGGACACTGCTACATTGTACAAAAAAAATTATTTGGAGAACTGGAATTTTGCTATTACATGCACCTTTTGGTAATTTGAAGGAGTGGGCATTTTAGAATACGGTGTTTCTTGTTGTTTTTTTCTTTTGTTTCTTTGTTTTTAGACATTTGGATGTCTTCTGTTCTTTCCTTTAAGATTGGGTTAAGTGAGGCCAGGTGTGCTGGCATGTACCTGTGATCTCAGCACTTAGAAGTCAGAGGCAGGAGGATCACCATGATTTTGAGGCCAGCCTGGTGTAAATTGCAGTTGCAAGTTCCAAGGCTATGTATCCTATTGACAGAGAGACAGCGAGACGAGACGAGAGAGAGAGAGAGAGAGAGAGAGAGAGAGAGAGAGAGAGAGAGAGAGAGAGAGAAAGAGAGAGAGAGGGAGAGAGAGAGAAGGTGGAATCCCATAAGGGTAGTCATGTAATTTAGTAGAGGAGCAATCCCTTGGATCTCTAGGGTTTTATTGTTCTCCTGCTATACAGTGACCCCTGGTGGTTTTTCATGCCTCTGCTGAGAGCTGAGTGCTTCCCCATGTTTTCTGAAATGTTCTCCACTGCTTATCACTCTGTAATCCTCTTTCCCCCAAGCTCAGGGATAGGAACAAGAATACTTCAGATGTCATGATTTAACTTTTTTCTTCTTCACAACACTTGAGAAGTAAAAGAATGAACTGAGTAATAGATCATGCTGCATTTAATCAGTTACTTTTCAAAATTTGTATTGTGAGGATTTGGCATATTCCTCATTTGAATGGGACTAGTAAATACATTACTTTTATTGTGTCAGCAAATAGTAGTACATATCCTCATTATGCCTTCTTTCATTCTTCTTTAGCAGCTTTTTTCTGTATCTGTATGCATAGCTACTGGAAAAAAATTGACAGTACTGTTGTAGGTAAGTGCATACATGTCATTATATGGACAATAAAATGCAAACAAATATCCTCTGCCATTCATCAATAAATTTTCTTAAAATAGAGATTATAGGCTCTTTGTTCTTTCCTCTACCCTTCCGTCTGACTTTAGCCTAACACAAGGAGATAATGGATAGCAATCCAGCTTCCATCTTAGGACATGAGAAAAATACAAGTTAAAATGATTATCTGGAATAAGTCTGGGACAATGTCAATCATATGAAACCACCAGAATTCTCCCTTTAAATAAAGTGAGTAGTAGTTTAATAAATGCTCTGTTTGTGGGTTGATCTATCTAATTTCTCTTCTTTATGTCTAGTATTGGGCAGTGAAAGACCCTTAGGTTCCAACTTGCCCCTATGATGAATCTAGAAAATAGTTTAACTGTTGTATTTTTTATTTGAAAGTATCTTGGTAAGTAAATAAGGTTTTTATTTTAAAATTCCTCATATGCACATAAGTAGATTAATGTAAAATAAAAATTCTGCTAAATTTTCAAAGCTTTGGCATAGGGTTGGTCATGTTGTCTTATTATGTTGTAATCTCTTCCATATCTGAGCTTAATCTTTTTTTCTTTCTTAACATTTCATTTGTATTTTTCTTTTTATTGACTTTGTCCATTTTTAAATTGGCAGAAGAGTCAGCTATTGCTTTTTTCAAAACTATAATAGCTCCTTTGTATTGCACAAATTTCAATTCTTGCTATTTTCTTCTTCTACCTGGAGCCATTTGGCTGATCACCATTAATTTCTTAATTTGCATTAACTCTTTCTAAAATCTCTTTAAACTTAAATTTTTCTTTTACAGGGTATTTTTCTGCCTACCATATTTTGATGAATTAAATATTCATTTTATTTAGTTAAATTGTTTTTAATTTATAATTTCTACTTATGAGTAGTTTAAATATGTACATGTTCAATGTGCAAAATATTTCCAAATTAGCAAGACCATATTTAGTTTAAAAAATGGTTTCCTGTTACAGTGATACATTTTTTAAAATACATTAATATTTGATTTATGAACAAGGAAACAGTAATTTTGTCAACTTTCTGATTGTGCTTTTAAGACTTGTTCTTCTATACATGCTAGACAGCAAACTTGATTTTAGTGGTTTCATAAGGCCAGTTATCTGAAAGAGTTCCATTTTATCCTATTGTCTTGATATAATATGTTATAGCACCTCTCTTAGAAATATTTGAATTATTTAATTTAGTACTAAAGAATTATTGAGTAAGATATTAATCCAAATATGTTAGTGACATAAAAGTTCTTTGGTGTCTTAACTGAGTTTTGCCATTTTTACTTCTGATCAATGACAAAAAGATTGTTGGACTCTCTCTGGTAATATAACTATCAATTTCTTTATGTCTTGCTTATCTGTTAATTTCCAAGTGAATCTTTTTCTTGCCTAATTTTTCTAACTACTTTGTTTTCATGAGTTATAATCACTAACAATAACAAGTCATGCAGCTTTCTTTTAGGTTATACTTTCTAAGACTACACAATTTATCTTCATCTTTTATTTTATACTTTTTGTTATCAAGTCTCCATGTGAAAGCCAAGGCCAATCCACAAAAGGGTACTTTATCTACGAAGGTCACCCACTAGTAAGAAACAGAACCAGATCCCAAAATCAGGTCACCAGGTTGAAAATCCTACTGAGTCAGTTACATGCTAACAACTTTGCATATGGCATTCTGTCTAGCTCCATTAATCTGTGGAGGTTTTGCAGATGCTTGGGCATACTTGGTATTAATTTTAGGAATGTGGGTCTTCCTGACATGTATAAGCAGTGCTCAGGAAAACATACAAAGATTTTGAGTATATTTCCTTCCTAGGCAAAGAGCAGTATGGGAGCCATACAACTTTATACTGAAGGTAAAAAGAATGGCTGAAAATCTGGGTTAGGGTTGTTCTTGACTTGGTCTACTTTCAGAGGTAAATGGGTGAGATAGATCAGGCTGTCTGTCCATTGACCTTTCTTGAATAGGAGGAAGCATATGTGCACTTCTATTTTTGGAATGGCCCAGGGTAGTAGAGATAGTCCTGTGGTATGAAACTCATCAGAAATTCAACTCCTTTAGCTTACCTACAATCTCAGCTATTTATGAAACTGCTGGTTTGATATGAGAGTCTCAAATGATATACATCTTTGAAGGCTGCTCAAAGGCCAGATCCCCTGGAACTCACAGGGCTATTTTCTCTTTTTCATTTCATTCTTTGAAAATAATTGTGTATTTAGATTTTACCTGATTACAACTATGTGATGCCTAGATCTCCAACACTGACTCAGCAGTCATGCAAAAATAATAGCCCAGGGTCAGGTTGAATAACCACAGCATGTTTACCTTAACTTAACTTTTCTTTACACTCTCTTGAGCTAAATTTTGATCGAAATTACTGCTATAAGAAAAAAGAAAAAATCTGTACTTTCCAATGTTGTTATTTCTCTCTGGGAAGCAGCCACCACCTTTACCTACTAATGGCATAGCTGTTTTTAATCTAACATGTTTGCTGAGTGACAAGCTCTCAGATCCATTGTACCCCAGATCTGAGACCCGTCCTGTCCAAAACTACAAGGGTTTTCTCTAGATTACCATTGATATTTTTGTGTGAGTATTCTCTCATGACCTTGCTTGCTCATTCAATTTTTCAATAGTCTTTATTCACTGAGCATTTGCTATATACTAAAGCACTGTCGTAGTCTAGTATGAAGACAAAGAACCATGAAAAGGCTAAATAATAAAAGATACACAGCATCAGAAACCACACTGAGTAACATAAAACACAGAGAGACTCTTCACAGTGAGTTTGTCTTATATACACCACTTTTACTGCTTCGTATTGAGGGTGCTTTTCATGTTCCTTTCTGGGTGCCCATGTCACAGGATTTTAATACTAGTGACAGGATAATCCCATTTACCATGTTGGACCTGAACAGCTACTCTGTTTTTCTTTTAATAATCATCTTTTCTTGAGAGCATATATCCATCTTGAGTATTGAAGGTTCTTTAACAACTACAAAAGGCCAAGAACAAGCTCATGTGTCTAATTAATAGGTACCTCATGTATAAA
This sequence comes from Typhlomys cinereus, assembly GCA_023101885.1. Classification (NCBI taxonomy): domain Eukaryota; kingdom Metazoa; phylum Chordata; class Mammalia; order Rodentia; family Platacanthomyidae; genus Typhlomys; species Typhlomys cinereus. Next base: position 342,136 of record JALPQD010000751.1, on the reverse strand, counting down.
GACAAGAATGGGCTTAGAACTGTTCAAGCAATGGGTGGACATCACATAACTCAGCCTGCAATTCCTTATGCTCATGGTGCAGATTTTCTTTGTGTTCACACTTTTACACAATCACAGTACCAAGAATGCAGTCCTTCATCTCCATTTCCTGAACTAACTGATTCCTCTGGAACACTCTTATCACTTTTTCCTCTCCTCTGTTCCATTATTCTATCATCTCATTTCCAGTTTTCCCTTCTTTTCCTGACTCTCACATCTTCCTTAACAGTTCAAAGCCGTGAGAATACAAAGCTTGCTGTAGAAGACAGCCAGATCTTCTGGGAAGAAAACAATACTTGTGGGTATTTGACAGGACTGCCTTGGTAAATAATAAGTTATTTGACATGCGAACCTATTTAAGGAGATGTGTGCTTGTGGAAGAAAAGTACACTCCTTGGGAGGTTTAATTACCACAGAGGTCAAGGCTATGTGGTACACATTTTTGTAAGATACTACATCTAATTGCAAGGCGGTTAGATTGTGCTTATTTCAGACTTTCTGGGATTTTTGTTTTAATGAGACAGTGCAGTGAATCTTCACAGATCACTGACCAGTGTTTGAAACCTTATGATGATAACTGTATTTAAAGTCATTGAAATTGTATTTGAATAAATTGTGCAGAGGTCAAAGAACACATATCTAGTGTTCCATAAACATCCAGAGCTACCGAATCAAAACTTGAGGAGAACAAAATCTTTTAAAAAATAATCATACCCTGCCTCCCTGATTGAGTTTCTGTTTAGGCATTTTACATCTCATAAAAAAAAAAATAAATTGGTCGGCCCCACTGCGTGCCCACCAATCCGCCATCCCCAGCCCCTCTGCCTCTCTGGCCCCACGGGGACCCACGCACGTGGTCCACAGAAGACACACTGCTCCTCAGAATTCAATAGAGTCCAAAGAAAACTCAAGCAAAGTTCTAAGCATTAAAGGACATACATCTGAAAACATCTACAATCATCCTATCACATGGAAGAGTTTCTTCACATACAGCCCAAAGATAAGTAAACCTCCTTTTTTTGACCTTACTGTTCCTTTCTAATATTAATCACTGTAGATTAACTTAGCCATACAGCCACCCCAAAAACATATACAACTACAGGGAGTACACCATTCACTCTTACATATCACCAAGATACTAAATCGTAAAAGTGCACTACCATACTAATATTTACTCCCTGTCTGCTTAACCTGACTTAACTGATGTACTAACAGCCTAATAGCCTCAACCAGGAAATAAAAATAACAAAAGACAAACATACCCAACCCCAAGGCAAGCACTAGTAATAACTGCCTAAGTGTAATAATACCAACCAAATCAATCAAAAATACACAGAAACTGAAAAGCCCTAGAAGACAAACAAAAATGCCCAAGTCAAAGTGCAGATCCATGAGAAACAAAACCCAAGAAGACCAATCTCCCACCGAAAGAATTAACCCCTTAATGATGGATTCCAACCAGAACAAATTCACAGAAAACAGCCAAGAAAGCCAGACGCAAGACAACCACTTTCAAAGTATGATCATTACCATGATTAATACTATGAAAGTGGAAATACAAGAGGAGCTAAACAACTGAATCAACCACTTAGAACAGGAACAAAACAGGCATCTGGAGGAGTTGAGAAAAACAGTTCAAGAAACAAAAATAGGCATAGAGCAGTTAAAACAGTCTCAGGCAGAGTTTAAAATTGAACTAAAAGACAAGCTATCTTCAACCCAAAGCTCAACAGAGAGTCTTATTAGCAGAACTAACGAAGCAGAAAATAGAATTTCAGATCTTGAAGACAAAGTGGGAGAATTAACCAGCTCAATGGAAGAGATTGTTAAAGCCAAAAAGATACTTCAGAGGAACATTCAAGAGATATGGGACACCCTGAAGAAGCCTAACATGTGCATTCATGGAATACCAGAGCAAGAATCTCAAAATACCACACCTGAGGAAATTTTTCAAATTATCATAAGGAAAACTTCCCTCAACTGAAGAATGAGAGGCCCATCCAAATACAAGAGGCACTTCACACTCCAAATAAATATGACCAAACTGAAAATTGTCACGGCAAATAATAGTCAAAACACTCCACATTTAAGACAAAGAAAAGGTGCTGAGAGCTTCAAGAGAAAAAAAGCAAATCACTTTTAAAGGCAAACCTATTAAAATAACAGATGACTTCTCAATGGAAACAGTAAAAGCAAGAAGAGCTTGGAGAGATGTACTTCAAGTATTAAATGAGCAAAAATGCCAACCCATACTGATATATCTGGAAAAACTATCTGTCATGATCGAGGGAGAAAGAAAAATTTTCCAGCACAAAGACAACTTGAAGGGATACATGTCTACCAAATCAGGCCTTCAAAAAATGCTAGAAATGATACGCAAACTTGAAGAAAAGAACAAGCATATCCAGGAGGACAGAAGGGAAGTATAATACCACAAAAATATAAATGTAAAACAATAAGCTTACAAAATCCAAAAAACATAAAAAATGTCCAGAATTAAAAAGAATTTCTCCATTATAAAATTAAATGTCAATGGGCTTAACTCACTGATTAAGAGACACAGATTACAAAATTGGATTAAAAATCACAACCCATCAATCTGCTGCCTTCAGGAAACTCATCTCACCACAAAAGATAGGCACATCCTAAAAAATGAAAGGCTGGTCCAAAATTCTGGAAGCTAATGGAACCAGGAAACAGGAAGGGGTAGCCATTATGCTGTCGGACAAAATGGACTTCAAACCCAAAAAAATCATAAGAGACACAGATGGATACTACATTTTAGTCACAGGTAAAATTCACCAGGAAGACTTCAAAATACTGAACATATACGCACATATATATGAACATTAAGAAAATCCTACAGTGTCTAAAGCAAGAAATCAACCTGCAAACAATACTCTTGGGGATTTCAACATCGCCCTCTCAACATGGGATACATCAACAGGTCAAAAGCTTAACAGGGACACTTTGGAACTTAATCAAATCCTTAAAGAAATGGACTTTACAGATCTCTATCGAACTTTTCATCCATGTATCAAAGAGTACATATTTTTCTCAGCAGGACACGGAACTTTCTCCAAAATAGATCACATACTGGGCCACAAAACGAATCTACACATATACAGGAAAATTGATATTCTAGTCTGTGCCCTATCAGACCACCATGGCCTAAAGCTGGACACAATACAACAAAAGACAGAAAGTACACTAACTCCTGAAAACTTAACACCATGAGGGTGAATAAGAACTAAATTCAGAAAGAAATAAAAAGGAAATTCAGATTTCCTGAAAGTGAACAATAATGAAAATACAACTTACCAAAATCTCTGGGACACAATGAAAGCTGTCCTAAGAGGTAAGTTCATAGCTCTTAATGCCTACATCAAAAAATGGAAACATCAGAAATAAACAACTTAACAATGCAGGTTAAAGCTGTAGAAAAATTAAAGCAATCTGATCTCAAAAGTAGTAGAAGAGAGGAGATTAGCAAACTAAGGGGAGAAATATCTGAAATCGAGATTAGGAAAATGATAGAGAAAATTAACCAGTCAAAAAGCTGGTTCTTTGAAAAAATCAATAAGATTGATACACCCCTAGCTAAATTAATGAAAAGCAAGAGAGAGAAAACCCAAATTAACAAAATTAGAAATGAAAATGGAGTTATCAATACTGATACCCAAGAAACCCAGAGAATTATAATGTCATATTTCAGAAACTTATACTCTGTGAAATATGACAACACAAAAGAGATGGATGAATTCCTAAGTAAACACAACTTACCTTAATTGAATCAGGAAGTTGTGAATTATTTAAATAGTCCTATAACATATAAGGAAATTGAGGAAGTAATCTTGAATCTTCCCACCAAAAAATGTCCTGGACCAGATGGATTCAGCATAGAGTTCTACCAGACATTTAAGGAGTTAATAACACCAATACTCCTTAAACTGTTCCATCAAATAGCAACAGAAGGAACACTACCAAATTCCTTCTAAGAAGCTAATATCGTCTTAATCCAAAACACTAATAAAGATACACTTAAAAAAGAAAACTGTAGGCCAATTTCTCTGATGAACACAGATGCAAAGATTCTCAACAAAGTCTTAGCAAATTGGATTCAAAAACATATCAAAAAGATCATTCAAGGGGACCAAGTAGGCTTCATCCCTGGCACACAAGGTTGGTTCAACATATGCAAATAAATAAATGTAATTCATCATGTAAACCAGTCCACCGTCCAAGACCACTTGATACTCTCGATAGATGCAGAAAAAGCTTTTGATAAGATCCAACAGCCTTTAATGATCAAAATGCTAGAGACAGTAGGAATGGAAGGAACCTTTATCAATATAATAAAAGCAGTATACAACAAGCCTACAGCAAGTATTATACTCAATGGGGAAAAACTGGAAGCATTCCCACTTCGATCAGGAACTAGACAAGGCTGTCCACTCTCACCACTTCTATTCAATATTGTACTTGAAGTCTTAGCTGAAGCCATAAGACAAGAAAGAGACATAAAAGGGATTTGAATTGGCAAGGAAGAAGTCATGCTTTTCCTATTTGCAGATGACATGATCTTTTACCAGAAGGATCCCAAAAAATCCATCAGGAAGCTCCTGGAACTAAATGAGAAGTTCAGCAGGGTAGCAGGATACAAAATAAACGTACAAAAATCAGTGGCTTTCCTATATGCCCAGAATGAAAGAAGTGAAAAAAACCCTGAGGGAAACAATCCCATTTACTATAGCCCCTAAAAAATTGAAATACCTTGGTATAAACCTAACCAAGGAGGTAAAAGACCTTTACAATGAAAACTTTAAAACCCTAAAGAAAGAAATAGCAGAACACACCAGAAGGTGGAAAGATCTCCCGTGTTTCTGGATTGGCAAAATCAACATTGTAAAAATGACCATCCTACCAAAGGCAATATACAAATTCAATGCTATACAATTAAAATCCCAAAGCAATTCTTTAAAGAATTTGACCAAACAATCTCAAAGTTCATATGGAGGCACAAAAGACCCAGGATAACAAAGACAATCCTGAGTAACAAAAACACTGCAGGAGGTATCACCATACCAAACCTTAGTCTATACTACGAATCCATAGTTATAAAAACAGCCTGGTACTGGCTCCAAAATAGACACAGTTCAATGGATAAGTGTTGAAGACCCAGATATAAGCCCACAAAATTACAGCCATTTGGTCTTTGACAAGGGGGCACAAAAATTCCAATGGAAGAAGAACACTATCTTCAACATATGGTGCTGGCAAAACTGGATCTCCACATGTAGAAGATTAAACCTGGACCCATACTTGTCACCTTGTACAAGACTTAATTCCAAATGGATCAAGGACCTTGATTTAAGGCCAGAGACTATAAAAACCATAGTTGAAAGGGTAGGAAATTCCCTGCAGCGGATTGGGCTTGGCCAACAGTTCCTAAACAGACATCCAATGGTACTGTCACTGCTACCAACTCTCAACAGTTGGGATCTTGTGAAATTAAAGACCTTCTGTTCAGATAAAGAGATTGTAACACAAGCTTAAAGGCAACCCACAGAATGGGAGAAAATCTTCACTAACCACATATCTGATAGAACTCTATTATCCAGAGTGCACAAAGAACTTAGAAAACTAAACACCAAGGAAACTAATGGCCCAATTAAAAAATGGGCCCTGGAACTTAAAAGAAACTTTACTAGGGATGAAATTAAAATGTCTAACAAATATCTTAAAAAATGTTCCACTTCCTTAGCCATCAGAGAAATGCAAATCAAAACTTCCCTGAGATATCATCTCATCCTGGTCAGGATGGCAAAAATCCACAATACAAACAATAAATGCTGAAGAGGATGTGGAGAGAGGGGAAGTCTCCTACATTGCTGGTGGGAATGCAGGCTCATACAGCCACTCTGGCGAGCCGTCTGGAGATGCTTAAGAAATTAAAGATTGAAATGCCATATGACCCTGCTATTCCACTTTTGGGAATAACCCCCCATGTAGCAGAGGTTCACCTCGATAGCACAAGTGCGACCATGTTCATAGCAGCACTGTTTACAATAGCAAAGACATGGAATCAACCCAAATGTCCAACAATTGACGAGTGAATAAGGAAACAGTGGTACATCTATACAATGGAGTACTACTCAGCCATCAAAAATGATGAATTACTGGAATTTGCTGGGAAATGGATGTCATTAGAAACAATTATATTAAGTGAAGTATCCCAGACCCAGAAAATTAAGTGCCATATGTACTCCCTAATAGGTGGCTCCTAGTACCAAACCCACCCAGCCCACCAAGAGACACTCGATGATAAATCTCTGTAATACGGTAATTGCAAGGAGTATTAACAGGAGGGATAGGGTAGGAGGGCCACACCAGATACAAGGAGAGAGGGGACCATGTTACAGCAGAGAAAATAGGCCTCCATCAAGGACTGCAAGTAAGCAATGAGACATCTGGTTAAGTTCACAGACTTTTCGTTCCTGATCATTTACAACTGAGGGGGTGTGATTTCACCAGAACGGGAGGGCATATAGTCTGGCAGATAATAAGTAACTATTTTGCAAATGGGTGATTGACCCCTCCCTCACTGTGGTTTCCTACTTTTATTACATCTACCTTTGAATATACTCTTAAAACAAGACTCTAATATAACAGGTTTTTAAACTCTGGCCAGGGGTGACATCCAATACCCATCAGGATGGAGTGAAGGGCATTGCAGGAGCAGCAAAACTGCAAAAGAGCATCAACAAACCATAATCCAGAACATCAGAGACTCTATATCAACCACCTAGAACTAGGCCAGCCTAATCTCTTCCCATCCTGAAGCTCAGGGAAATTTGCAGAAGAGGGGACGGTAAGATTGTAAGAGCACAAGGATGAGAGGAGCAATGATATGCAAGATACTCCACACAAGTTAGGGCCGAAGCAATCATAATTGGACTTTGCATGCCCTGTGCAACGTCCAACACACTACTGACCCCACAAAGTCTAGCATTTGCTAAAAGCACCAAGATCCTTGGAGGCAAGGGATTGACAGCCACAGTAGTGTTCCTATGCTTAAGGGGAACAAAGAAAAGGGTTCAGGGAAATGCTGCTGGGTCCTTGTAAGTCATCGGAAAGGAGGACCCAGAGGAGAGTTTGGCATGCACATTAAAGGATTCTCTGGGGATTGGTGGGGGGGGAAGCACTGAAATTGTGTGGAGATGAGAAAATGGAAGCAAAAACGCAACAGGAAAAATTAGAGAAGTGCCAGGGGAGTGGCGAAGACTAGGAGATGGATCAACAGAAAAGGTTTTCTTCAAACCAAGATTATTAACTACTTGGGTCAGTAACTCTGTTGTAGGTTGTTTACCTATCATGTATGTGGTCACTGGTAAAGTCAATATTACTGTTCAGGAAATTTTTAATTATTGTTTAAAAGTGACAGAAGGCAATTGTTTTCTCAGGTAACTGATTTCTATAGTGTGTGTTAGAGATAAAAATGCTTTTAGGATATTAGTTTATCAAAGGAAAGTTAAGAAATTGATATCATGCTTAGGTAAATGTCATGTACATCATAAAAAATGTGGGAATTCAATAGTATTTCAGTGCTCTGGAATTCACTAACTATGGATAAAATCCCTTACAAACTTTACTGTGTGACAATGCTCTATGGAGACCCCATTCGCCTTAGAAACACACATGGCTGTCAATTGAAACTGATTTATCTCGCCTTACAGATGCAAAATATGCTTTAAAATGCATGTACATACTTGCAAATATGTAAGGAAATAAAAGTCTATATAGCTGTTATTTCAGAGAATTCTATATTTGAAAAAAATAACTGACCTAGAAATAGTTTATGTAACTTTCTAAAGCTTTCTAAAGTTTCAAATACATGAATTATCTCTGAGAAACAATGGTCCTTATATGAATTGGAGAGCTCAGTGATATAGACATTTTTTAAATGTCAGTTGAATTGATGATATAAGTGTCTTCTGCTGCCTTACTTGTTATATGCATACATCTTGAGGATAGAGGTCAAAAGATTTTTTGATGGGTAACAGTTTAAACACCAGAAAAAAGTGTGATCTATTTTTTTATATATGCTTGAGTTCAAATGTCTGGGCAGCCTGAGGTCTCCAATGAATATTAAATGACTGGAAATACACATAAAAGATTACATGTATTTTCCCTGGAAAATAGATAAAGCAATAATATGTCTCTTTTTCTTAATTCTTTTCATAATAAAAATGTAGCTACATTAATTAAAGCTTTGCTTTGATTAGTAATTACAGCACATTCAGAAAAGAATATAATGATGACTAGCAAAAAGTTCAGAAGATAATAAACTGCAACTGCATTAATTAATGAAGGATTATTGTTTAAGACCTTAATCTACAACTTCAAAAATCCATATTTTAACAAAAAATGTAGGTGTGCTGCTATTCACTTTGAATATACTTGTAAAATTCTTCATTATTTAAGAAAATTCTAATTTTCATTATTAACAAGGGGAAATAGAAGCCACACCATACTTTACTTGCCTTATCATTCTTCACTGTATGTTTAAAAAGAAAGGAAATACAATGATTGGGTAATTTTGTATCATTAATAAAGAAGTTAAATATATATTCTAAGCTTGTGTACACATGTGTGTATGTGTATATGTAATGTGTTTGTGTGCATGTGTATGTAATGTGTTTCTGTATATGTAGTATGTTTGCCTGTGTATGTGCATTTATGTAATGTATTTATGTGTGCATGTATATATAATGTGTTTGTGTGTGTGTGTGAGAGAGAGAGAGAGAGAGAGAGAGAGAGAGAGAGAGAGATCAGTGATCATTCTCACATCTGCCCCACTTGTGCCATTGTGATAAGATCCACCATGAGGCACTCTCTAGAAAGCAGATGCTAGCCTCAGTTTCTTGAATCTACCAAACTGTAAGTTAACTAAATCTTAGCTTCAGGACTTCTGTCATGTCGGGTATTTTGAATGAAAATGGAATGGAAAATGGACAAACAACTTGTTCTCAGGAAGAAGCATTGTCATTTGATCCAGGCCTTTGACTCATTGGATGAGGACAAACCCACAGTGTGGAGATTAATTTTCTTTATTCATACTTCAAGCTTAAATACAGTCATCCCCAACCCTCACAGAAACACTAAGAATTTGACCTCACATCTGGGCACTCAGTAGCTCAGACAACATAAAATTAACTATCAGGACACTAAAGAGAATAAATCACAAACTTAATTTCTGGACTCTTCCCATTTCCTTTTCAGGAAAGGCAGAAAAATGGCAGAGAAACCAGTGTAAATACTATGTTGAGTACTGACAAAACATATCATTTTGGGTAGAAGAAACTTTTCTCTAAATTCCTCAGGGGCTCTTTCTCTATCGGTACAACATTGCTACCAATGGAATAATTATGAAAAAGCTCCAAGATATTCCTGAATTCAAGTTCCCTTATATTAATGTATTTAAAAATGATGTGTATAATAGAAAAGTCATTAAAAATCCACATTCTACAAATTGCAGATTTTAAGTTTTGGTATAAAATTTATAAATATATTTAAAGTTAGCAGAATATAAAATTTAAAATAATTGGACTGAAGAGATGGTTCAAGGATTAAGATTTTATCTTGCAAGCAGAAGGACCTGAGTTTGGATCCTAGATCCCATGTAAAAATGCCTGGTGGTTTACACTTCTGGCTCTGGAAAGTGGAGCCTGGGAAATTCCAGAGCAAAGGAAAAAGGAGGTAGAAACAATCAAGGATAACTCTTGAAGTCACTGTTGGTCTCCATGGGCAAACACACAGATATACACACACAATAGATAAATAAAATACTTTCAATAATCAAGCTTAAAATTCTCTTATCTATTTTAAAAATTGTGTTTTCCAAATTTCCCTGTGATATTACATATTTCTTTGTAAAATAATTTACTAGTGATTTCTTAGATAAAATATTTAAAATTAAATAGCTATTTAACAATAAAAACCTTACTATTTTTCTCAAAGTGGTTAATCTATTGAAAAAGAATAGTTGAGTCATACTCAGAACAGAAATCATCCAAGAGATATAGAAAAATATCCTTCACAGTATAATTATTAAGGTAATTAAATGAATGTATAATTATGATATACCACAGTTAAGCCTTTCAAAAGAGACAAGTTCTGAATCCGGTACATAAGTCTGTTTGCTAAACTATACAGCAAGGGGTAAGTTTTCCAAAAGAAGTAACATTTAAAGTATACATTGAATGATGAAGGGCTTCTTTATTGCTTATAAGGTTGAGAAAGCACATGAGAGAGCACAATATGAAAATGCACTAGGAAGGAAGGTCAGAAAATCACAGAGAGAAACAAGACCTTTGATTCCTCAACAACTGTACACATGAATTATTATGTTACATACGTCTTTTCTAAAAGGGGGCTGGAGGTTAAGACATACCACATTACTAAGAGCTTCCAGGTTCAATATTTCTCATATGCTTCTGAGAGGAATAGAGTAGAGAGCTACCAGAGTGAAACAGTGTGATAATGAGTGGAAGGCACATAAAACTCACTTTCTGAGGATTATGCATCTCAGCAGCTAGGCACACATTACTTAATGCATGTTCAAAACTGCAATGTGCTGGTGTGTTTTCATCAATTGAATATGATAGCTGCTAAATAAACAGAAACAGAGTGGTCAGGACCTAAAGGGAAGGAACAGAGAGAATGCTTGATTCTGAGGATAGAACGCACCAGAAGTCTGGGTGACGCAGTAATATCTTATGATTCTGACAGATGGAGGCACTGAGGGAATGCTAAGACTATCCACATCATCTGGTAGACTCTAGTTCCAATAAGTAACTATGGAAAGAAGCAGAAAGTGATCTGTTTGCAGTTTAATACAAATATTTTAAGGATAAACAAAGATCTAGATGAGAAATTGATTAAGGTGCCTCTACACTATCTCCTTTCCAATAGATGGCATCTTTATTATGACACAAAATTATGAGGATGCTAAAAGCAGCTATCTCTCAGTGCTTCTGATTTAGTGGCTCAGAGTAAAGTGGACCCTTATGAGTGGAGATAAAGAAACAAAATGTAAATTATACAACTGATACATCCCAATCATAATTATGAAAATGGGAAAAGGAGTTAATTAGATGAATTTTGTGATGGGGTAGTCACACCATCTTCTCCTAGATGATTTGTACTCTGAAACTGCAGACTCCTGTTTTCTAATCTGTGTAAGAAATAAAGTGTCAAGAAGAAAACCACTATTTTAGTTAGATTAAGACTTCTTATTCACAGTCACAGACCTACAGTTGGAATAAACTAAGCAGCTGAAAGCTTAGACTGGTAAGAATAATGAGAACTCGTTAAGTAATTACTTTACATCAAGCCTTGCTTTAACATTCTTTACCTAGTATTTTTCAGTTTTTCCTGAAAGGCTGAAACTATATATTTTTCTATATATTATTTCTATAGACAGGCTGCATTAAGCAGGGTGCTTCTTAGCCAGTGTCACATAGTCAATGAAGTCAGAATGGAATGAGAATGAGAAAGGGGACCACATTGCCTGCCTACTAGATGAAGATTTTCTGTGCTGTTTTTCTTTAGCCTATTTCATAAAGAAGTCATAGAGAAGCACACCAACATTTTCACTGAGCACTGAATTTAGTTGTACTTGTTAGGATATTTGTGCTGAGCTAGGAATCAGGATATCTGGATTTATAACCCTGTTTTTACCCTGAGATACCATACTTTCTTTTAACATGTTGTCCTCATGTTGCTTTTAGTTTTCTTCTCAGCAGTAGAAATCAATGTTTCAATACTCTTTACAACGTAAATTGTGTACAATTTTTGAACTACATGAAACTCTACTACTCACATGACTTACCCTACTTATTGAATCTGCCCAAAGTCTTGTTCTAACTTTTTCTTTTTTTATTAACATTTTTATTATTATTTCCATTCATACAAACTTAATAGGTACACCGGTTCTCTCCCTCCCTCCTTCTCCCGCCAACGCTCCTGCTCCCCCTCCTCTCACTCCTCCCTCCCCTTTCCCCAGTGCCTCCCTCCCAATCCCCGGAGAATCCTTTAATGTGCATGACAGACTCTCCTCTGGGCCCTCCTCTCGGATGATGTACAAGGACCCAGTGGCATTTCCCTGAACCCTTTCTTGTGTTCCCCTTAAGCATAGGAACACTACTGTGGCTGTCAATCCCTTGCCTCCAAGGATCTTGGTGCCTTTAGCAAATGCTAGACTTTGTAGGGTCAATAGTGTGTGGGACATTGCACACGGCATGGAAAGTCCAATTATGATTGCTTCAGCCCTAACTTGTGTGGAGTATCTTGCACATCATTGCTCCTCCCATCCTTGTGCTCTTATAATCTTACCGCCCCCTCTTCTGCAAATTTCCCTGAGCTTCAGGATGGGAAGAGATTAGGCTGGCCTAGTTCTAGGTGGTTGATATAGAGTCTCTGATGTTCTGGATTATGGTTTGTTGATGCTCTTTTGCAGTTTTGCTGCTCCTGCAATGCCCTTCACTCCACTCTGATGGGTATTGGATGTCACCCCCTGGCCAGAGATAAAAAGCTGTTAAACTAGAATCTTGTTATAAGAGTATATTCAAAGGTAGATGTAATAAAAGTAGGAAACCACAGTGAGGGAGGGGTCAATCACCCATTTGCAAAATGGTTACTTTTTATCCGCCAGACTATATGCACTCCCCTTCTGGTGAGATCATACCCCCTCAGTTGTAAATGATCAGGAACAAACGTCTTTAAACTTAACCAGATATCTCTTTTACTTACTTGAAGTCCTTGATGGAGGCCTATTTTCTCTGCTGTAACATGGTCCCCTCTCTCCTTCTTTCTGGTGTGGCCCTCCTACCCCATCCCTCCTGTTCATAACCTTTGCAATTACTATAGGTATTACAGAGATTTATCGTTGAGTGTCTCTTGGTGGGCTGGGTGGGTTTGGTACTAGGAGCCACCTATTAGGGAGTACATATGGCACTTAATTTTCTGGGTCTGGGATACTTCACTTAATATAATTGTTTCTAATGACATCCATTTCCCAGCAAATTCCAGTAATTCATCATTTTTGATGGCTGAGTAGTACTCCATTGTATAGATATATCACAGTTTCCTTATCCACTCGTCAATTGTTGGACAATTGGGTTGATCCCATGACTTTGCTATTGTAAACAGTGCTGGTATGGACATGGTCATGCTTGTGCTATCGAGGTGAAGTTTTGCTGTATGAGGAGTTATTCCCAAAAGTGGAATAGCAGGGTCATATGGCATTTCAATCTTTAATTTCTTTAAGCATCTCCAGACGGCTCACCAGAGTGGTTGTATGACCCTGCATTCCCACCAGCAATGTAGGAGAGTTCCCCTCTCTCCACATCCTCTCCAGCATTTGTTATTGTTTGTATTGTGGATTTTTGCCATCCTTACCAGGATGAGATGATATCTCAGGAAGTTTTGATTTGCATTTCCCTGATGGCTAAGGAAGTGGAGCATTTTTTAAGATATTTGTTAGACATTTTAATTTCATCCCTTGTGAAAGAGTAGGGAACTCCCTCGAGCTGATTGGGCTAAGCCAACAGTTCCTAAAACAGTTCCTAAACAGACATTCAATGGCACAGTCACTGCTACCAACTCAACAGTTGGGATCTTGTGAAATTAAAGAGCTTCTGTTCAGATAAAGAGATTGTAACATGAGCTCAAAGGCAACCCACAGAATGGGAGAAAATCTTCACTAACCACATATCTGATAGAGCTCTACTGTCCAGAGTGTACAAAGAACTTAGAAAACCAAACACCAAGGAAACTAATGTCCCAATTAAAAAATGGGCCCTGGAACTTGTTCGAACTTTTTTCATATGCATATTTTTGATATGAAACTGCAGTATGCATGCTGTCTGGATATGGGTAAGTATGTGTTTTGGTTTGACTGTGTGTATGTGTGTGTGTGTGTGTGTGTGTGTGTGTGTGTGTGTGTGTGTGTGTGTGTGGTCATAGTAGGGTTACTGGGAATTAAACCCAAATTCTTGATCATACTAGCCAAGTGTTCCATCTGAACTGTATTCTAGACCTGCTGAATTTTTTTCTTTACAGTTCTGTCCTCTTGAACCCATAGTAATTGTGTCTAATGATATCATCCTGTCTCATTTCATTCCTGTGCTAAGATGCATCTGCAATCTTGGTGGAAACATATTGAAAATCTATTTCCTTTGACAACATAGTGGATCCCTAAAAGCAAAGAAAATTTCCCAATTCAGTGGTTCTCTGGGGTTTTTAGAGCATTTAGGGATTTCTTTTTAATGGGAATTTAGAAATGCAACAGTAGAGAAATGTTGGCACAAAGGAAGCATGAAAAACCCATATGTTTGATGGAACAAGAAAGAAAAACTTATAATAATTGATTAATCTCCATCACAAATATTCCAATTTGCTTTTATGGTACTGATAAATACAGAGCCAAACAACTGAGAGAAACAGTAGTCGATTCTTGGTTACAATTCTGGTTATAGTTCAGAATCCAGATTGATAGGAGAGCTCATGCAAACATCAGGAACTGATTGTGGCCAAACCACATCCAGAAGAATTTCTGAGAGAGGGACAAAGTTTGTCATTTGCCAGTCTGCGAGTCTGCCAAAGTATGCTCAACTGCTGAGCTAGCTCTCTTCATTTTATCTACCTGCCCAGGAATTGCTCGCACCCAATATGGGCTGGGTTCTTCCAAGTCAACTAGATAATCTCCCAAAGGCTTGCTTGTCTTAACTGCCAATTCTTAACAGATATGCCCCAAACTTCAGCTTTCAATTGTCAAGTTGACACCTATATATCAGGCACAGCAAAATGCATAAATCTATCATGAGACAATGTCAGTGGCTATGCTATACATGGTACATATACCAAATACATGCAGCTTTTCATAGATGATTCTATTCTAAATATTCTCTCCAATTACCAAATCAGATGTTTCTCTTTTTTAACTAGGATAATTGTTTTCAAGATGTAAAATATAGCATTTGGTTATGGAAGTGACAGTTCTCATTCACACATATTCTTTTGTGGACTTCAATGCATCTGCCCTGTTTATTACAGGATGCTTCTTGTGCTGATTTGTTTGGAGTCTAAGGTGACAGCTGCCTTTATGCTTCTCTCCCCAGGAAACATCTCCCCAAGCTTTCCCCCAAAGCTCTGCATCCTCTGCTTTGTGCCCCACTCAACACTAGTGACTAACAGGGATCATTTCCCATCTTCTTCCAGATATGCTGCTTGCATTCTGTAGCCAACTGTGATTGTGTTTCTTATCTGTGAAATGTTCTCAGGATTTTTTTATTGTTTGCTTTTAAGCATTCATCAGCACAGAAGTGTTAAAGCTGCATCTGAGATGCTGCAGCAGTCACAGCTTGGGGCTTCATTGTGTCAGATGTGTGTTGTCTGCCTGTCGTCTAAGTTCTCCTTAGTAGCTGGTGGCATCCTCCAACAAGTCTGCTTTCTTACTGTGTTCATATAAATTAATGAAATGTCAACTGCCCCATTCCCTGAAAAATGTAAATACTAAAGTTTTGAAGGCCAGACTTAAATTATCACAGAAACTGGTCCTTTTTCATCTTCAGAAATATCTACTGGTAGACTGGAGAGATGCCTCAGAGAGGTTAAGACTCTATCTTGTAAGCAGATCATGAGTTCGGATCCCAGGTTCAACAGAAATGGTGTCGGCCTACATTTCTAGCTCTAGTGGGTAGAGCCTGGGAAATCCCAGAGGGAACTAAGAAGGAGGTAGAAGCGATCCAGGATGATTCCCAAAGTCACCCTTGGTCCTCCACGGCGATACAAAGTGCTCTCTCTCTCTCTCTCTCTCTCTCTCTCTCTCTCTCTCTCTCTCTCTCTCTGATACACATGCACAAAGAGTAAATAAATAAATCAAAATAAGAAATATCTACTGGCAAATGATATCACTTCTTTAGTAACAGGGAAAATTTATATGCCTATATTGTGTCTCCACATAGGCCTATTTGTATCCACCATCACTATGTTGGTCTTCCTCTCCACCTGCCCTCCAGCTAGATTTTCTGTCATCATGATGATCACCACCCCTCACTGAATAAATTCTGCCCAGGATGGCACTACCTCCTGAAGATAATATACTTAAGGTTTAAATCTACAGATGTAGCCACAACTACAATATATCATTCATGCAGTGCCTTGTGTTTACATAGTACTGCATATATGGACTCTTTCCATCATTAGACAGGGAGCTAGAGAGCCAGTACTCTAGAGTATTAAGGCATGATGAAAAGGCATCAGGAAATACAATGTGTACCGTTTTACAAACATTTTTGTTAACTGGAAGGCTCTGAAGTTTTTTTTTTCATATTTAGAATGAATAGAAACAGGAAGGAAGTGAAACTTTTTTGCCTTTGTGTCACTTTTTTAAAAATTTTTTATTATTATTTCTGCTCATACAAACTTAACAGGTATACCAGTCCCCTCCCTCCCTCCACCTCCCCCCCAACCCCCCTGTTCCTACCTCCCTTCCCCCTCCCTCCCCATCCCCCAGTGCCTCTTCCCCAATCTCCGGAGCATCCTTTAATGGTGTCACATATTTTTAATTAATTTTTTCTACTTTTACAAGCATATTGAGTACTTACCCTAACTTCCCTCCATTTCTCCTCCCTCTTCCCTCCCTCTCATTCTCTCTCTTCCCTTCATCATTCTGTCCCGTTCTTCCACTTGAATGCTTCTACGGACCCCAAGATTCACTCTGGAAGTCTACTCCTATGTGGGTTCAGGCTTCCATAGTATAACAAGTTACCTCTCTTCAGGCCACCCCACTGGTATGTGCATTTCCCTTCACTCATCCAGCTTTAGACTCAAAGTTTTCCACTGTGAGTTCCCATTCTATGAGTACAATAACGGCTGCCTACAGAGTAGTTTGATATACTTTCTTCTTACCTTATAGGTTTATTGGCTGTCTTCCCTATTAATTTATTTCCTTCCCTTCTTTTAGGTTCTTGTTCTAGTTTACAGTAATAGGGATGGATACCATTCTGATAAGCAAGTCTTGAGTTCAGTCAGAAAGCTGTTGTTTGTCTCCTTGGTACTCATGCCACTATTACACTGGTGGTCATATGTTGCCATGGTGATTTATATTAAAACTTACAGATCTCATGCCGTTGATGGAGTTTGTGATTATTTT
Organism: Typhlomys cinereus; assembly: GCA_023101885.1. Lineage (NCBI taxonomy): Eukaryota > Metazoa > Chordata > Mammalia > Rodentia > Platacanthomyidae > Typhlomys > Typhlomys cinereus. The sequence goes on along the minus strand of JALPQD010000751.1, from coordinate 324,879 downwards.
TCTGCACCAGCAGCTTCTACGGTATCCCTTGGTATTGTGTAAGTTATCTAGCCAAGAGAAAGTCCTCAGACAAGTTCCAGTTGTTACATTTTGCCCATGTTCTATGATCCATTTGTGTTGCATCTTCAGTCTTACTGTCTTACTGACAGTTTTGAGAAAGCAACTAAAAGCAATGACAAACGTCTATAATGCTTGGGGACCTTTAAGACCTCTCTGACCAATATTTTATCAGAAAGTACCACATTCCTGTTGCTTCTAGTATAATTTTGTCCCTGGGTTCTAAGTGGATCAGCTCAAGACTTCTATTTTATTTCTTTCCCCAGTTTCCTCACTCTATGCTCCTCTACATAGGGACTGTTCATTTTTATTCCTTTCTTTAAAAGATATTTTTAACATATTACTAGCACAGGATGTTTCTTTGGGGTTTCTTTCTACCATCTTTGGGTTTTTCTATAAGTCCCTCTGTCCCTCCCATTTCTCATGTCCCTTCTGTCTCCCATCCCCTCATTCCCGCTATTTATTTTTCTATATTATTCCCTTCCTCACCCTGTCCTGAGATCCTAAATCTCCCCTTTAAAAAGTTTTGCCATAACCATCCCCTCCCACCTTACCACTCTTAGGTCTTTTTCAAGTTTTTGGCTCTTACAGTGTTTCCAATTCAAATACATTGACAAGGATAATTGATATCCTTGCATGTTAGAGAGAATATGTGTGCGTAACTTTCTGTGTCTGAGATACCTTACTCAACATTAAAGTCTCAAGCTTCATCCATTTGCCAGAAAATTCTACAGTTTCATCCTTTCTGATGGCTGAATAATATTCCATTGTGTATATGTACCATATTTTCACTATTTATTCCTCTGTTGATGGGCATGTTGGCCAATTCCATTTTTTGCTGTTGTGAATAGAGCTGCAATGAACATATATGAACAAGTATCTTTGTAATAAGATGAAGAGTCTTTTGGGAATATCCCAAGGAGTGTTATGGCAGTTTCATTTTTAGCTTTCTGAGGAACCTCCACACTGATCTCCATGGAAGCTGTACCAGTTTACATTCCTACCAGCAGTAAATAAGTGTCCTTTGTTTTCTCCAGTCTCCCCAACAATCTCTGTTATTTGTGTTCTTGATATTAGCCATTCTGACTTACGTTAGACAGACCACAAGGTTGTTTTGACTTGCATTTCTCTGATAATCAGGAAGGTTGAGCATTTTTTAAGGTATATGTTTGAATTTCAGTTCTTTTTGGGTGAAGGCCCTGTAGTTTCAGGATTCATTTTTTTAATTGGAATGCTTATTGTCTTAATTTTTTAATTGTTTAATTGTTTAATTTTCTGAACTCTTTGTATACTCTGGAGATTAATCCTTTGTCAGATTCATAGCTAACAAAGACTTTCTCCCATTTTGTGTGTTGTCTTTTTGCACAATTAACAGTTTCTTTTTCAGAACAGAAGCTTTTTAATCTCATGAAATCCTATTAGTTGATTATTGGGCAAGTCTTTTTCACAAGGTATGGAACTATATTTATAATATGGATGGATTAGATGTTGATACCTTTGCTGAATCATTAATCCAGCTTGCTAAGTTAGTAAATTCAAGCTAATTTAAGTAAATTCTTAAATTTTTGTTTCTACAGCTTTGAATTTGAAGCAGGCTGCAACACTAAGAATCTGTGTAATCAGTCATATTTTGCTAGATGAGGTATTATGCTGTCCATAAAGGATCTAAAAGACAAAGAATTCTCCCTCTACCTTAAGAAACTCAGGGCTAGGTGTGGTGGTACATACCTGTAATTCCATGCATTCCAGGAGCTGAATCAGAAGGACCCTAAATTCCACATCAGGTTGGATAACTGAGTACAACCCTATCTCATAATTACAAAGAGGTTAGACAAGCATTTCAGTGGTGAAGCACTTACTTGTCTAGCAAATCCGAAACCTGAAGTCCTGAGTTTGAGCTCAACAGTTCAAAGAAAACAAAGAAGATTCCCAGAGAAAAATTATCAGTACTGTATTCTGTGAGGTAAAGGAAAAAAGATATTAAGAAAAGCTTTAGGGAATAGGTAAATAAGTAAATAGCCACTTAAAGGAATGAACTAAAGTAATATAAAGTCCAGGCAGAAAAAGGAGGCAGGAAAACTAAGAAGAAAAACAAAGCAAATACATGGGTACCTGAGATCACAAAATGTGATGTTCAATGAGACTCTATTTGAATTTGGCAGGAACAGAAAATTCCTAAGTCAAGAAATAAAAAATTGAATTTTGTCTTTAATTGTAATTTTGTCTGTAATTGTTCATGAAGGAGGCAGATTGTACATGTGGATGAGTCAGATAATGGTGAGTATTCACAGAAGTAACAGAACCATGTGCTACCTTGAGAGTTTGGTTTTCATGCTTAGCTTTGTGTGTGCATGCATGTGTATGTGTGAACAAATGCAAATATATGGGCAGGTCATAGGAATTTTGGAAGTCATCTTTGGCTATTGCTTCTCAGGCACAAAACACCTTGTGTCTCGATAAAGTGTCTCTCATATACTCGTACTGACTGATTTAACAAGACTATTCAATGAACACCAGGGATTCACCTGTCTCTATCTTCACAGTGCTCAGCTTCCAAGCATATGCCACTATGCCCAGATTTTATACATGGATTCTCGGGAATCAAGGTCCTCATGTGCTATTTCCCCAGTCCTCTGCTTACCCTCTTCACAGTCTTTACTAGATATCTTCAACTGTAAAGAAATTCTGATCCTCAAATAATAGGAGCTAAGAATTACCTTAAAATAATATTTTCAAAGATATACCCATTAAGGTATACCCATTAAATGTTAAATCCTCAACATAAATACAGATACTTAGAAAAATATTGACAACCACTCCATGTTAAACACTCTAATTTGAGTCTAAAAAAATCCTAAGGATTGGGGATATAGCTCAGTGACAGAGTTCTTGCCTAGCACATGCAAGATCCTGAGGTCAGTCCTTAACAAAGTAAAAGGATCTTTGGAAGTGAATCTACTAAACAGTGCTATGTTTTTCAGAAAGACTAGTCCAGTGCTTCTCAAAGCTGAAGAGATCCAACAACAGTACTTTCAATGATCTCATTAGATATGAAAATTCTCAGCCCCTTTCATTAAACCTACTGAATCAGAAACTCTAAGAGTTGGGTAGGAGACTACTCTAACTAGCCACCGTCCTAAGTTAGTGCAGTAGTACAATAGAAAATGTCCTTCCTAGGTCTGCCATTCAACTGCCCTCTGAACCCCTGTAGGTCAGATTTTACCTTGTGTACTGCCAGACCTTTGGGCACCCTGAGTTTCACATTTTAATGTTAACTGGTCAACAGCTCTTCATGGTGATCCACAGTGACTCCCATTGCCAGTGTTCACCATAAAGAAGATGCGCAGTTCTCACAGATTTACTTTCCTATGTTTATGTTTGAGTCTTCATCTTTAGGTATGGCTTATAGCTCAAATGGGCATAGTATTTCTAAATACTGCCTGTGTTCCTACTCTGTGATAAATAGCAGATCAAACTATTGTTTCTTTGTGTATAGAAAGTTTTTGCTATCTTTCATCTAACAAATTGTTCAGAAAGCACCAGCCATTATTTTTATCTGCAGGGTATCTTATCTCTCTGAACTGCTCTGCAAGTAATGTGTCACCAAAGTTACTAATGTATGACTACTTAGGAGTAAGGCTACTTAGCCAAGCAGGAAGGGTCTAGGGAGATGTTTTATAAAAGTAGGAAAACCCTAAATATAAGTTTGAAATAAGAAAGATAACTATGTTGGCCTTAGCTCCATCGCCCTTGAAATTCCTGCACTATTAGAGCAAAATGGAGGAAAACGCAAATATTCAAGCTAAAGTGCAAGAGAAGAAAGAGGAGGCAGAGGTCCAAGTACACCAGCCTGTACACACACGGAAGCTGCAGAAGCAGATGCTGGTACCAGGTTGCTGGACTTTATGCTACTATCATGACTCAATGAATCTGGAACTTCACACCATCTGATCACCAAGAACACCTTAGAGACCTGCCTTGGCTACCACTCAAACAGTCCCTGTTGGCCCTTTGTCCTCCAGACCTGTGGCATTCTGGACTAGTTCTGTTCTCACATGTGGCTAAGTGTAACACATGTACAATAAGTCACCTCTTTTTAGTGTCAAAAATTAAAAAGAACGATAACTAACAATGATAAGAAAAATATAAGAAAATAGGATAAAACAGAAAATTTGACTTGGATTCATTTACATGTGGTGACCAGAGTGGTTGTGGTGATTTAAGTCTAAGAAAAATTTTAAACCTTAAGAAAATGAAGATGATGAGGAAGTAAGTGTAATTTTATTTTTAAAAAACAATAAGGTAATACAAGAAAACTGACCTGGAATTTCTACATTCTCAATAATTGGTGTTCTGCCTTGCCAATTATATAAAATTAGAAAACAAGAAGGAATGCAAGTCTTCTGGTCGTTTATGAGAATGTATTTCCACCACTGTGGCTGCCCCTCCAGCTGTCACCAGCTGAGAGGATATATTCCCTCTGTGTAAATTTAAGGAGCCTGGCAGTAACATGAGAGGATGGCAGTAAATAACACCGCCACCTGCACTTAAATGGAATTTCTGATGTCTTGTTTGTCACTGCTGTCAGCAGCGTATCCCTCCTTAAGACAATATTTCATCGGACTTATAATGAAAATGATAATGTGTTGTGGGTTATATATAGCTTGCATTCCTATTGGTTGGGCTGAATTTCGTTGTCACATCAATCAAATGCAAAATTGATTTTATGATAACACTGGCAGCTCTTCAAAGTTACTTTTAAAAACAGAGACATTGAAAGTAAAATTTTTAACACAAGATCACATGGTTTTTAATATGTATCTATTTGAGATAGAGAGACAGGTGGAGGGAGGTAGAGAGAGGAGAGAGAAAAAGAGAGAGAGAGAGAATGTGCACATATGTTATGGGACATATGTGGAGGTCAGAAACTTTCTGAAGTCAGAGCTCTCTTTCCACTACATTTGAGAGCAAGGATCTTATCCACAGAGGGAAAAAAAAAGTAAGAAAAGTAGTTTAGGAATGTAGTACTAATCAGTTAGAAATCTAGGTGGTCTTGGTGATTATCTAAAGACAAATCAAATATGGCCTGAGGCTTCTGATCCAGTTGATTAGAAAGATAAGGAACCAAGACCTAAAATAGCAGAGGGGAAAAAGTAGATATGAAGGAAGAGACAAGAAATTCTAGGACTGTTTTGTGTCAGAAGATAATACCAGAAGTAAGGTTCTATACCAAAACTGGATGAAGACAAGAGTCTCCACAATCTAGGAAATCTATGTAGAAACATAGAATTGGAGTGGTGCACACTAAGGAGTAGCAGAAAAGGAAAATGGCAGGAATAGAATGTTGGTACAAGAAAAGCACATCAGATGACCGAAATGGCACTATGGTTGGCATGATAAGTGATAGAGCCACCATGTCTGTGGCTGATATGAAGGATGTAACTATTGGTGCCAGTGGACTGCTGAGAGTAAGCTAATGTAGAGACAGTCATGGTAACATACCTTCAACTAGGATGACATTCTCACTGATTCCACTGTATTTACCAAACCCAATGCAGTTTTCAGTTGGTACCCTGAACTGAAATGTTCCTTTCACGATTCTGGATTTCAATGTGCAAATGGATCCATTATATGCCTCTCCCACCCTAAAGAAAGATCACATGAGATAATGTCTGTTTCACGAACAATTTTATTCAATGAAAATATTTCCAGGAAAGTGAAGCAGGACATGCATATCTACATATATGAAGTTTAAATATCCCCCAAAATAATCCTCTGGAAAATAAGATAACCAATAAATAAATATTTAATCACTACACATCTTCATGTAGTGGAAGAGTGGGACCCTTTGAAAACATGGTACTAATATAAGCATGATGCCTTTTCTGACAAAATTCAAAAGTGGTTTATTACAAATTCAATTTTAAGTTTATATTTATACCTACAATATATATCACAAATCCATATTTTATAGAGTATAATAAAGAGAAGTATTATTGGTCACAGAACGACTGGCTATGTAACAGGAAAGTATATTGGAATGGGGAAAAGCAAATGAATCTAAGTTACAGTGTTTTTCAGTTATATGAACCTCGAGTAAATTATTTAAAAGTTTTTAGTGTTTTTGTCTATAAATTGGACACATCAAGAGAATATGTCTCAAGAAATTTCTATGGATATTAATAAAAATAACATTTACAAAATGCCAGTATGAGATGTTGCAGATAGTAGGAGCAAAGGGAATATTTGCTAAATTAAAGAAATCAATCTATGGGAGCACATAAGCACATTTGTCTACCCTAAAAAATATTATTAGTGGTATTTCTGATAATTAGGCATTGTTATCTATGAATAAAAGTACAATTTATTAGCAAATGTATATGTCCAATAACAATGTCAATGTTATACTTTAATTAAGAAATGCTTCAATAGCTAATTGAAAATCTCATGAATTTAAGTAACTCTAAAATGCAAAACTGAAGAAGGAAATGCCATGTATTCAGTAAAACATTTTTGTATGTTCCTATAAGCACAGCACTTTTGAGCATAATACCAGGTTCAAACATGGTAAAAAAAAATGAAGTAAATGTAAGTGCTCACCACTCAATATAGATTGGGGTAAAGGAGATGATGCTATTCAAATTGAGCAACTGAAATGAATCTCTGCACATTTCTCTTCATTATATTAATCAATTACCAGAATAATTAGAGAAACTAGGATTGAAACTGGAATTTAGCCATATAATCAATATTTAAATTGTATTCAATTTAACATCATGACTAATGCAATGAGTGATTTATACAAAAAGAAACATTTCTTGCTAGTACCACGTTTTCAAGTGACGCATTTATTTTATTTGCAGACACTAGAACTATGACTTGAAAAGCAATATTTATATTTAAGGTACTGGTGATAATTTAAGAATGATCACTGAGAATGTACCAGTGCAGTGGCAGAGTATTTGTCTAATACATATACACATATAATATGTGATTTCCACCTACACACACACACTCCAACAGAATAACTGGTTCATTCCTAGTAGCAAACATGAAGAATGTCTATCTGTAGTTTAATGTTGTTTCATTAGGCTGGTGAGGACAATGGAGCTTAGTATGTTGGCAAATGTGTGGAACATAATGTGTAACAATATTTACAGAGGTCTTTGTCTTTGAGAAAATAATCCTCTTCAATCCATACTTACAGAATATTTTACATGGTGGAATGTAACTCCTAGCATTGGCATATACTAAGGTGTTTTCCAGATAATGTTCATCAGTCATTGTGTCCCATTACTCTAGATTGTTGTGAACACTTTAGAGGAATACTGACATATTGCAAATAACATGCAATGTAGTTTAACTTTAATAAAGGACACAAGTTATTACAATGATTTCTTTCAAAGAAAGCTTTAAGTTAAAGAGAAAGCAATGCATTGTTTCAGGGCACTACCAGAATGAACACATGCTTACAATCAAATGCAAACAAGAATTCTGACAACTAATCTTTCGAGTTGGGATATTCAGTGCTACACAAATACCAGTAGGCTGTTGAAGTACATTCTAATAAAGAAAATAATAATAGTGATCCTTTCATTTGATCATAAAAGCACATTGGCATCCACTATATGAGATCCGATCCATGTATGTTTCAATATTAAAATTCAGTACAAGTTTCTCATGTAAATAAGAGCGATTTTTTAAATCATTTATGCCTTCATTCAATTGGGCTAAATTTTATATGATACTGTTTTCTGATATTATGGGTAAAATGTTTTCTAAAGTCAGGCATTATATAGTTACCCAAATTACAGGGAAAAAATGAAGGCAATAGTTACAAAGAAGCATGGTAGTTCTTTCAAGATAATATCCTGAAAGAGAAAAAAATCATTATTGCTTATAATTATCATCACTGTTTTCTTTAGAATGATACATAAAGTTTTCCCTGTTGGAACCATAAATCTTCACACTGAAATTCAACAATATGGAAAACATCATTCTTTTACCTTTAAATTAGGCAATGAGCCAGTGAACCAGGAGTTAGCTAGTGTTAGCAATGACATGAACAACTTTATTTGAAACTCCAAAAAGTAACATCAAATCTATAGCCAAAAGTCCAATCAAAGTAGTGTTAAGAGGATGAAGAAGTAGTTCACTCAGTAAAATCCTTGCCTTAAAAGCAAGATAACCTGTACCAGAATTTGAAATTCCAGTGATAGGGACACAGAGACAGATGTACCCTAGGGATTTTCTAGCCAAAGAGTCTAGACTACTCGGTAAGCTTCAGGCCAGTGAGAGATCCTGACTTGAGGGATAAATAGACAGCATCCCTAAGACAGAATGTCCATGTTTGTCTTCTGGACTCAACACATATAAAAACGCATGTGCCCACACATACATCTGTATATGTGAATGTACACACTAAACACAGCCAAAATTCTATTAAAATACAAGAAAAATCCCAAATCTCACAATGAAAACTGCCTGCTTTTCTTTTTTAAACATACTTCTAAATGATGGTATTTTTTCCATTTTAACAAGAAAAACTAGATTTCTGGGTCACAGGCTAGAAATTGCCTCCATTTCACCTTGTGAAAAAGGGTCAGAATAAGAAAATAAAACAGACTATTTCAGAAAGACAAGAAAAACCTTGAAAAGTCATGAAGGTGACTTTTCCTTCTTACGTGACTGAAGCATAAAAGATACATTGATGGACAAGTAAATGCACCATAAAAAAGGACTCCAAGGCGAGCCAGGTTCCATAATAGGAGAAGAATCAAAAACATCATCCAAAGTTAAGCCTGGTAGCCACGCTCAAAAAAGACTGGCAGTTTTTAATACAGGACAAGCTCAGAAGCCTCAAATCTGCTTTCAGTTTTCAGTGAGATAGTGATTTCTCAGGCAGACAAAGCAACAGTGAAGAGAAATCCCTCTTTATTTCTCAACATGACTGAACATAGTGATCTAGTGACAGCTTGAGAGAGAACTTATCTTTAAAACTCAGTTACTCTATAGTGACCTGAGAATACAGAACAAGCAAAAGCAATAGCTCTGGGATGAGAGACAACTCTGAGAGGCAGATGGTAAGAGCAGGAAGATCCAGCACTGATAAAGTAAATGGTACATGAACATTAGGCTCTATTCAGACAACAAAGAGTGTAAGGAAAGCTCACCTCCAAGGACTGGTGGTACATCTACTAAGATGCTTTGTTTGGAGTCTAAGGCCTAAGGTCTGTCTGTCATTAACTTCTGTGGACTCAAACCTCCAAAATCAGTATGAAAGATGAAAGTTCCTCAAATAACTAAACATAGAACTCTCATGTCACCCAACTATATCACTTCTGGGTATATCAACAGTGGTCTAGTTCAACATATTACATCTGTATTCATTGTGAAAAATTAACTATTGCTAAGTAACATCTAAGATGCCCATCAACAGAGGAATGGACACACAAAATGTGACATATGCATGAATATTTTATATAATGTGAAATTTGCAGGATCATGCATGAAGCAGAAAATTATGTTAAGCAATATAAGACTAAGACAAATATTGCTTACACAGAATCTAGATGTATGTGTGTGAGAGTATGGTGTATGTGTGTTTATGTGTGTTGAAACTAGAAATGGGGCTATGGGAGAGAAAGAAGACATCTCCAAGGGATACAAGAAAATGGGTAAAGAGAAGGTAATTAATACAAGTGAAAAAGGAAAATAGAAGGGAGTGCTCTTAGGAAACCAAAGAGGACTAGCAGTGAGGGCTGGGAGTCAGGGGAGGACAGTGGAAGAAGGAGATGAATTAAACAACACAAAATTATACAAATTATAACAACACATATGTGAAAAATGCTAAATAAAACACACTACTTTTTACTGAATTCAAACACACAGAATGTAAACACAGTAGCAATTACAGTAGTTACAGATTCAGTTGGTTGTTTTGAGCTTGATATAAGACTAGAAATGCTTGATCCTACAGTACAATAAATATTATGCTAGATCAACATTCAAATATAGTTATAGGAAGCTATGAAAATCTTCAAATTTATAATGCTATGTAGAATAAATATCAATATGCATGAATTTAATATTAGGTAATCTTTCCCAATAGCCTAAAATAATACAATGTCACTCCAATGCCTAAAGAAATTAAAGATTGCCACATTCAAGATTCCCTGTTGTATTCACGAATTTTTGTGAGTATTCAAGATATTGATTACCTTAGGATACTTTTGTAACTAAGTTGTAAAGAGAACTCCATAAGACTCTGTTAAGGATGAGAACTACCAAGTCTAAATCAATGTATAAACCAGTTTCAAGACATAATGAGATTCATTACACAGCACTATGAACAACAGTAATTAACAGAACATTGAAAGATAAAGTATATATTTTAGTCTCTCATTTGAATCTGATTTTTTCCATTCTTATCTTTTTATCACATTTACTCAAGAATATCTCATACATAAAGAAATAAGCCATAAAAGGTATACCTAAGATTACTTTGCATGCACGCACGCACATACACATACACATATGTACATGCAACATATACTCAGTTTTAGAAATTATTAAACATGTAGTCAGTTGTAGAAGTTATTAAACATGGTCCCAATTTCCCCTTGATCAGATTCTAACCCTTAATCAGATTCCAGCAGCAGTAACACTATACTGATTTTCATAAGCTGAGTCAGGCCTTCAGCAATAGGCAAATTTGGTTCCTTGAAATCTTCATTTCTAGTCAGCATTCTGTGAAGGAGACCACACATTCCATGGTAAACTCTACCTGGAAAAGATCAATGCCCTTGGTCTCAGCTGAATTTCTATCTAACAGTCACAATCAGCATGCCAATAATGTGAATGAATCATAAAAAGTGGGTTTGCCAATACCCAATCAGGCAACTTTGGGAACAATAAGCTCCAAGCTTTGCCTACAATACAGTTCATAAGATGAACATATAATTATTTTAAGAGTTTTTGTTGTCACTTGCTTGCTTGATTTCGTTTTATCTTTTGAAACTATTTTCTTATTCTTTAACACTTCACACATAAATACAATAAATTTATATGTTTTCATGATTTGTTCCTTATAGTGCAATGGATAGTGAAAAACAGATACCTCAGTATATTTAATAAAAATCTAAAATATATCAATGAATTTGAGGATTTGGTGGTGGGCACATATTGGAAATACCTTCCTTCACAAGAATACCAAAGGAGTGTTAATGGCTTTGCAGAGAATTTTGATAGAAGATCAAAACAACTGGATGAGGTTATTGAGGATTCAGAAAAAAAACCTAAGTAAATGTTAGAGAGAACTAAAGGAAATAGATCTTTATTATGTAGTAGTAGAAATTTAACCGAATGGTCACCTGTAGTAATGATGAAGGGAATTTATTTAACTGTGAGCATTTTCAGCCAGAATATTTCAGCTACCTCCTCAATCCTTCCTGCTGTTAAAATGTGAGAGAAGAGAAATAGACTCAAATATCACTTTTTATGTATAAAGGGATGGGAAAAATATGTCCAAAAATAAAGCTATTTGCATTAAAAGATTCCTCAGATGACAAAAGAGTCTCAGAAAAATGTCTGAAGATAAAGATAAAATCATGCTGAGACAGTGAAGTCCTTTGCTAAAACCTTAGGAGGTCTAAATGTTGTCTAATGGGAACTTGCAGTCACACAGAACATTTTTCAAGTAAATCATCTATGTTGAACAATGGGTCTTCAAATTCCAGATAAATTTGTGTTAGTTTCATCTTCGCATTGCTGAATGAACATTAGATTCAAATGACTTAAAGTAACAAGAGGTTCATTCTTGACTTACAACTTTTGTTATAGTTCAGTTAATACCAACATCAGGAACCAAAGGAACTGCCCAAAACTTATCCACAGGAAGAGCTAAAAGAGATACATATTTTCTCACTTGCCAGTATATTTTATTACTAATCCACATCTCTCCATTTTATCCACATCCCCAAGGAGTGGTCTCGCCCACCATGGACTGGGTATTGCCATATCAATTTGATAAATTCCCCCACTGTCTTGCTCAAGTCTTGCTTAAACTATGAAACAACTTTTCACAAATGTGCTAAAAGTTTCAGTCTTTAAATGTCAGGTTGGTATCTATAAAAAACTGCTACAGTTTCAAAGATATAGCATATATTTCATTAATAACACCCAAACATATAGAAAATTAATGAAGATTTATAAGAAAGAACTGGGATTCTGAAAGACAGAGATGGCAATAATTTTGAGTTCTACTCAAAATAAGTAGAACTGCATAAAATTAAGGGTTGATATTCCCTGACTTTAGAATTCCAACATATCAGTGACTACTGAGGACCTTTTGTTTCCCCTTCTTGAATAAGGATGTAAAATCCAGTGACATGGTACTGTGTGTACTGTCATTGCACATTAAGCATGGAATGGGCGGATAGGTGTAAATCATTCAACATGGGCGTTTTGATCAAAAGCAATCTTCATGCCAAGAAAAAACAATCTGTGCTTCAAGCCTTCACTTGTTGCTGTAATAAGGTAAGGTTTGGGAAAGATGTAGGGAGACAGGAAGTGCATGGTGCTGAAAAATAAATGAAAATACATCATTTTTCAACTCAAACTAAAAATTCTTTGATGTTCTTCACATCAAGAACTGAAACCCATGCACTCTCCCATTAAATCTTGTCTGTGACTGGACTTCAAATAAATGGGACTGGAAACCAATCAGATTAGTTTCAGTAATTTTTAAGTTATTTTTTACATAAACACAATGAATTTATTATATTTTCACCTTAATCCCCAATCCCACCCCCTCATATTTTCCCATTACTACCCATCTTCTTACCTGTCCATCTTCCTCCTGTTTTCATGTCTTTTTGCATGTGTGGCTCACTGAGTTTCACCTTCATCCTAGTCATGTTAAGATCAGAGCAGAGCTTCTCTGTCCCACTCTCCATGCACTACCAGCCTTGCACTCTGATGACTTAGAGCACAGCCTTGGGAGGAGCAGAGTCCAGATGGTGTGACCTGTGAAGAACAAAGCCTGCTCCTAATGGCTTGTGCCTGAGCACTTGCTGGAGCATGACTATATCAGTGCATATACCATTGAAGAAAGAGTCTCTCCTTCCCCCACATTCAGCTTAACTTCCCAACATTCTCTCTGGGAGACATGGTCCTCTCAAGATCCATGGTTAAATGTTAATAGGTCAAGTCCAGTGCAGGTATTGTGGACATTTTAGCCAAAAAGACATTCCAGTTTCAGTGTCCACAGGCATGTACAAAAGTCTACTGACAAGTACAGCTCTACATTTTATGACCAAGTAGAAGTCACTCCATAAACTATATCAAAGGTAAGTATTCTAATAACAACTTTAAAAAGAAAACAAATGTTTCTCTTCTGGTATTATCCTTCCTTCTCATCCATCTTCTTTTCCAAAGCTTCAAAGAATAAGAATCCAGTTGATGATTCAGTTCATTTGCATTTCAGTGATTTGTATTCTTAGACTTACATTTCAAATAGATTATGTCTGTAAATGTGTTATTCAGTCAAAGATTAGCTTCAAAATTTAAAGTTAATTTTTATTGACTATAGGACATTGGGCAAGAAAATCACTATCTCTCTGAATAAAGGGAGCTGATGTTTCTCTCTTAGAAGGCAACTCAATTCATCCTTCTTTTAAAAGACCATCAGTAAGCAGGATGAATATCACTTGCTAAACTTTAAAACTTTGAATGATTTCTCAGCTGATAGAGATTGCATTGAGTAAAAGATCATAATTTTTATTTCACATATCTAAGATAAGCATGATCTTCTCTAAGTAGGCTCAGTGTATGCATTAGGAAAAATGAAATAGAACAGATGGGGGCAAACAGGCACCAAAATAATTCAGAAATTCAGTCAAGCAACATAATGCTTCAATTATTCTACACATCCTCTGCAGCAAAAGTAATTTTCTTCACACAATAATGATCATTAGATAATTTAGCTAATGTTTAAACAGCTAGGATACAGAGTAATTTTTGAAACTGAAATAATTTTTTAGTTCATTTGAAGTAAAAAAACACACAAACTTATATGAAAATGAGCCTGAATCGAAACTATAAGTCTGCCCCCATGCACTTAAAGTCTGAAACTATCAAATTCTAAGTTTCAGTCTCATAGTCTCTGATAAAATGTTCTTCAATTAGAATACTAATGATGAGAAATTGCACATGAAACATAACAAACTTGTGTTATGTAACATAGCTAGCTGTTTTCATGATTTATGTGCAACAAAAAAAAGCTTTTATTTGCACTTTAGCTTACTTTCAAAGCTAAACTTTCCAGCTTGTCACACACCTGTTCCAACATAAGTCTAAATAAAAATTACAAGGTAAAAGTAAAAAGAACTCAATGTAAGATTGTATTTTATGCAAAAAAAACTGAAAGCGTAATACAGCTTGTACAAGAGCTGGATATCAGGTGTCACATTACTTTCTTGCAGTCCTTGATGGAGGCCTATTTTATCTACTGTAACATGGTCACCTGGTTAAGTTCACAGACATTCAATGTTCCTGATCATTTACAACTAAGGGGGTATGAACTCACCAGATGGGGAGGGCATATAGTCCGGCAGATTAAAAAGTAACCATTCTGCAAATGGGTGATTGACTCCTCCCATTGCCAAATGCCATATGACCCTGTGATTCCACTTTTGGGTATAAGTATTACATCTACCCTTGAATGTGCTCTTATAATAAGACTCCAGTTTAACAGCTTTTTGTCTTTGGCCAGGGGGTGACATACAGTGCCCATCACGATGGAGTGAAGGGCATTACAGGAGCAACAAAACTGTAAAAGAAAATCAACAAACCACTATCCAGAACTTCAGAGACTCTATATCAACCACCTAGAACTAGGCCAGACTAATCTCTCCCCATCCTGAAGCTCAGAGACATTTGCGGAAGAGGGGGTGGTAAGAGTGTAAGAGCAAAAGGATGGAAGGAGCAATGATTTGCAAGATACTCCACACAAGTTAGACCTCACAAAGTCTAGCATCTGCTAAAGGCACTAAGATCCTTGGAGGCAAGGGATTGACAGCCACAGTAGTGTTCCTATGCTTAAGGGGAACCAGGAAAGGGTTCAGAGAAATGCCACTGGGTCCTTGCACGTCATTGGAGAGGAGGGCCCAGAGGAGAGTCAGGCATGCACAAGAAAGGACTCTGGGAATTGGGGCGGGAGGATGGGGAGGGAGAGGTGAAGGGAGGGTGAATAGGGGGTTCGGGGGGAGGAGGAGGGAGGGAGGGAACTGGTGTACCTATTAAGTTTGTATGAGCTGAAATAATAATAAAAATGTATAAAAAAAAGAGCTGGATATCTATCACTATCAATAAGAAAGAATTCAAAACGTTTGAAACACAATACCATCACCAAGAACAAAGAACACAAATGATAAATGTGAACGATGATGTATGATCACACTTGCTCTGAGTACCAAATCTTAAAAGGAATTTTGATAACAAAGTCTTCAAAAACAGAAGGATTTGTAGGATATTTTATAAAGGACTCATATGGACTGTGCTGGTTACTATTGAGTTATAACATTACAGATATCAAATCCAGTAGAAGACAATCATCTGGGCAAGTCTGTGTTGAAAATTTCCATATTGTGTTATCTAGGAAGAATAACCCTGAAATGTGGGCAGCACCATTCCACAGCCTTAGATGCCCTGATGAATAAAAAGAGAAGGCCATCTGAGCACCACCATTCATCCCTCTGCTTCCTGATCACAGAATGTTAGACCAGCTGCCTCCTTCTACTATATGCCTTCTCTGCCATAGTGGGACATATTCTTTGGATTGTAAATACTTCCTCTCTTAAGCTGTTTCTGTCAGAAATTTTGTCAAACAATGAAAAAGTATCTCTGGTACATATAGTTGTAGCAAAGAAAAAATAGACTTTAAATATAAAACAAAAATGTCCCAATATTTTAATTTTCAAAAAGACTTGTCATAAATCAAATGATATGAGCAGGCATTTAGTCAGTGACCTTGTGCTTACATGGGAATCTACATAGAAAGACCACTAACTAAGAAGAAAGGAAATCCTAACCATCTCAAAAGTCAAGACCTACTGAAGGAGATATACTAGAATTAAAGCTGGAGAGCCTTATGTGATCCCCATCATCTGTTTCAACAGTCTATATAGAAATATTTGAAGTTTAATCATTTATTTATTTTTATTTAGTTTATAAAAGAATCACAATGTACAATAAATATGTAGAAGACATTAAAAATGAATATGCTGTCCTAAAATATAGAATTACCTCTTGCCAGATAAATATCTGACTTTATTTTTGAAAGCTATTGGCAAGGTGGTTCAGCAGACAGAGATGCCTGTATGCAAACCTGGCAGCCTCAGTTTCATTACCAAAACCTACAAGGTGTAAAGTTGTCTTCTGATGTCCACACATTTAACTTGGTGTACATGATACATATCTACTGTCACTCTCCCTCCTTTCACTCTCTCTTTCTACTCTCTCTTTCTCTCTTTCTCTCTCTTTCCTCTCTCTCTCTTTCTCATTTTCTCCCTCTCTTTTTCTATCTCTCTCTGCTGTCACTCTCTCTCTCACAGTTAAAAATAAAGAAAATATTTAAAAATTGAAAATGTTATCCTGTAAATCTAAATATTAAATACATTATTACATTTCAATAGAGATAATATACCATTTTTGACAAGTATGAACTCAAAGGAAAAGTTTTGTTTTAAAATCTTTTATGTGTACATAAACACATGTATATAATATGCATATTTTAAAGGAGCAATTTAAGAGAAAAGAATACTTAACCTTTCTATAGAAAATTAGTTCTATAAGTTTAAAAGCATCATTTGCGTGTTAATTATTTAAAATAAACTTGGTGCACAAAGAACATTTACCCCTCCTATTAAATGAACAACTTGCCATAACCCATTTAAAAGACATTTCCTTTGCCATTGAATAGGACACCCATGGTGAACACTTAGGGCAAGCTAGGGACTTTGGATGATAATGATGTGTCAATATGGGCTCATTAATTCTAACAAATGTATCACTATGTCTCTTAAAACAAAGTCTTTAAAAAGTTAAGCCTAGATCATGAAAAGTCCTATTAGCAAGGTGACAGAGTAAAACTTTCTAATGCTTGACTCTTTATGGAAATTTCAATATGAATAACTCTTCATACATGAATACACCTCCACAGGCATAAGAAAAGCATGTGAATGACAGCAGCACCTGGGTTTTTCACAGAAATAATAAGAGACTGAAAAGGTTGGGAAGAAAAGATTTACATCCATAGCATGTGTTAATCCATTTTCTGTTGTTGTAACACAGTGCCTCAGGAATTTTATTTTGCTCATAATTGTGGAGGGTATGAGTCTGAAATTGTGTGACTCAAAAGATGGAGGACTAGTGGTAATAACATCACCGTAAGAGATCCTTGAGTGAGTGAGAGAGATCAAATGGTGAGACAGGAGTAAGGGACAAGGCTTCCTCTTTCAGAAAAACTGACTAGTAGAACAAATGTAAGGTTCCGTAAGAAGTAACCTATCACTTCTGAAAGCTATGGTTAATGACCCAATAAGCTTCCAAGAGGATTTACCAATTAAAGTCATACAGCCTCTTAATGTAACCACATTGAAGATGAAACTTCTAACCCACAAAACTTTAGAGGACACATTTAAACCTTATCCAAGCTACAGTATTTCATCATTCCTTCTCCAAATTCAAGCAACACAGTTAAGACACACATACAGGGAGAGAGAAATAGAGAAGAGAGAGAGAGAGAGAGAGAGAGAGAGAGAGAGAGAGAGAGAGACCTTCTATAAAAGGGAAGGAGAATGACAAGAATGATTGACCTTACGTTAGACCTGGCTTCAATCCTGCCTGAATATAATCTCATTCTGAACCTCAGATTCAAGTAAAACATTTATAAATTGGCCCAGTCAAATCCAATAACAGGCCATTGCCTAGGTTTTCAGGCTGTCTGCTCTACAATTAAGCTAGCTCCTACGGTTTCAGCATTAAAGTATGCATCTGTGCCAGGATAGATCCCATATTTCTAGTCTGTATTAGGATATCTATGTACTCTTTGTACAGACCTGCTCCAAAGCCAAGCCAGTCTCACCAGACTCATACTATTTCCCACAGACTCAGGCTCCAGGTCCACTACAGGTTTCCAGTAAATTCCTGGTACAAATTCAAGCAGACTCAATTCTTGCCTACCCAGTAGAACCAGTTTCCCTGATCCTGCTTTCCAGATGACCACAGTGCTAGGCAAGACTTCATGGTGTCAGTATCCATATAAGGTTCAAGATCCAGGCCTTCAATCCCAAAGTTTCAGATCCATTGTTTAGGCTATACTCATGGACTTGGGCTTCATGCCTTTCCGGCACCACATTGATAGCATCACTAGGCTAGTACCTGTGGTTCCAGTCTTCTGTGAACTTAGGGCTCAGGGTAATTCTAGATGCCCCAGGGACAAAGACTATTCCAACTGACCCGAGAGCCAGTTGGTCCCAATTGACTCCACTTATAAGGTAATACTGAAGATATAGGCTCTGAGTTGGTCTCTGTGGACTTAAGTTAAAGCTTGTCCCTGTGGAATATTCAGGCATTATTTCAACACTAGGCCAGCATATATAAGCTCAAACATCAGATTTATTAATTCAGTACAATGTCAGTTCCATTCCAACATTAAGAAAAAAATTAAACCTCATTTAATCACAATAAAGCATACAGTGCCTATGAATAAACTTAATTAAGAAAGTCAAATATCTACACACTGAAACTATAAAACATTGATGAAAATATTGAAGAATGGATATCCTATATCTATGGTTTAGAAGAATCTATATTGTCAAGGTATCCACACTACACAAAGCTATGTACACACTCATTAAGATTCTCACAAAAGCTATGTACACATACATCAAGATTCTCATTGCAATTTTTCACAGAAACAGAAAATCAACAAAGCAATTTTGAACAAAATTAATAAAATGTCATTTTACTTATTTTCAAGTTATATTAAAATTTTAGTAACTAAATGACATGATACCAGCAGATAAACAGATAAACAGAGATGTAGACCTATGGAATATGTTTGATCAATTGATCTTATCAAGGGTGCCAAGAACAACCAATGAGAGACAGCAACTTTATATAAACAGTATTGATTAACGTTAATATCCAATGAGTGAAAGGAAATGCATGTATCAGTGGAGTGGCCTAAAGAGGAGTAACATGCTATACCACAAAGGCCTGAGCCCTCACAGAAGTAGACGAGCTAGAGTGAACCAAAGGGTCCATAGAAGCATACAGGTGGAAGGGTGGGAAGGAAATGGAAGGGAATGTTGAAGGAAAGGGAGAGAGTGGAAGGAAGGGGAAAAGGAGGGAACCTGGGCTGAATACCCAATATGCTTGTAAAAAGTAGAAAAAATATATTTGGGAGAAACTTTAATAGAAATAGAAATAATAAAAAAGAGACAAAAGTAGATATTTTCTAAATAAAATCAATCTTTGCTAATAAAAAGTTGATATCCACATACCAAAGAAAAATATTAGACCTTGTCTGACACCATACAACAAATAAGTCTCAAATGGATTAACATTCCCCATGAACCAGTGAAACTATCTCAGGAGAAATAACTATACTAGGTGGAAATCTTAGTGGCAGGTGTTAGACAAGTGCAGCAGAACTTTCCCACTTGTGGGTCTTGTCAATGAAGGGCCACATATACTATCACAGAGGGCTGGTACCTTATTTAGTATGCATGCCCCAAGAGAGACATGATGGAAGGAGGTACAGGGAAAGATGTGTAATGGAACAGGAGGGTAGGAGAGGAGGGAGTGGAAGGGGAGAGGTCATGGACTGAAACTAATTTTGTTTTTATATAACAAATTCTTAATAAAATGAAAAACATTTGAGGGACATCATCCCATAAATGGGACACTGACCCACCTTTACTACTGTGTCCTACACCTATTCTTCCATCTATGTTTGAGTCTCCTCTTATATTAAAATCTTCATTTAAACAGCCTTTTATCTTTGGTTAGGAAGTGACCTTCGATACCAATCAGGATGCAGCCAAGGGTGGTGCAGGAAAAGCAAAACTGAAAACAACAATGAACCATAATTCAGAGCACCAAAGACCTTACATTATTCACCTGAAACCAGATCAGCCAAATCTGTCCCCATCCTAAATCTCAGGAAACTTTGCAGAAGGGATGGCAAGATTGTAAGAGCCTAAAGATGGGGAGGACCAATGGCATGCAAGATACTTCACACAAGTTAGGGCTGTAGCAGGTAGAATTGGACTTTGCCTGACTTACACAATGGCTGACATGTCAATGATCCACCAAAGTCTTACATGGGTCACAGAAGAAAAGGCTTCAGGCAACAGAATCCTTACAGTCAAGGGATTAAGAGTCATAATAGAATCCCCATACTAACGGGGAGCATAAAAAGGGGCTCCTGGCTATGCCACTAAATCCTTACCCCTTGCTTGGCTGGAGGACTCAGAGGGAGGTTTTGCATTCACACAAAAGAATGCTCCAGGGGATGGAAGGGAAGAAAGGGGAAGCAATGGGAGAAAGGAATGGAAAGAGGGTGAAAGGAAGGGCGGAAGGGGGGAGAGTGCAAAGGGAGACAACTGGGGAGAAGAGGGATGGAGAATATGGGGGTACCTATTGAGCTTGTATGATTGGGAAAAAATGTGAGAGAAAATAAAATAAAAATGATAAATACTACAAGAATGTTCAGGAAACTTTCTTGACCTACACATGGGCGATGATGTTGTTGAAAACAAATCAAAAAAGGACAGACAAGAAAATCATAAGCAGAAAAATGAGACTCTCAATAAAACTAAAAATCATCTGCATAGCAGAGGAAAATAGCAGAAGAGTGAACAGATGGCCTGTGGAATCTGATAAGCTATGTTAAACTATAATTGTGGTAAGATACTGAAGACTGATATGCACAAAGATTTCATCAATTCAAAAGTAAGAAAACAAATAATGGTTTCTGCCCTGGACCCAGACCCAGACCACGCAGACTCCCTGCTTCTCAAGTAAGCACCCTAGATCATGTCCCAGACCCCAGGTCGTCTGCACTCCGCATTAATAACCAGCCTGCCTTTCTGGACCTGGTGAAGTACCCCCTAGGCCAAGCCCCAGTTCTCAGGTCATCTGTGTGTTCCACTAGCCACTCTGTTTTTCTGCCTGGGATCCAGACCAGGATCTGGACCTGAACCAGGACTGACTCCCTGCTGCTCAGTCCTGGGGCAGACTCCTTACTCTTCAGAATTCAACAGAGTCCAGAGAAAACCCAAGCAAAGGGCTAGGGGACCAATTCATCTGAGGTTTTCTGAAATTATCTCATCATTCGAGAGAGAATCTTCACATCCAGCTCTAAGATAAGTAAAGCCTTTTTACCATCTTGTTCCTCTCAATTATTAGTCATTGTAGTTTAACATTTCCATGTAGACCTCCAAAAACCCATACATCTTCAGGGGCTATACCATTCATCCTCACATGTCACCAAGGAAGTAAACCTAAAACATCCATTATCATACCACTCTTAAATCCCTGTCTACCAAACCTACCTTGATTGATGTACTAACAGTCCAATAGCCTCATCTAGGAAATAACATCAATACCAGACAGGCATACCCAGTAACTGCTCAAATATAGTAATACTGTTCAGCCAAAAACACACAAAAACAAAAAGAAGGACATAAGAGATAAAACAAAAATGTCCAGGTCCAAAGCACAAATCCATGAGAAACAAAGAACCAAGAAAGAAATCTCCTACAATAATGATGGAATCCAACCAGAACAAACTCACAGTAAATAGCCAAGAAAGCCATACTCCAAGATAATGATTTTTGATCTTTACTGTAATCAAAACAATGAAAGAGAAAATCCAGGAGAAGTTAAATAACCACATCAACCACTTTGAACAGGAACACAATAGGCCCTTTGAGAAAAGCAGCTGAAGTTCAGAAAAAAAAAATAAGCATAGAGCAGTAAAAACAATCTCAAGCAGACTTTAAAATTGAACTAAAAGACTAAGCTATCTTCAATCCAGAACTCAACAGAGCCTTATCAGGAGAACTAATGAAGCAGAAAATAGAAACAGACCTTGAAGACAAAGTGGAAGAACTGAACAGTCCAATCAAAAAGATTGTTAAAGCCAAAAAGATACTTGAGAGGAATATTCAAGAGTTATAGGACACCTTGAAGAAGCCTAACATGTGCATTCATGAATACCAGAGCAATAATCCCAAAATACCACACCTAAGAATTTTTTCAAATTATCATAAAGAAAAGCTTTCCAAATCTAAAGAAAGAGACACCCATCCAAATACAAGAGGCATTGTGCACCCCAAACAGATATAACCAAAATAGAAACTCATCACAGCAAATAATAGTCAAAACACTCAACATACAAAACAAAAAGAATATGCTGAGAGCTTCAAGAGAAAAAAAAGTCTCTTTTAAAGGTAAACCTATTAAAATAACAAATGATAATTCAATGGAAACAGTAAAAGCAAGAATTGCTTGGAGAGACGTACTTCAAGTATTGAATGAGTAAAAAATGTTGACCATACCCAGCAAAACTATCAGTCATAATCAATAGTGAAAGAAAAATTTTCCCCATAAAGACAGCTTGAAGGCTTACATGACCATCAAACCAGGCCTTAAAAAAATGCTAGAAAAGATAATCAAGCTTGAAGAAAAGAACAAGCATATCCAGAAGGACAGAGGGAAGTATAATACCACCAAAACCTAAAAGCTAAATAATAAACTTGCGAAAGCCACTAAACACAAAACCTGTCAGGAATTAAAAGTAATTTATCCATTATAACATTAAATGTCAATGTAATTAACTCACCAATCAAAAGACACAGATAACAAACATGGATTAGAAATCAAAACCCATCCATCTGCTGCTTTCAGGAAAAACATCTTACCACAAAAGACAGGCACATTCTAAAAGTAAAAGGCTGGTAATAACTTCTTCAAGCTAATGGAACCAGGAAACAGGCAGGGGTAGCAATTATGCTATCTTACAAAGTAGACATCGAACTCAAAGAAAATCAGAAGAGATACAGATGGATACTACATTTTAGTCACAGGAACAATTCACCAGGAAGACTTCACAATACTGAACACATATACACACCTAATATGGGCTCCTCCACATTCATTAAGCAAACATTACAACATTTAAAAGAAGAAATAAATCCCAACATAATAGTACCTGGGGATTTCAATACTGCACTCTCGACATGGGATAGATCAACAGGCCAAATATATCAACAGAGACACATTGGAACTAAATCAAACCCTTAATGAAATGGACCTTACAGACCTCTATCAAACCTCCCATACAAGCACCAAGGAATACACATTCTTCTCAGAAGCCCATGGAATGTCCTCCAAAATAGACTACGTATTGGGCTACAAAACAAATCTCTACATACACAGGAAAGTTGAAATTATAGCCTGTACCTTATCAAACCACAATCGTCTAAAGTTTGATATCCACAATATGCAAACAGCAGAAAATACACAAACTCTTGGAATACTATGATGCTGAATGAGAATTGAATTCAGGAAGAAATCAAAAAGGAAATTCAAGATTTCCTAGAAGCAAACAATAATAAAATAGAACATATCAAAATCTCTGGGACACAATGAAAGCTGTCATAAGACCTAAGTTTATAACTCTAAATGACTATATCAAAAAATTGGAAACTTTACAAGTAAATAACTTAATGCAGCTTAAAGCCGTAGAGACACAAGACCAATCCAATCCCAAAGTATTAGAAGAGCAGAGATTAGCAAAATCAGAGAAGTAGCAGAAATTGAGATAAGGAAAACAATACAAAGAATCAACCAGATAAAAAGCTGGTTCTTTGAAAAAAAATCAGTAAGATTGACACACCTCTAGCTAAATTAACCAAAATCAAGAGAGAGAAAACCCAAATTAACAAAGTTAGAAATGAAAATGGAGTATTACAACTGATACCCAAGAAATTCAGAGAATGATAGTGTCATATTTCAAAAACTGATACTCCATGAAATTTCATAACACAAAAAAATAAATGAAACTTACCCAAATTGAATCAGGAAGTTTTAAATTATTTGAATAGTCTCATAAAAAATTGGAAATTCAGGAAGTAATCTCAAATTTTCCCATCAAAAAATGTCCTGGACCAGATGGATTCAGCACAGAATTCTTCCAGACATTTAAAGAACAACTAACACAAATACTCCTTAAACTGTTCCATAAAATAGCAAAAGCTAATATCATACTAATCCCAAAACCTAATAAAGATACACTTAAAAAAGAAAACTATAGGTCAATCTCTTTGAAGAACACAGATGAAAGATTCTCAATAAAATCTTAGCAAATTGGATTCAAAAATATATCAAAAAGATCATTTACTGTGACCAAGTAAGCTTTATCCCAGGAATATAGAGTTGGTTCAATATATGCTAATCAATAAATGTAATCCATCATATAAACCAACCCAAAGTCCAAGACCAGATGATGCTCTTGATAGATGTGGAAAAAGCTTTTGACAACATCCAACATCCTTTTATGATCAAAACCCTAAAGACAGTTGGAATGGAAGGAACTTATGTCAACATAATAAAAGCTGTATACAGTAATCCAACAGCAAGGATTATACTCAGTAGGGAAAAACTTGAAGGATTCTGCTTCAATCAGTAACTAATCAAGGCTGTCCACTATCACCACTTGTATTCAATAAGTACTTGAAATCTTAGCTAGAGCCATAAGACAATAATAAGACATAAAATGATTTAAATCAGAAAAGAAGTCAAGATATCTCTATTTGCAGGTGACATATCATATGCCTGAGTGATTCTAACAACTTCACCAGGAAACTCCTGAAAAATAATAAATAAATCCACCAGAGTGGCAGGTTACAAAATAAACATGCAAATATCAGTGGCCTTCCTATATACCACGGATGAAAAAAGTGAAAAAGTCCTAAGGAAATCCCATTTACTATAGCCCCTAAAAAGAGAAATATCTTGGTATAAATCTAATCAAAGAAGTGAGAGACCTTTATAATGAAAACTTTAAAGCTCTAAAGAAAGAAATTACAGAAGGTGAAAAAACCTCCCATGTTCCTGGATCAGCAGAATCAACATCATAAAAATGGCCATCCTAACAAAAGATTCAATGCTATGCCACTCAAAATTCCAAAGCAATTCTTTAAAGAAATCTCAAAATCCATAAGGGAGCACAAAAACAATCCTGAGTAACAAAAACACTGCTGGAAGTATCACCATACCAAACCTTAATCTATAATACAAATTCATAAAAACGGCATGGTACTGGCTCCAAAATAGACATGTAGATCAACGGATAAGGATTGAAGACCCAGATATAGCCCACACAATTACAACCATTTGATCTCTGACAAAGGGGCCCAAAAAATTCAATGGAAAAAGAACAGCAACTTCAACAATTGGTACTGGCAAAACTGGATATCCACACATGGAAGATTAAGAATGGACCTGTACTTGTCACCACGTACAAAAATTAATTCCAAATGAATCAAGGAATCTTAATATTAGACCAGAGTCTATAAAAATCCTAGTTGAAAGGGTAGGGAACTTCCTCAAGCTTATTGGGCTAAGTCAATAGTTCCTAAACAGAAGTGCAATAACACAGTCACTAGAACCAACACTCAGCCTGTAGGATCTTGTGAAATTAAAGAGCTTCGGTTCAGATAAAGAGACTGTAAACCAAGCAAAAAGGAAACCCATAGAATGGGAGAAAATCTTCACTAACCACATATCTGATAGACCTCTATTATTCAGAGTGCACAAAGAACTTAGAAAACCCAACACCAAGGAAACAAATGGCCCAATTAAAAAATGGGCCTTGGAACTCAAAAGAAACTTTACCAGGGACGAAACTGAAATGTCTAATAAATATCAAAAAATGCTCCGCATCCTTAGCTATCAGGGAAATGCAAATCAAAACCTTGCCTGAGATATCATCTCACCCCAGTCAGGATGGCAAAAATCCACAATACAAACACCACCAAATGCTAGAGAGGATGTGGAGAAAAGAGAACTCTCCTACATTGCTGGTGGAAATGCAAGCTTATACAATCATTCTGGTGATCAATATGGTGATTTCTAAAAAAGTTTAAGATTGAAATGCCATATGATCTTGCTATACCACTATGGGGAATAATCCCCCATATGCAGAAATTCACTACAGTGACACAAGCACAACCATGTTCATAGCAGCACTATTACAATAGCAAAGTCATGGAACCAGCCTAAATGCCCAACAGTTGGCAAATGCATAATGAAAATGTAGTACATTCATACAATGGAATACTACTCAGTCATCAGAAAAGATGAATTAATGAAATTTGCCAGGAAATAATGAAATTAAAAAAAATTATAATGAATGAAATATCCCAGACACAGAAAGTTAGACACCATATGTACTCCTTAGTACCTATGGATCCTAGTACCAAACCCACTTAATGACATATTCAAAGATAAATCTCTGTAATACCTACTGTAATTGCAAAGATTATAATTGGGAGGGAAGGGGAAGGAGGGCCCCCAAAAAAGGAGATAGGGGATTACACTAGAAAATAGGTGTAGCGATTACTTTTAACTATTGAGAGCACCCAAACTCAAGCCACTTAAAGGAGAAAAGAGTATTTATTCAGCTTATCATTCTAGAGGGGAGACACAGTTTGTCACAGCAAAGGCGGCCTGGCTGGTTGGCCAAAACTGGAGAAGCCTAGGTCACTGCAGACATCTTGGAAGCTGAAAACTGCAAGACTGCTTGCTGCAAAGGCAGACTTCTCCTAGAAGTAGAGTGGGACTAATCCACCTCAAGACCCAGCCCTTGTGACTGCCTTCCTCCAGCAAGGCTCTACCTCTCAATGTACCATGACCTTATCAAACACATGAGACTGTGGGGGATACATTTCAAACCATGACAATGGGTCACCATCAAGTACTGTATGTAATAAATGGGACATCTGGTACAGCACACTCTCACTTCCCTACTTGGACACTTGCAACTAAATGGCTTTGATCTCAACAATCAGAGAGGGTATAGGGACTGGCAGATAGATGGTAACCATCTTGCAAATGGGACACTGACCACCAACACCCCACTGCTGTGTTCTACTCCTATTCTTCTATCTACCTTTGAGTCTCTTATATTAAGATCTTCATTTAAATAGTCTTTTATCTTTGGGTAAGTGGTGACCTTCGATACCAATCAGGATGCAGCCAAGTGTGGTACAGGAAAAGCAAAACCCAGAGAACAACAACAAAGTATAATTCAGAACACCAAAGACCCTACATTAATTACCTGGAGCCAGACCAGACAAATCTCTTCCCACCCTAAAGCTCAGGGAAACTTGAGAAAGAAGTGGTGGCAAGATTATAAGAGCCTAAAGATGGGGAGGACCAATGATATGAAAGATACTCCACACAAGTTAGGGCTGCAGGCAAAGTCCTGACCTGCACAATGGCTGACATGTCAACGACCCAGCAAAATCTAGCATGGATTACAGGGGAGAAGGCTCCAGGCAGTAGAACCTTAGAGGCAAGGGAGTAAGAGTCATAATAGAGTCCCCATACTAATGAGGAGCTCAAGAAGCGGCTCTGGGCTATGCCACTGAGTCCTGACCCCTCACTAGGGTGAAGGACTCAGAGGAGGTTTATTTAGCATTCACACAAAAAGATGCTCCAGGGAATGGGAAGGAGAAAGAGGGAGGCACTGGGAGAGGGGGAGGGAAGGAGGTGGATGAAAGGAAGAGGGGAAGGAGGGAGATTTCAAGGAGAGATGACTGGGGAGGCGAGGAGGGAGGGAGAAGGTGGGATACCTATTTAGTTTGTATGATCAGGAAAAAAATATGTGGGAGAAAAAAATGAATACCAGACTTAACAAAAGGCAAATGGACAATTCTCAAAAGATGACTTGTGAATGACCATAGGAATACATTAACATATTCAGTATCATCAATTATTGATTATTACTAGGATATTTAAAACCACAATAAGGTATGACCACACCACTGTTAGAATCAGCATTATCAAAGTGACACAACAGATTAAATGTTATATATTCTTGAGTAATGAAATATTTGTACATTTTTGGCAGAATTTTAAATAAGTAAGTCATTATGGAAAACAGTAGGCAGTTTCCTAAAAATATATAAACCTTCCATATGATTAAACAACCTCATTAGTGGTTATATAGCAAACAGAAATTGAAGGAGTATGTTAAAGAGACATGCGTTTTCTACTAGAATTCAATACATGAAACCAACTTGAGTGTATTTATATGTAGAAAAAGAAGCAAATAATATGTAGTATATACAATATAATGTTGTTCAGCCTTAAAAAGGAAAGAAATTCTGTATGCAAAGACATGCAGAAACTTGGAGGATATTATACTATAGGAAATAAATCAGGTGCAGAAAGAAAAAGAAATCTCACACTGTCACTTATATATGAAATCCAAGTAGGTAATTTCAGAGAAATAAAGAATAAAATGGTGATTTCTGAGGCTTACAAAAGAGTAACAGTCAGAATATGTGTCATTATGGACATATTTTCAGTTAGACAGACTACATTATTGGAGTCATATTACTTATCATATTGATTTTTATAATCTATTGCATATTTACATATTTCAAAGGAAGGGATTAAATGGTCCATACACATCTCTTCTTAAAAATGGCAAATATATGAGTTGTGTATATGTTAATTCACTTGATGCAGGTATCTCATGGTGCATACATAGATCAAAACTTCACTTGTACATATATATATATACAATTTTCAGTAATTAATTGTACTTGAATGATCCTGGACATCAAATGCCTACAAGATGTTATAAAAAGTGAAAATAAACCAATAAAATAGAAGCAGAATTGTACTAGCTGTCAAATTATTGGTTGTACTTAAAGCTTCTGAACATGTTCTATTTCCGTCTTTATTGAATTTAGCACAGTTCTCATTGCTTCTTTCAATTTTTAACCACTAGCCACAATTTCCTAGTAATTGATTATCTACTTTAAGCATGGCTGTGTTGCCATTTACCTTATCTGAATTTGCTGCCTGGTCAGGTGTGCAGAGAACAGTTGTGGTCATGTAAATGTAGTACAAATTGCTCTGTGGGGCAGCTTCATGTAATCAGAAAAAAATGTTTATGGAGACTCACAGTTTGGGTTAAGCACTAAGTTTACATGCCCATCTGTTATTGTGCACAGCAATAATTGGGTTGGCTTTCCAGATCTGGCAAAAATTCTTGATAAAATTATAGTTGTGACATAACAGGACTACTGCAGACAGGAACTTGTTGCTTTGATGTCCACTTCCACAACACCTGCATGATAATCAGTCTATCAACATTTCACCTTGGAAAAGAGATCTCAAGAGGCACTATACTTCCCTGAGTGAATATTGAAAGTTAATAACAGACAAGAGAAGATTAGCTACTTTCCTCACCAATTTACCATCTGATAAGCCACCATGCCCTGGCAAATACTCAGAACTTGCCAATGCAAGCATACTTGATGAAGCCCAATGAGTCATAGATGCACTCACACATGTGAAACTAGGAAGGGACTAGCTAGAAAGGAGAAAGCATGCACTAGCTAAGGAGGAAGGATGAGATGAGGCAGTGAAGGGTGCAATGACATAAACTTGCTGTATTCATACACAGAAGTGTCAAATAATAAAGATAAATTATATTAATAATAATAGTCATAGTCATAACTTAGTAGCTTTTGATCCACAGGAAGGGTCATTTATAAATTCATTTGTATCTTTTCCCCAAAATTTTCCACCATTGATCTTATATTTGCAACTAGGGTTGTATTCAATCTCAAGAACATGGCTTATAACCTCTCTATATTTAATCCCCATGTCCAGAAGTTGGTCCCACCCACTATGGGCTACGTCCTTCCACATCAATTAGATAATCTTTCATGGCTTTGCTTCGACTATTCTACATAGATGCATCCAGAGCTCAGCCTTCAATTGTCAAATTATCATTTGCATCTATCTAGCAATGAGACTTTTGGTGTGTATTAATACAGACTGACTGTTTTATGTTGAGGCCCATACAGAGTCAGTAAACCAAATGTTAACCAAATCAACACAAACCAATGCTCAATTTCTTTTTTCATCCTCAAAGCATTTATTTGCCATTTCATTTAGAAAATGAAGTAAATAAATTTTATTTGTTAGATAAGCTGGAATTGGCTGTTGCTTTAACTTTTGCTAAATGATAATTGCCCATAGATTATAGGCTACTAATTGGAGAAAACATTTTAGTTGCTAAAAGTAAACCAAATTAGTAGGAAAAGTAACCAGACAGTGATGTTATCAGGCAAGGAAGTTGAAGAATTTTTTTTCTGTTCAATTTGGTGTTTTTATTTTTTATTTTTTCATTTTTTTCTATTATTTTTTCCAATCAAACAAACTTAGTAGGTACCCAGTCCACTCATTCCCTTCATCCTTCCCCAATCCTCCTTGCTCCCACCTCCCATTCCTCTTCTTTTCACTCCCTTCCTTCCTTTCTCCCAGTGCTCCCCCGCTTCCCCCTCCCATTCCCTGAAGCATCCTTAAGTATGAAGGTTAAATTTCTCTCTGTGCCCTCCATTCTAATGAGGTGTAAGGACTCAGTGGCATTGCCCAGAGCCCTTTCTTGTGCTCCCCTTTAGTGTGAGAGCATTACTGTGACTGTTAATCCCTTGCCTCTAAGAATCCTAGTGCCTGTGATCCATGCTAGACTTTGGGGAGTCATTGACATGTCAGTCATTGTGCAGGTCATGTAAAGTCCGATTATGGCTACTGTGGTCCTAACTTGTGTGGAATTTCTTGTATATTGTTGCTTCTCCCCATCTTTAGGCTCTTACAATCTTACCACCTCCACTTCTGCAAGTTTTCCTGAGCTTTAGGATGGGGAGAGATTTGGCTGGTCTGGTTCCAGGTGATTACTGTAGGATCCCTGATGTTCTGAAATTATGGTTGATTGTTGTTTTCAGTTTTGCTGCTCCTGCACTGCCCTTGACTCTATACTGATTGCTGTTGGAGGTCACCTCCTAGCCAGAGATAAAAGGCTGTTAAAATGGAGACTTACTATAAGAGTAGATGCAAAGGTAGATGGAATAAGAATTGGAGGCTGCGGGAGAGGGGTTCAGTCTCCCATTTGCATGATGGTTACTACCTATCTATCAGACTCTATGCCCTCCCTGATTGGTGAGATCAAACCCCCTCAGTTGTAAGTGACCAGAAAGGAAAATGAGTGGGCTTAACCAGATGTCTCTCTACTTACTTGCAGTACTTGATGATGACCTATTTTCTCTGCTGTAGCATGATCCCCTCTCTCCTTATTTCTCTCCTTCCCCTTTCCTCCTGTTTATAATCTTTGTAATTACTATAGGTAATACAGATATTTATCTTTGAATATGTCACTAAGTGGGTTTGGTAATAGAATCCACCTATTAGGGAGTACATACGACACTTAATTTTCTGTGTCTGGGATACTTCACTTAATATAATTTTTTCTAATTCCATCCATTTCCCATCAAATTTCATTAATTCATCTTTTTTGATGGCTGAGTAGTATTCCATTGTATCAATGTACCACATTTTTCTTATCCACTCATCAACTGTTGGGCATTTGGGTTGATTCCATGACTTTGCTATTGTAAATAGTGCTACTACGAATATGGTCATGCTTGTGCCATTGAGAAAGTTGAAGAATTGAGAGAATAAAAAAGCAAAAATCATTTGAGCATGTTTCCCGTGGTTACTTCCCATTTTGGGACTCTACCAGTTCATCCCCACCAGAACATCCACAATAACCACAGACATGAACTCCAGAATGGAGGCTGAGATCCCTGACTTTTACCTGAATTAACTAAGATTTGCCCATGAGAGACTTAGTTCCTCCCCACTTGATAGACCATGCCTGCTAGACTGTATGAGCTTTGTGGTGCTTGACAAATGAAAGCCCACACTCTTCCCATAAGCCTTAAAAGCAGGGAACTGTCCAGTGATGCAGTGCTGAAGTTAGGACAGCAGTGCTGAAGTTAAGACAGAGCCTCAACTCATTACAAATCCCATCCAAATCTCAGTTTGACATTTGTAACCTGTGTGACTCGGAACAGATTACTTGATTTTTGTAAATCTCTACTCCATGATCTGTAAAATCCTGACAACAGTATCTACTTCTCCGGAAATGTAACAAAGGATATGTTTCCCTGGTAACTGTTTATTCAGTGGTTGAGAGGACTAAGTACTCATCATTATTCCAAGGAATTGCCTCTGAAATGGAAGCATGAATGCTGATTAGTCAAACTGGTGACTGAATATTGGTTCATTTGTTATGTGGCTTTCAAGGAGTAATTTGCTTCTTTTTAATTATTAGTCTCTAAATTTTTTGAAACAACATGTATAACAAAAAGCTAATGCATAGATTGCTGTGAGGGATATGATATTCCTACGAGTAAAATAAATGCAAATCATTCAACCTATTCCATGATAAGTAGTCAGCAGTGTTGTCTTTTTTATAATTTATTGGTACAGTACTTATTAATTTGCACATCGATGCATTAATGTGCTCATTCTACAATGGTAGTCCTTGTAAGCATAAAATATTATGTTCAGCTATATATTCCCCATAAAGTTTCAAGGAATATCACAAAAGAGGGTGAAGTAAGAATGTAAGAATCAAAAGATGGGAAGAAGGCCATTAAATAGTGTCTTTGGATAAGACATATGTGATAGTTAATCTTGGTTGTCAAATTGACTACACCTGGGATTAACTAACAGATTAGCAGTCAGATTACCTGGAGAGATTATCTAAACTGCAATATTTGCAACATAGGGACTAACCCTTCATCTAGATTGACTCTCCCAATAGCAGATCAGATAAAAAGAAGTACAAGACTAACGAGTTAATGTACTCTCTTGATCTGGCAAACTCATCTTCCTTCTATAATGATGGATGTAACCTGAAATGTCTCCAGACTTTGCTACCTGTCATGCCTTTTCCATCATAAGCTATGTCTCTTCTCTAGTGTCATAAGCCAAATAATTCTCCCTTTCTCTGTTAAGCTGGTACAAAGAATAATTGTGACAACAGGGTTGCTGTACCAACAAATTCATGGCAGCTATGTCAACCTCAATAAGATCTGTACAACAGTTGACTTGTTGACATTTGATGGTGGAATGGGAAACACTTCATGATGAACCACCCTTCCCTCTCCAGGAGACTATTGATGGTGAATACTGACTGAGAGAAGGAGGGCTTTTCCAACCTTCCTTTTCATATTGCATATGCTCTATCAAGTGCCCATCTACAAGTGCATACACACGTGTGTGTGTGTGTGTGTGTGTGTGTGTGTGTGTGTGTGTCCCTGTGGAGAACCAAAGGTGACTGGGAGTGATCCTGAATTGCTTCTACCTCCTTCTCACTTCACTCTAGGGATTTTCCAGATTCCACCTACCAGGGTCAGAAATGCAGGCCGCAAACATTTCTGTCTAGGCATTTTTACGTGGGACCTGGGATCCAAACTCAGGACCTTCTGCTTGAGGGCAGAGTCTTAATCCCTGAGCCATTGCTCCAGCCTGGCAACACAATTTTCTTTTACCAGAACCACATATTCTATAAAATCCAGACATCCAGGTTGTTGTGTCCTCAGCCAAGCTCAGATACTCACGGACTGTGGACTTGTTTATTCTACAACATCCTTCTGCAACTTAAAATTCCAATACTGCAGCCCTGAGGCAGACAAACATAAAAATAAGTAAGTGACAAACAAGGGTTGACAGGGGGATTCTTTTCAAACTTTTCAGTTATCCTTGGCAATTTAACAAATAAACTTTTGAGACTGCACGTAAAGGTCAGTAGCATCAGGAACATACTCATTAATGTTTTGATAGGAGCGCTGAATGTGAGGCCATGTTATTAAACACCAAAGGGCATTCAAACTCATGGTGTTTGGAGGTAAAATTCTTTTCCTGTGTTTTGGGGAACACAGAGAAAAATTTATTTTATTTTCATATCACTTTTCTGAAGAGAAAATTAGAGATATTTTATGTACTGTTGACATTTACTATTTCTTTCCACTGATTTCCTTCATAAACCACAAAACTAATTCTTGATAAACTTACTCACAGTTAGATAAAGAAGCCATTATTAGGTTATTAACTGACTTTCAAGATGTATATTTATACAAAATTGTTCATTAAAGATTAATTTTCCACCTTCATAGAAGAGAGGTGAACTGTTGTGGAACAAAAGATTAAATTCAGAATACCTTTGCTTATATTTCCTTGACATTTTCTTTGTCCTTGGCTGAGTCCTTTCTTTGAATTTTAGCCTTGTAGTTGTTGAAATGTTAGTAGTGAAAACATGAAAAACATGAAGAATAATGGTCATTTAGAGATCAAAAAGAAGCACTTCAATAGTAAAGCTAGTGTTTTCTACATGCTATGGAATCTGGGAAGCAATGGCAAAGAACACAGGAAATGGCTCAAAATGCTGCTTAACTTAATCCCTTTGAATAAAATGCCACTTTTTATTCCAGTACATCAACCTTGAACTGACCTAGCCTTCTTTAAGAGATCTCCTCATTACCTCTGTTTCTATACTTTGCTGATAAAAATAAATGTCTCAAAACAAAACAGAAAACATGAATGTGGAAAAGGGACTTGTATGGCTAAGAGAGATTTAGTAAGGGAGAGAGAGGATCAGAAAGGGTGAGGGCACAGCAATCAAGATATAATACCCACATGTATGAAATTGTCAGCGAAATTCAATTATCCAAATTTGAATAATCTCTTCAGAATTGTGCATGTGCAATAATACAAAATATAATTTCTTTCAGACTTATGTCGTACATGGTGCAACTGTTTGAAAAGAAAAAAATCATTTGCTATCTTAAGAAATTGGTTCTTGTGCTACATTTCCAGTTTTATGTATTCAGTGGACAGCTATGGTATGAGTATTGTTAGATGGAAAAATCACTCACACGGAAAACAAAGGAAAAGAAAAATAAGATTAATAGAAATATTAGAAGTATTCATGATGATCCTTTTAAAAGTGGTTAGAGGATAAAAATGTGAAGAGAATATCCTAATATTAAAACAGTAAGAAAGGACAATGTGAGAGGAAATAAAAAACTGAATACAGACATAAAGAAAACCTCAGCTGTATTTTACATGGCAGGTGTATTGCATCTATGAAAACACTGCAAAAACATATGCTTCTATTGGAGTAACAGGATTTAATCTATCAACATTTTGCCATGGATGGGGAAAGATCTCAAAAGATTACAAGCTTCCCTGACAGATTATTGAAGTTAATATTAGATGGTGGTAAAGGGAAGATGCATATTCAGTGTTATACCCGAAGATATATAATTCATACTCCAGCTAGTGCTCAGGAACATGCCATCAAACACAATCCAGATGAAAAAGTGGGTCTCATATGCAAAAAGACATGGAAGTAAGGAGACTAGTAAGAAAGAAATGTTGTAATGGGATAAGGAAGGGGTAAGTATGGATTAAGATGTGTGTTGTAGTTACTTTTCTTTCTGCTGCTGTGAAACAATGCTTAAACACAACTTTGGGGTAGAAAATGAAATTTATTTAGCTTATGTTTTCAGAGATGTGTTTTAGTCTATTATGGCAAAAAAGGTATGGCAGACAGTAGAAACTGAAGTTGGTTCACATTCAAACCATGACAGTGAGAAAACAAAAATTCACCAGATTCATATATAAAACTCTTAGGGAATAATAGTTAAATTAAAGAAGAGAAAATTTTTGTGAATACTTTAACCATGTGTGCTCATTTTACTGTCACTATCAGACTTTTCCCTGTGTTGATAGAGAGCATAGGGTCTAATTCAGACCATTAGGTCCTGCTGTCTTCTAATATCCCAGTAGGGTCAGTGGAGTTTGCTTACGATACACATTTGAGATTTAGCCTGTTCTAACATGATACACTTTAAATATATTAAATATATTATAATATTTGATAGTATTTAATTGCTTAATAATATATTTGATATAGTTAAATATTATAATATAATAAAATACAAATATGTTATAATTCATACAGGCTAGTCTTGGAAAGACATTGTTCTTGAGCTTTTAGGAGGTAGATTTCATTTGAAGCTAATAAATCATGAATATGTTTTATGATAAGGCATCATTAAACTCATGCTAAGAAGGACACTTGGAGGATCATTATGAATCTCAACTTGCCAGACTAAGTTGCCTCATTTTTATTGAGGAACCTCATCTGAAGTCTTGTTCCACTCTGGGATAGAATTGCAAGATACACAGGCCATAGATAAAACAATTAGACCTACCACCTTGGACTTGAAGGGCTGTCTCCTCAGAATGCCCGATTAGATTCTAGTCTCAAAAGCAGGTTCTCACTGCAGCAAATTAACTCTTTCTCCTCCACGTAAGAAGGAAAGGGCAGGGAGCAAACAAGAAACAAGAGCAATATTTTGTTTCCTGTGGATGCTAGAGTTTAATAACAACTTATGTGTATATTACTCTTCCTTACATGAGGAAAGTTGTTAAACCTATTCCTGGTTAGCTCTTCTTTATCACAAAAAAAAAATTTCAATTCTATAAAAATCTCATCTACAGGAGATTCTAATTGTACACCACAGTATTTTTCTTCAAGAAGTTATATTCTATAGTCAGGCTTTTTGTAATATTATCTATCAAAACTTGGATAAAGATAGTTTAACTTACTTGCTTTATCTATGATTTTTATTTCTTAAATCTAATATTTAGGAAAGGAAAGCCTTGAGAAGTTTTTCAAACTTTTTCTTATTCAAGGCTAAAGGTGTGTGTATTTTGGATGAAAACTTCAGTGTGGAAAGAGAGTTCAATAATGATGCTCCACTTCTTTAATAAACTCTTTCACCTCTCTGGTTTTTAATCTCCTTAATACTATATTTATACTAACTTCTACACTCATTTGTGCCTTTTAACTGGGACTACCTTTATTTAATTTAGGTATGACTTCCTTTAGGCTGTATCAAAAAACACAATACTATCACTTAAATTTCAAGACCTCTCAGCAACATTCTGCCTGTTCATCACTGCTGGAACTTCCACTCTCTTGATCTTTGTGACTTCACATCTACTAGCTACTCACCCCATCTCTGAAGAGCTTCTTTTTTCTCATTACCCTTTGCCAGAGTTTTAGAGTGTAGTTGTAACATCAATATTTCTAGAACTCATAACTTATTTCTACTCAATCCCTCTCTGGGTGATTTATATATGTCCACATTTAAACAAAAGAAATTCTGCTTTCATTTGTGAGATGTAAAGTTTGACAATTATTGTTTCCCCAACAACCAGAGAAAAGTTGAGCAATAACATTAACAACTCTGCATAGACTTACCAGAAGAAAAGAAATCACATGACAAATGATTACCCTAAAATCTGGGAAGACTTATGATATAGAGATGGTTCAAGAGTTAAAGTCTTTGTGTGGAAAGCAAAAGGACCTGAATTCAGAATCCAGATCCTTCATTAAAAGTGCTGAGCATAAATGGTGATAGCAGTCTGTACTACCAGCCCCGGAGGTCAGAGCCTGGGAAATCCCAGAGCAAAGCAATAAGAAAGCACAGCAATCCAGGGTGATTCCACAAGTCACTCTTTGGCCTCCACAGACACACAGTCAAGTGCCCTCTGGTGAACACACACACACACACACACACACACACACACATACACACACACAGTAGAGACCAATGAGAAGGAGAAACTACTGGAGCCAAAGCATAGCAGGATTAACTGAATGGTCACTCTTGCTAATTATTGGAGACTGGTGAGGAGTAGCTTAGCAATGAGACACTTCTGGCTACCATAGGCATAAATTTAACATTTGTTCACAGGGTTTACTGCTACGGGTCTCACAAAGTTACAAAGCAAAGAGCCAACAAAAATGTTTTTGTGACTTTGGAGGGAAAAGAATCACTCTGGGTAAACACAAAGTGTTATCCATAAGTGAAGGTTCCAATAGAAGAAAAGACTTACTGAAGTCTACCCACTTAGGGATGATGCTACTTTATATCATCCTACTGAAAAGAGGGTGCAGAAAGCAGGAAATGCTTTTGAGGGTAAGGTCCAGAAACACACTGCAAAGCCCCACTGAACCTAAGATCTATTCATACATGTATATACTGCTTTCTCTCACCCAAATCTTACTACAGTCATAATATGATTCCAGGAAAATAATAGCGACCCAGACTTGTAAATGCTTTAAAACCCAGACCTTCTCTGAGGAGGGTATTTAAGAAAATCCACTATGAAAAAAAGAAGCAAAGGGACACAAAAGGAGATGACAGAGGTAAATAAATTGTATATACAAGGAAAAGAAAAGTATTGGGAAGGACAGAAATAAAAATGAATAAAAGTTTTTACTTTCCTCAATCTAAAGTGTCTTATCTAAAGTAGCAACACTTTATGTATCAGGGTGCTACTGGAGAAAGAAGCAGCAATTAGAAGATCTCTGTTAAAACATGCCTTTATATGAAGTGGTACAATGTTATTTGAAAACTGCATATAGATTAATTAGAATGGGTATACAGACTCTATAAAAATGGCTAAAAATTTAGAAAAAAAGTAACTATTAGAATAAGAAAGAAGTCAAAATGCAATCATAAAATGCTCAGCACCTGGAAAGAAAAACAGGCATTTTTAATTTTATTTTTCTAGTTTTACAAGCATAATGAGTAGTTGTCTTTGCCCTCTCCCATGTCCTTCCTTCCCTTCCCCCTTCGGCATTTACCTTCCTGTACTTTCACCAACTATCCCACTCCCTCCACTCCCCTGTCTGTCTGTTTCTGTGGGCCCCAGGGTTCCCCCTGAATCATCTGTTCCAGTGGGGACTCAGGACTTCATGGAAAACCAAGTGGTCCTTTTCTGGGTAGACTCACTGACAAGAGCACTCCTTTTCACCTGTCCAACCCTAGCTATTAACACTCCCACTTTATTAAACCATTTCTTCTGAGATCCTCACTAGTCCATGGGATAATATTGGTATATCAGCCATTGTGCAGGTCTGGTGAGGAAAGTCTCACTTCAGAGGGTTTCCTGGTATAGCAATCCTGCTGTGAGCGTGATCTCTTGGCCAACAGTGAACCTCCCCATCTCTACACTATAACAATCTTTCTGGCCCCTCTTCTGCAAGATTCCCTTACGAGTGGGAAGAGATTGGGTTTACCTGATGCCAGCTGAGTGTTTTAGGTAATCTGCATTCTAGTTGATTGCTGTAGCCTACTTCACTGATTTATTGTGAAAGCTTGTTTGAGTGTTGAGACAAAGACAAAGACAAAATGAGAGGTGTTTAGAAGGAAGTATACTCTCTGGTGTTTGTGGTTAGCATTGAGACTTTTGATCCTGTCTACTGTTTGTTTTCACCCTGTCTGCTGTTGTTTAAGCTCTTTACAGTCCTGCACATGGAGTCCTTGTCACAGAATGAGGAGGCAAGGGACTAGTAAATAGGTGGTTGGTTACCTGAAGGCTAACCCCTTCTCTGTATCATATTCCCAATTCTCCCCTCTCTTTTAAGACTTTTCTTACATAAAAGACATTTCTTTTTTTTAGCTTTTTTATATTTTTATTATAATTTCTGTTCATACAAACTTAACAGGGACAACGGTCCCCTCCCTCTCTCCATCTCCCCTGACCCTCCTGCTCCCCTCTCCCCTCCTCCTTCCCTCCCTATCCTCCAGTGCCTCCCCCCCCCAATCCTCGGAGCATCTTTTTTTTTTTGATCAATAAGCACTTGAAAAGTGTTTTATTCAAACTTTACTGGTAAGTATCTACAATATTTTTTATTATTATTTCTGCTCATACAAACTTAACAGGTACACTGGTCCCCTCCCTCCCTCTACTTTTCCTGGACCCCCCTGCTCCCCTTCCCCTTCCCAGTGCCTCCTCCTCCCAATCCCTAGAGCATCCATTAATGTGCATTCCAAACTCCCCTCTGGGTCCTCCTCTCCGATGAGGTGCAAGAACCTAGAACCCTTTCCTGTGTTCCCCTTAAGCTTAGGAACACTACTGTGACTGACAGTCCCTAGCTTCCAGGATCCTAGTGCCTTTAGTCCATGCTATACTTTGTGGGGTCAAGAATGTGTTGGACATTGCACAGGTCATGCAAAGTCCTATTATGATTGCTTCCGTCCTAACTGGTGTGGAGAATCTTGCATATCATTACTCCTTCCATCCTTGTGCTCTTACAATCTTACCGCCCCCTCTTCCACAAATTTCCCTGAGCTTCAGGATGGGGAGAGATTAGGCTGGCCTAGTTCCTGATGGTTGATATAGAGTCTCTGATGTTCTGAATTATGGTTTGTTGATTTTTTTTTTTACTTTTGCTGCTCCTACAATGCCCTTGGCTCCATCCTGATGGGTATTGGATGTCACCCTCTGGTCAGAGATAAAAACCTGTTAAATTAGAGTCTTGTTACAAGAGTATATTCAAAGGTAGATGGAATAAAAGTAGGAAACCATGGTGAAAGAGGGGTCAATCACCCATTTGCAAAATGGTTACTTCTATCTGGCAGCCTATATGCCCTCCCCTTCTGGTGAGATCATAGCCCATCAGTTGCAAATGATCAGGAAGGAAAGTCTGTGAACTTAACCAGATGCCTCATTACTTATTTGCAGTCCTTGATGGAGGCCTATTTTCTCTGCTGCAACATGGTCCCCTCTCTCCTTGTTTCTGGTGGGGCCCTCCTTCCCCATCCCTCCTGTTCATAATCTTTGCAATTACTGTAGTAATTACAGAGATTTGTCTTTGAGTGTCTCTAAGTGGTTTTGGTACTAGGATCCACCTATTAGGGAGTACATGTGGCACTTAATTTTCTGTGTCTGGATACTTCACTCAATATAATTGTTTCTAATTCCATCCATTTCCAGCAAATTCCATTAATTCATCATTTTTGATGGCTGAGTAGTATTCCATTGTATATATGTACCACATTTTCCTTATCCACTTATCAACTGTTGGACATTTGGGCTGATTCCATGACTTTGCTATTGTAAACAGTGCTGCTATGAACATGGTCGTGCTAGTGCTATTGAGGTGAATTTCTGCTGTATGGGGGGTTATTCCCAGAAGTGGAATAGCAGGATCACATGGCATTTCAATCTTTAACTTCTTTAAGAATCAACAGATGGCTCGACAGAGTAGTTGTATAAGCTTGCATTCCCACTAGCAATGTAGGAGATTTCCCTCTCGCCACATCCTCTCCAGCATTTGGTGTTGTTTATTTCGTGGATTTTTGCTATCTGACCAGAGTGAGATGATATGTCAGGGAAGTTTTGATTTGCATTTTCCTGATGGCTAAGGATGTGGAGCATTTTTTAAGATATCTGTTAGACCTTTTAATTTCGTCCCTGGTAAAGTTTACATTCCAAGACCCAATTTTTAATTGGCCCATTTGTTTCCTTGGTGTTTAGTTTTCTAAGTTCTTTGTGCACTTTGGATAATAGAGCTCTATTAGATATGTGGATAGTGAAGATTTTCTCCCTTTCTGTGGATTGCCTTTGTGCTCAAGTTACAATCTCTTTATCTGAACAGAAGCTCTTTAATTTCACAAGATCCCATCTGTTGAGTGTTGGTTGTAGTGACTATGCTATTGGATGTCCCTTTAGGAACTGTTGACCTAGCCTGATCAGCTTGAGGGAGTTCCCTACCCTTTCAACTACGGTTTTTATAGTCTCTGGCCTTATATCGAGGTCCTTGATTCACTTGGAATTAATTCTTTTACATGGTGACAAGTACGGGTCCAGTTTTAATCTTCTGCATGTGGATATCCAGTTTTGCAAGCACCATTTGTTGAATATGCTGTACTTTTTCCATTGGACTTTTTGGTCCCCTTTGTCAAAGATCAAATGGCTGTAATTGTGTGGGCTTATATCTGGGTCTTCAACCCTTATCCCAGAGCATCTTTTAATGTGCTTGTCAAACTCTCCTCTGGGTCCTCCTCTCCAATGAGGTGCAAGGACCCAGCGGCATTTCTCATAACCCTTTCCTGTGTTCCCCTTAAGCTTAGGAACATACTACTGTGACTGTCAGTCCCTAGCCTCCAAGGATCCTAGTGCCTTTAGTCCATGCTAGACTTTGTGGGGTCAAGAATGTGTTGGACATTGCTCAGGGCATGTAAAGTCCTATTATGATTGCTTCAGTCCTAACTGGTGTGGAGAATCTTGCATATCATTACTCCTCCCATCCTTGTGCTCTTACAA
Source organism: Typhlomys cinereus (assembly GCA_023101885.1). Lineage (NCBI taxonomy): Eukaryota > Metazoa > Chordata > Mammalia > Rodentia > Platacanthomyidae > Typhlomys > Typhlomys cinereus. The sequence goes on along the minus strand of JALPQD010000751.1, from coordinate 282,462 downwards.
TCTTACTGCCCCCCTCTTCCGCAAATTTCCCTGAGCTTCGGGATGGGGAGAGATTAGGCTGGCCTAGTTCCAGGTGGTTGATATAGAGTCTCTGATATTCTAAATTATGGTTTGTTGATTTTTTTTCAGTTTTGCTGCTCCCGCAATGCCCTTGCCTGCATCCTGATGGGTATTGGATGTCAGCCCCTGACCAGAGATAAAAACCTGTTAAATTAGAGTCTTGTTATAAGAGTATATTCAAAGATAGATGGAATAAAAGTAGGGGACTGTAGTGAGAGAGGGGTCATAAAAGACATTTCTAACTAAAAAAAAAACTTTAAATTTTTAAAGATGTTAACTGGTGTTAATTTTACTATATAAATTATCACTATAAATGTGAATGCTTGTAGCATACCAATTTTAAAAGAAAGAAAACCAAACTAGAAAACTGAGATCTAACTAAATGTTTTTTATAAGAAATTCACTTTAAATTAAAAAACAATATGAAATAAGAGATGGAAAAAGTAAGTGATACTGACTTATATCAATAAAAGTATTAAGGGCCATATTTTCAAATGAATCAAAATTCAGATCAAAGAATATTATAAGGAATAATAAGGAATAAAGAGATCATATCTGTGAGAGAAAATAACAAAAATGCTTCTATCTAATAATAGGTCATCAATATATGAGTTATAAGACCAAAGTGAACAAGAGAAAAAATGGACAAGTCTAGGTCGTCACCTCATCTCTATCTCTAATTGATTAAAAAATGGCAGACAATAAGTAAGTACATAATTGAACTGAACACATCTTCAGTCCAAATCAATCCAGCTCACATTTGTAAAACTCTCCATCCCAAAAGCAGGATGCTTATTCTTTTTAAATGTACATAGACTTTTGGTCTGGGACCTGTGGGGGGGCTGGGACAACAGGGATCCTGACTCTTCCTTGGCCACTCTTCTAGGCTCTGAAACACCAAATGGTCTTAGCATATTGGATTACCCCTGTCATGGGAATCAGTACAAGGCAGCCTTAACCAACACCCCTTTTAGTAATCAATAATAGAACCTTAAGGTTTTAAGAGTCCACAGGTACCACAAACCCTAACTACTAAACCCACCCTATTTCATAATAAGAAGTTTATCTAATACTTAACCCAAACCACACATAACAACTCTTTTTTTAAATTTTTTCTATTATTTCTTATTTATTCAATTGTGTGTGTGTGTGTGTGTGTGTGTGTGTGTGTGTGTGTGTGTGCAGTGTATATGTAGAACCACGGACGAATTTGGGAACCACCATGGACTGCCTCCACCTCCTCATTTACTCCGCCCCAGGATTCACAGGCTCCGTCCTACCAGGACCAGAAACGCAAGCTGCTGTCTATACGTGGGGTCTAGGATCCAAACTCAGGACCTTCTGCCTGTGAGGTAGAGGCTTAACCCCTGAGCCACCTCTCCAGCCCCCACACATAACAACTCTTGACAGCCAGTCCCAAAGATCTCGACTTAAGCTCCGTCATACCTGGAACCAGAGTAGGCCTTTATCTTTATGAGTTTTTTTTTTTGGCAGCATATCACCTTAACCACAAAATAACAGCAAGAAACCATAGACTGAGACCTTAAACACTTAGGTAAACAGTAGCAACAGCAGTCCAAGTGCAGCAATTCTGTCTGACTCACAACAGTCATAAATACTTACCAAGAAAGATTCTAGAAATCAAACACAAAATGATGAAGTCACATGATGAAGCCACAAGAAACAACAAAAACCACCACAACAAACCCCCCACAAAAAAACACTGACATTATAACAATTGATCCCTATCAGAATAGCCCCTCAGATATTAGTCAAGAATTCGTAAAACCAAGACAAGGATTTTCAAAGCATGATATTACCATGATGAAAACTATGAAAGGAAATCTGAGAGGAGATAAATAACCAAATTAACCAATATAAACAGGACCACAACAAGCACCTAGATGATGTTTAAGAAACAAAACTAGATATAGAACTGTTGAAAACATTCATAAATATTAAGCTTGAAATTAAAAATAAATTAGCTATAATCCAAAATTGAATAGAAAGTCTTACTAGTAGAACCAATGAAGTAGAAAGTAGATATCAGAACCAGAAGCCAAGATGGCAGAACAAATTGTTTCAATCAAAGAGGTTGAAAAAGTCAAAAAAAAAATACGGGAGAGGAATATTCAAGTGTTAAGGGATTTCTTGAAGAAACCAACTTGCGCATTCTTAGAAACTAGAAGAAGAAACCCTTAAAGCCACCACGGAAGAGGTTTTTTACACTATCATTAATGAAATTTTCCACATCTAAGGAAAGACATCCCCATTCAAGTATAAGAAGCATACCATACACCATTCAGATATGAACAAAATAGAAACTCACCCAGACAAATTATAGTCAAAATAACACAGATATATGACAAAGACAATGTGCTAAGAGTGTCAAGAGAAAAAAACCAAGTCACATTTAAAGGTAAGCCTATTAAAATAACAACTGATTTTTCAGTGGAAACAGTAAAAGCCAGAAGAGCTTGGAAACATTCAATTCAAGAATAAGCACAAATGCCAACCCAGACTAATAAACCCATCAAAACTACCAGTCACAATTGAGGGTAAAAGAAAAATCTTCTGTCGTAAGGATATGCTAAAGGCTAGGGCAAAGTAAGAAGCAGGTAGAAGTAATCCAGGATGATTGCTGAAATCACCTTTGGCCTTTATAGGCACATGCAGTGCCCTGTGTGTGTGTGTGTGTGTGTGTGTGTGTGTGTGTGTGTGTGTGTATTAGGACCTTCTGCTTGTGAGACAAAGTCTTAACAACTGAGCCATCTCTCCATCCCCTTCATAAATTTCTTAATACACACAACCTACCAAAATTGAATAAGGATGAATTGAATTACCTAATAGTCCTATAACAAGTGACCAAATTAAAGAAGTAATTACAAATCTCCCCACCAAAAAAAAAAATCCAGGAGTAGATGGATTCAGTGGAGAACTCTACCAAACATTTGAACAACTAACATCACTGCACCTTAAACTATTCCATAAAATAGCAAAGGAAGAAACACTTCCTAATTCTTTCCATGCAGCTAATATTACATTAATCCCCAAACCAAATAAAGTACAATAAAAAAGAAAACTACAGGCCAATCTCATTAACGAACACATGACAAAATCCTCAACAAAATTTTAGCAAACTGGATTCAAAAACGTATCCAAAAAAATCACTCACTATGATCAAATAGGACTTATTCCAAGCACACAAGTTTTGTTCAACAGATGCAAATCAATAAATGTAATCCATCATATAAACAAATCCAAGGAACAAGATCAAAATAGGAAGATAGGTCAAAGAAGACCCAAAGAGAATAAAGACAAGGGAACAAAGTTCAACTGAGACATAAGAAAAATCCATAACCATAATTAGCAAGATAGCTAATCCAATCCATGATCAGTCTCCTTCCTTATTTCTGGTACTTGGATTGGTTTGAAGCACTGACATGTGTCCCCTATTATGGTGGGGGAGAGTCAGTGGTCAGTAGACAACTAGATGATGTCCTGCAGTTTGACCCCACCCACTCCTACTCCTGATCTTCTTCAAGCCTTCTCTTCTTTAAAGTCCTGTCTTTAACAATTTCTATATTGTTGTATAAGAGAGGACCACAACACCCAGATAGGAAGCATCTTTGTGCAGTGCATGAATATCAAAATGGACAACAGACAATCTGAATACAGAACACAAACAACTCTACAATGTTCACCTAGAACCAGGCCAGGCAAATCTCTCCCCGTCCAGAGGCTCAAGTAACTTTGCAGAAGAAGGGAGCAGTAAGACTGTAAGATCCTAAAGATGGAAAGTTCTGCTGCTGGACAGATAGCACAGCCACAACCAAGAACTCACGACAGTGGGACTTGAACTCATCAGACCTGCATAGTGGTGAACATGTCAGCATGCCTCCATGCACTGTCACAGATCTAAAGGAAATAGTTTCAGGCAATTGGATCCTTAGGGGTAAATGGTCAGACAGAGATAGGGGAATACCCATATCAGTGGACAACCTAAAGTACAGCTTGTCTGCCACAGAGGCCAAAACCCCGATGAGAACAAATGCTATAGAGGGAACCCCAAGACCCACAGAATCAAAGGACAGGAAAATAGGATGGAGTATACTGGGTCCATGTAGGGATGAGAGGGAGCATGGGATGGGATGGGAGCAGGAGTGAAGGGAGGGAGGAAGGGAGAGGGGAGCATGTATATAAAAATGTGAGTTTAATAAATTTATCTTAAAACAAAATAAAAAATATACATAGAACATTCATCATGGTAAATCACATCATGGCTCATCAAATACTCATTAATGAAATTTTAAGAATATCAACCAGGCAAAGTAGCAAAATATGTCTTCTCACCAGAATGGAATTGTATTAGAAGTTAGTTTCATCTTTCTGTTGCTAAGTGACACAGGACCTGAACAACTTGGAGGAATAAGGGGTTTATAAATGTTCATAGTTTTTATTTACAGTATATTATGATGGCAGGAAAGTTCTTAACATTATAAGAGGAAGAAATCTGTCTCATCATAACCACAGGATATGAAGAGCTGATAGAGGATCATACCTTCTAACGTGCCTGTATAATAAAATAATGACCCAGCTTTCTCCATCTTCTCCATGTGCCCAGATTCTATCCACTATGGAATTAGTCTCCAGGGCAATAGACAATCTCTCACAGGTTTGCTTGGGAATTGCCTTGATTAATTAATTCCTCTATTGGTATGCTTACAAATCCAGTTAAAAGCCAGATGCAGTTATGTGACCAGGCCTAAGATGACCCATGTCCCTTTCAAGAAAGAAAAAAGGAGGAAAGAGAAAGAAAGAAAAAGAAAAAGAGAAAGAGAAAAAGAAAGAGAAAAAGAGAGAGACAGAGACTTAAAGAGAGAAATCTGAGTTGTTTCTATATTAAGGTCTATAAAAAGCAGTAGCATAAGCCTAAATGAAGCAGGACAAAAATTGTAATAAAAATTCCAGCAGAAATTAATAAAACTGAAATTAAGAAAGACATAAAGAAAATTAATGAAGCCAAAAGCTAGTATTTGAAAAGATTAAAAACAAATCACTATTCACTGTAATCACACAACTAAGGGGAAAAAAAGAGAACACCAAATTACTTATACTAGGAATGAGCTACTGAGTCTTTGACAATAAAAAGGGATAAAAACTATGCCTACAAATCCTACAACCTTCTTGAAATACACAATTCCTCATGAGTCACAGTTCATAAAAAGAGGAAAAGACCAACTAAATAGTTATATATCTATAAAGTAATTGTAGCATTTCAAACATCTATGAAATAAAAAGAAAGAACCAGTTCTAAGGTATTTTAAAGGTGAATTCTACCAAACAGACTGAGTGGTAACAGTTTTACATATTATTTTCTGCAAACAAATAGAGATTGACCTCCAAATCAGAAAAAAGTTAAAAATCACATCCTCATAGGAAATCTCCTCTGAGCTTAAGATACACAATTGCCTACCTTAAATCATAGATACTTCAAAGTTAATAAATAAATATAGTTTTGAAATTTTCTGACCCTTTAGCCCATCTTTTGCATCTTTGTAGTGTGCAATGCCAATTCTAATCCCAAAGAACCATGCCCAACAATCAAGAGTACAATGTTTATATCAAATTAATAATTACCACTAACTTTGGCCTCCTCTTCCATATTAACTTTGTTCTCTCTGTTATTTTAATCACTTCATACTTCAGCAGGAAGATTTGCCATTAGTCATGAACTAGACATTACCATCTCTCGGCTTAAAGCAGTTACTCTTTCTACTGTACAATATCACTCTATGATCCTTGAAGTACCGCTTACTTTAGTTTCCACCTACTTCTATACCATATGTTTCTTTAATTGGGATAAATATTGGTCTACATTGAGCTTAAAACCTCTTCATATTTCATTTCATTTCACCAGCATGTTCAACTACAGCTCAGTTGATCCCCTTCTCCATGGAACCAACATTATGTACTTCAGACTTTGCCTGATATTGCGTGCATGCATGAGTGTGTGTGTGTGTGTGTGTGTGTGTGTGTGTGTGTTTGTGTGTAGAAGAGGGCACTTGTTATGCCAGAGAAGGCTCAAGGTTGACTTCGGAAATCATCTTGGATTGCTCTAACTCCTTATTGCTTGGCTCTGGATTTTCCCAGGCTCAGCCTATCACAACTGGAAGTTCAGGTTGCCATTTCTGCACAGCATTTTTATGTGGGATCTGAGATCCAAACCCAGGTCCTTCTACTTTTTAAGCAAAGGTTTAACCTCTGAACCATCTCTCCATCCCTGATATTTTGCTACAATGAAATTTCCAATTTTTCTAAAATTCCATTTCAAAATTAAGTTATTTGTCTTCATGAACATTTTTAAATGCTTCAATTTCATTTGGCATAGGATACTTGTATTTCATTTCGGAAAAATAAGTCAATGGAATAATAATCAAAAGTCCAGAGATGGAGCTGAGATTTAAATTCTAGATATAAATTCTAATCCACCTAAAAGCATGCCGGACATTAAGGGCCTATTGAAAACATGTTCACAAAGGACATTTTGTGAAAGTTTGCCAATGCATAGCTTCTTGCATCTTCTGTTAATGGGAAAATGATCTGTTCACTCCTTTTATATTTCATATTTTGTATTCACACTTAAGAAACCTGAATGTTGATGTCATATTTTTTCTTTCATGGACACATTTTGTACAGCTTTCAACATTTATTTTTCAAAAAAAATAAGGAAAAATACACTGAATGCTAAAAAATCAAAACAAAAGTAAAACAATTTTAATTTCAATATTAATTAAATTTAAATTCATTAATTCATTTAATTTATATTAATTTAATATAAATTCAATTTAAAATACTGAAATTTTTGATCATTTGCTAGCTACATTATTTTTGGCATGTTACTTGGCCCTAATGATCCTCAAATTTCATCTGTAAAATAAGAATAGCAATATTATCCCCATTGCTATTTCTCTCTTACCATCATTATATGTAATATATTCAATTTTGGAATAATTATTTCATAAAATATATATTCATTATTAAAAAATCAAGCAATAAAAAACAAATCTTAAGTTTGCACAAATCTTCATACCCCTGTAATATCCAATGTAGCCTATTGAATTCACTTCTAAGAATCTCATTCCATATGCAGCTATGTAAATGTGCATAGTCTTAAAAGTCAACATACTCAATCTTTCATGACCTAGAAATAATAAAATGACTCATTCCAAGTCTTGCTCATATCACAATGATATTGTATAAATACTAAAAATGTGAGTCATTATGCTTCAGCAAGAAATTTTTATTCAGTTTGAATAATCTGTGAGTAAAATTAAAATTCTTTTTTTCTATGTGTACTTTATAATTAACCACATAATTTTATAACATTAGCTTTATGTAAATATTTTTGTGTCAAATTTTATTGTGATATTCAAGCTACACAATATAATGCTTGGATATATGGTAAACATAGTGAACTTGATATAATAGTTGGAAAAATTAACATCTTTTCACACTATTGCTTTATGGCTAAGAAAAATCCTTAAACTACCTTGAGCAAATTATCCATATATGAGACAGCATTTCTTAGTACAGTAGTAATAGGTACATTGGACCACAAACTTACCTGTGCATAAAGTCTCATATAAGTCAAATGATGTAACATTTGTCTCTGAATTTTTCACTTAAAATAATGTCCTGAGGTTCCACCAGCTGACGAGTTTCTTTCTTTTTAAAAAGAATTAGCAATGTCTCACTCTGCACATATTTCAGCAGTTTCTTTATCCATCTAGTCACTAACATGTAGGTTTTATCCATACATTGGTAAGTGTGAACAACACAATGTCTTTGGAGGGGTCATTGTATAGTCTCCAGCACAGGTCCTCAAATTCTATTTGTCTGAGTTAAGGTCTGTTATTGTTCACTGCTACGTTCATTAGTACAGATGGCCAATGAGCTTCTGGGTACTTTCTTTCTCCCCATAGGAATGTTGAGATTACAAACTCATGACACCATGCCTGGCCTTACCTTGATCCTGAGGATCCTAACTCAAATATTACTCAAAATAAACTTAGCAGTAAGTTTTTATTTTAATTTCTCATGAGTGAGAGCTTAGACTTGACTCAGAAATTTCTAACTCTGAATGTCACGTGATTGGAATCAGATGCTGATTGCAGAAATCAATTGTGCATAATTCAGGCTGGAGAGATGGCTTAGGCAATTATGCATAATTATAAGTCTAAGTTCTCAATTTCTTGCTGGATATTAGCAAATAATTAGATAATCCTATTCATAAGTATATTATGTCATGCCTACCTTTAGTTGGTTTACATGATCCTCCTGATTAAGTCACGCCCACCCAGGTCACAGTCTTTTTCATTAAGTCTAATTAAAGACCATTGTTACTGTTCAAACAAGTGTTCCCCAAAGACTTGTGTGTTAAAGGCTTACTTCCCAGCCTATTGGAAAGTGGTGAAATTTATGATGTAAGGAGGTCCTTGTACACGAACCTTTGAAGGGGATTGTATCACCATGGATTATCTTTCCATTTTGCTTTTTGTCATTGTCAGGTAAATATCTTATTTTTACCACATACTTTCCACCATGATGTTCAAAAGTAACAGGACAAACTATGGTCTGAAACTCTGAAACTCACATGTTGGTGATATTAAGAGAATATTGAGTAACACAGTTATTTAATCAAGCAAGAAACAGCTAACTCTATTAACATTCCCATGTACATACCAGACATAGGACTGAAAGATAATTATAAAGCTGTTGATTAAACTATTGAGGCATGATAGAATTCTGCATATCACAGTCTGCACATCTGTTTCTATATTGAGTTCCTTCTTTATGTGATTTATTTATTGATTACTTGAACTTCATCAGTGGATGGACACTTTAAGAAAAGACCCTAGAGCTACCATTTTTGAGCTCCTTTTTGCCTAAGAAAGTGTTGTTTCCAGTATAAATGATAGATAACCTGGCTAGATAAATATGCTTAGGTCATTTTTATTTCCCCTCAGAATTTTAAATATTTCCCAGATGACACTTAAATATGTTTTTAAAAAATCTATGATATTTATAATTTCCTGCACCCCATCTATATCAGGAAATGTTCCTGCCTGCCTACATGTCTGAAGAACACTCTTCTATATTATACTTTACTTGGATATATTTTAACATTTGTCTAAATTGGGAATGTTTGTTCTTTGTATATTTCTTCTCTTCTATTATATATTCTCTATTAAATTATGCTAGATTAACTTTGATCTTGAAATTATTCATCTCCTATAATTTTTAAATCTCTCTCATTTTGTTGAGATTATCATCCTAACTTTTTACTCAGGGAAAAAAAATTGCTATCCTTTCCTTCTGGTCTCATCTTGTATCTAATTTATTTATTGAAGCTGTAAATGTTGCCTTTTTGAACTTGATTTGTTTTACCAGCTCTGAAATTTCCCCTTTCATTTTATTCGCGTTTAGTGCCTTGTCTGTGACCTATTGTTTTATTGATTTTATATTTTTATTAAGTTCTTTATGGCTCAACACGCACTTAGAAAGTTTTCTTCTCTTCTTTGGACACTATATTTTCCTGATTGTGCACTTTATCTGTCTGGTACTGCTCTAGCAGTACTACTCTTTTGCTAGAATATATTTGTTTAGCTGCTGGTATTATTCTGTTTGGTCATGAGTTTGTTTCTAGTATGAATGTCAATTTATTCCAACATTGTGAGAGTGAATTTTTCATACACTGCTACATGATATCCAGGCTATAGCTTTACATTTATCTGCCATTTGAGTTTGTTACATTGAAACTAGAAAAGAACACCAGTAGATTTGAATATTTATCAAACAATTTTATCATTGTTACTGACATTGATACTGACATTTCGTTAACATTAATTTGAAATGTGGTCTGACAGGTGTCAACTTGACAGTTGAGAGTTTGAGCTCTGGGAACATTTGTAGAGAATTAGTAGCTGAATTAACCACAAAGCAAACCTGCAGGTGACTGTCTAGTGGATGAGGACGGCCCAGCTCATGGTAGGTGGGACTAGTTCTTGGGCAGGTGAATAAAATAGAAAGAACTGTTTGGGAAAGGGGACGTCCTTACGTACACTTGACCAAACATGCTGATCTAGTTTGCCTGGAAGAGGAGAGCAATATTGGTAACAATATTGGTTTCCAGTGAAGAAAGGAAAGACAGCGGAGCAGCAGCGGCTATTGGAGAAATAAACATCATTGAAGGAAAACCTATTGTTTTGCACTGAGGCAGGAGAGGAAATGAATATTACTGCTGAGATTCTGTCTAGCACAGAAATTCTTCTGAGAGTCAGCGCGTAGAAGCTGAATAAACTGATTCCAGGGAGCCAATTACAATCCGGAAGTTATGGCAGAACTTGGCAACATCACCCACAAGGCGCTTATTTTAAAGGCATCGAAGGTGTAGAAAAAGACTTCTAGGCTGAGTGTTGTTTTTCAAATCTATCAGGTGAATAAAATGGAAAGCACTATTTGAGAAAGGGGACATCCTTACATACACTTGGCCAGACATGCTAGTCTGGCCAGTAAGAATTGTCCCTTTTTCAGTTATTACATGGAGATGGTGTGGCCAGTTCCTTGGCCCTCAGTGTTGCAGTGGACTTTCCTGCCAAGCTGGACTAAGAACTGCAACTGGACTATAGTAGGAGAACAAACCCCTTATTCCCTCAAGAAGTTTTGTCATGATTTTATCAGCAACACGCAGAGTAACTGCTACAGGTTCTCATGCATCCCTAGTTGACCTCATACTCCTTATGTAAGTAAAAATGGCCTTGATTTCTGATCCTCCTGTTTTCATATCAAGTGCTAGGATTACAGGAGTACAGCATTATTCCTGAGCTATGCAGTGCTGGATAAAGAATAAATTCCATAAGATCAGTGGCACTTCCTGCTCTGAGAGCCTTTGCCTCATTGGAAGAGATGAGTTTCCTAGAGATCATTTTTAGTTTGGCTGACACTATCCTCGAGGGCCTCATTTTGACTTTCCACAGACTGGCTGCCCCATCTGTCTATCTCTCCAGCATGGACTACCCAGATAGAAATCTTGGGACTTTTTCAATTCCTCTTCCATTCCCATTTACTCTTTTGGCATGGGGATTGTGGTAGCAGCACAAAATCCTAAGTCATTGATTCAAAGTCCTAAGTCATTTCTCAAAGTTGGCTGAGTAACAGCCTCTGAATTTTATTCATCCTATATCAGGAGAACTGAAGCCCGTGATGAGATTTCATATAATAATCTTTATCTAATTTTCTATCCCTTGTGTTTTAAAAAGCAGGATTAAAATATCTAAATATCACAGGCTGAAAACTGTTGAATATTCATACTGCCCAGAAGTATAAGTAGGGAAAAGCACACATGTGTTTCTGTGAAAAATGACCTCCAAGATCCAGTGCCAAGGAGCAAATGAGAAATATGGAACAGATTATAGAGTAAACTTTGTGTGAAAATAATGTTATGCTAATGTGTTGTTATTTGCATGTCTTTGTAAAGCAACCAGTGAGGGTAAAACATTTTAATCTGAGTACTATATGCTGTTTTAAATTATTAAGCATAATACTTTACCTACTCAAAATAAATTTTAAGAATTATTTTTAAATGTCTATTGTACTCCAGAGTCTGTTGAGATTATTACTGTTTTCCTTCCTCTTCCACCTCAGCTTCTCAGGTTTTTATAGTATTGAATATGGATATCGCATTTTATTTTTTTAATTTTTCCCCAGTTTTAAAGGCATATTGAGTAATTTTCCCTGTCTCTCTCCTCCCATTCCCCCTTTCCTTTTCCCCTCCCTCCTTCCTCTTCCTTCATCAATCCATCCCACTTCCTCCCACCTTTCTGTTTGTCTTCTTCTATGGGTCCCAAGGTTCCCTCTGGATTTTCTGCTCTAGTGGGGGTTCAGGCCTCTGTGGCAGACTAATTGGTTCTTCCTTGGGCAGATCCACTGAGAGAGGCACTCCTCTTTATCTGTCTAGCACCAGCCACTAAGGTTTCTACTGAATGTAATTTTGTCCTACCACCTTGTACAGGCAAGATTTGTTCTTACTTGACTGCATTTGCCATGACTTTATATCCAAGTAAGTTCATAATGTGAGATACTAGAGCTTAAGACTTTCACATATCTTTCGTAAAAAACAAAGCAACCCATCGACAGGGACTTTGCAATACCACGCAGAGAAAATATTCATCTGACTTTTGACACTCCTCCCATTGAGCACTGTCACATGTAAAAGTCTCCACCTTGCATTTTCAGTTCATCTACAAATCTTTTTAAAAAGTGTTTATTAAATATTGCAAATAAATTAAATATTGCAAATATTAAATATTGTAAACGACTTAAAAGGAAAAAATAAAATTATGTGTTTAACATCTATGCAGTTTGCAACTAAGTTAGAATTCAAAGTTATTAATTTAAGGAATTTTACATATGTTACAGCTATTCACATTCATAAATACTGGGAATACTGATCAGTGGTGAAGAATTTGTCTAGCATGTGTAAGTTCAATCCCTACACATAAACATAAACAACATAAACGTATACATATATATCTTATATATGTATATATATCTTATACATTTTATAGTTTATTTTCAACTGATACATAGAAAAATGTCACATGATGGTTTAGGCCTGATAATGGGGTAATGTGACATTTTATTTTATTTTATTTTATTTTTAGAATTTATTTTTTTTATTTATTCAATTGTGCGTGTGTGCGTATGTATGTGCGTGAGTGTGTGTGTGTGTAGAACCACGGATGAATTCGGGAACCACCATGGACGCCTCCACCTCCTCCTTGTTTACTCTGCCCTGGGATTCACAGGCTCCGCCCTACCAGGACCGGAAACGCAGGCCGCCTCCGCTTCCGCCCGGCATCTATACGTGTGGTCTAGGATCCGAACTCAGGACTTTCTGCCTGCAAGGCACAGGCTTAACCCCTGAGCCACCTCTCCAGCCCCTAGTAATGTGACATTTTAGTATATGTACCCATTTGACAATAAAGTCAAACATTTATCTCTTCAAATATTTATCATTTCAAAACATTCAGAACTATTTCTTCTACCTTGTAGAAATGTTTAACACATTATTGCTACCCAAAGTCACATACTTTGCATAGTAAAGACATTATATAGTAATGCAGTAACACACAGAACTTTTGCACCTATCTGACTGAACCTTGGCACCTACTTACCAACCCTCCCCAAACCCCTCAAAATGCCCTACTCTCCCCAGTCTCTAGTAACCACCATTATATCCTCAACTAGTATGAGATCAAAGACCCACAGTCATAGCATCATACTGCTTGTCATTCTTGCCTGGTTTATTTTACTTCATATGATGTTACTGCAAGACTGTGTTATATAGCAAATGAAAATGATGATTTCTTTCTTTTATAATTAAATAATTTTCCATCTTATGTGCTTTATTTTCTTTAACCGTTGAAAAAGTTTTCTCAAATTGCTTAACTCTAATAAATAGTGTTATGCAGACAGTGCTTTGATATTTCTTTGAATTATTAATTTCATGTCTTTGTACATGTGCCCAAAAGTAGGAATTTGAGATTATGTGGTGCTACTACCTTTAACCCCTTAAGGAATTTCTGTGCTGTTTTCCATCATGACTGCACTAATTGATATTCCCACCATCAGTCTGCTAAGGTTCCCTCTTCTACACATCCTTGCAGCACTGGTTACCTTTAGTCTTCAGTAACAACTATTCTTACTGGGATGCGGGGAGGTGACTTAATGGTTTTTATTTGCATTTCCCTGATGGTTAGCGATATGATATCCATATCAAACATTTCCCCATGTGTCTGTAAGTCATTTGCATGGCCTCTTTTGCAAAATGTCCTCTTATATTCTAATATTGACTATCTGTCAGATGCACAGCTTATAAAGATTTTCTATCATTCTGTAGGTACACACTGCACTCCATCATTGTACCACTTCCTGTAAAGTAGCATTTAGTTTCAAGTAATCTCATGTGTCTCTTGTTATTTTTGTTTCCTGTGCTTTAGTCTCTTTTTAAAAAAAAATGCTCATTGCAATATCCTAAAATATTTTTCCTATGTTTTCACACTTTGGTTCTGACTTTATTTCTTGTCTATTTTGATGATTGGTAAAAAAACAGCAAATCATAGATTTCATTTCCTCTTCTTAAAAGAAACCACACTCTTGATATTAAATGTTTCTGAACATTATACCATTTAGTTATGCCTATTCTGTTTACTGTCAACTGAGTTTCTCTCTATCATGTTCTTGCTTTTTTTTTTTTTTTTTTTTTGTTAAGAGTTGCCTTTTCTTTGTAAATTCAGCCTAATTCCTGGGTTTAACTCAGATAATTCATTTTACATTAGACTTCCACTAGGTGCAAAAATGATATAATCCATTGACATTCACAATTGACAAACCAGGTTTGGTGATTTATGCCTGTACTGCCAGAATTCTGGAGATTGAGTCAGGAAGATTGCCACAATTCAAGGTAAGGATGGGTTGTTACAAAGTACAATCCTGCCTCAAAAAGAAAAAGAAAAAAGAATCTATTGACAGGGCAGATGTGTTGATTTCCAGAGAATGTTTAAGATGCTTCTGGATTAAATAAACCTTTTTACCTGCATCAGTACAAGTGTAGGAGGGAAACCAATCATAAAACTAATCATTTTCTACAAACAATACCAAATGCTGGAGAGGATGTGGAAAGAAGGGAACTCTCCTACATTGCTGGTGGGAATGCAAGCTCATACAGCCACTCTGGCAAGCCATCTGGAGATTCTTAAAGAAATTAAAGATTGAAATGCCATATGACCCTGCTATTCCACTTTTGGGAATAACCCTCCCCCCATATAGCAAAAATTCACCTTGATAGCACAAGCACTACGATGTTCATAGCAGCACTGTTTACAATAGCAAAGTCATTAAATCAACCCAAATGTCCAACAGTTGACGAGTGGATAAGGAAACTGTGGTACATCTATACAATGGAGTACTACTCAGCCATCAAAAATGATGAATTAATGGAATTTGCCGGGAAATGAATGGAATTAGAAACAATTATATTGAGTGAAGTATCCCAGACCCAGAAAATTAAGTAGCCATATGTACTCCCTAATAGGTGGCTCCTAGTACCAAACCCACGTAGACACACTCAAGGATAAATCTTTGTAATACCTACAGTAATTGCAAGGATTATGAACAGGAGGGATAGGGTAGGAGGGCCACACCAGAAACAAGGAGAGAGGGGACCATGTTACAGCAGAGAAAATAGGCCACCACCAAGGACTGCAAGTAAGTAATGAGACATCTGGTTAAGTTCACAGACTTTTGTTCCTGATCATTTACAACTGATGGGGTATGATCTCACCAGAAGGGGAGGGCATATAGTTTGGCACATAAAAAGTAACCATTTTGCAAATGGGTGATTGATCCCTCCCTCACTGCGGTTTCCTACTTTTATTCCATCTACCTTTGAATATACTCTTATAACAAGACTCTAGTTTAACAGGTTTTTTATCTCTGGCCAGGGGGTGATATCCAATACCCATCAGGGTGAAGCCAAGGGCATTGCGGGAGCAGCAAAACTGAAAAAAAAAAATCAACAAACCATAATCCAGAACATCAGAGACTCTATATCAATCACCTGGAACTAGGCCAGCCTAATTTCTCCCCATCCTGAAGCTCAGGGAAATTTGCGGAAGAGGGGGCAGTAAGATTGTAAGAGCACAAGGATGGGAGGAGCAATGATATGCAAGATCTCCACACAGTTAGGGCCAAAGCAATAGTATTTGAACTTTACATGCCCTGTGCAATGTCCAACACACTATTGACCTCACAAAGTCTGGCATTTGCTAAAGGCACTAGGATCCTGGGAGGCAAGGGATTGACAGCCACAGTAGTGTTCCTATGCTTAACGGGAACACAGGAAAGAGTTCTGGGAAATGCCACTGGGTCCTTGAACCTCATCGGAGAGGAGGACCCAGAGGAAAGTCTGGCATGCACATTAAAGGATGCTCTGGGGATGGGAGGGGGAGGCACATGGGGAGGGAAGGGGAGGGGAGGGAGGGGGCACAGGGGGATAGGGGATTGGAGGGAGGGGGGACCGGTGTACCTGTTAAGTTTGTATGAGTGGAAATAAAAAAAAAGAAATAACCATTTTCAATTTTGCTATGTAATTTCAGTTATTTTTCCAAAGCACTTGTAAAAGGTTGTAATGACGCTGGTTTCTATATATTTTCTTGTGCTATTGTCTTAATTTTGTGTCTATTTTATGTTAGCCAATACAAAATCTGGATTTTTTTTGTTTTTTTTCTGTTGCTCTTACATGCTCAAAAATTATCTCTATTTTTAATTAGATTAGCATTCTGCCATTTTCTGATTTTTGGAGTTCTTTGTAAGTTGTCAATGCTACTCATTAGCTGGATATGTTTGATAGAAATACTTTGATTGTAGAAAGTCTTGTTCAATTTATAGGACCTACTTAATGTTTTCCTTATGTATCTTTCCTTACTGTACTTGTGTGCATGTATGTGTTCAAGACATTTTTTCCTCTATTGCTGTAATTTGACTTTCATACCTAGGTCTCCAACACATGTGAAATTGATTTTTTATGCAATATGAAGTAGAATTCACATTCATTCCACATAAATAATTTAACCATTTAACATGACTTAGCCAACAGTACTGTACTAGTATTTTGCATAAATCAAATTTCTATCTATGTACAGAGGTTTCTATGTTCTCTTCTAACTTCACTACTCAATTTACCTACTTTTTTCATTATTAAACCACTATTAATTATTATGGAGATAAATTAAATCATGCTATAAGAGAAGGCAAGTCTGTCTATTTGTTCGACTTTCTGATTAATGGTTGTTCCTTATCCTCTGTTCAGCCATATAAAATTTCAGTTCATCAATTTATACACACATAAAACTATTGTTTTTATTAAAATTGCTGGCATCTATTATATTACAACAGACTTTTAATCAGCAAATATGATATAATATCTCCATTAAGTAATACTTTTTCAATGTTTTATTACTTTACTCACAAATAGTATTCATATTTTCTTTTCAATTATTCCCAAATACTTTAAATTCCTTGTATTTTAGTATAAAACCATTCACTGAAAAGAAGAAATGTGACTGGTTTGTACATACTGATTTTTTTTATTCAAAAGGTTTGCTAAGGTTTTTTATTATTTTAATAGTATATTTGTAGATTATATTTACTTTTACAATTTTAGCATCTGAGAGTTTTCAATTTTGTAATTAAAGCAATTTTTTTTCCTTTTCTGGTCTTCTTAGTCCAGTGAGGCTGTGCTTAGTTTTCATGCAAAATATCCCTCACAAAATTATGTTTGCACACATGGTTCCCAGATAATATGGTTGGGTGGGGATGATAATAGAACCTTCAGGAGGTTGGGCCAGGCTAGAAGTGATTTTAATATTGTAGCCCAAGCTGCTTCCTGTCCCATTGTCTGTTTTTTGATCCTGAAGACTGTGAGGGACCAAAGTTCCATACAAACAATGTCCTAAAGCTGCTTTCCATGATGAACTGTAACACCAGCCCACAAACTGTGAGCTAAAGAAATAATTGAGTGGATTTGGAAGGTAATTGTTCACAACAATGAGAGAAATAAATAACAAAGGCCTACAAATTTCATTTTGAAAAGCAGTAGTCTCTTATGCAGCAGACATAAAAGGAAATACCACTCAAAATTTCACAGTTTATTATGGTGTTTTCTAAAAATTTGTTTGGTGCTTGTTAAAAGAGTTTTCATACATTCCTTTTTTCTCTGTAATTTATTATTAACATTTTTCAAACAAAAAGAGTTTATGTCCTTCCTTCCTCTCCCACCTCCTTCTTCTCCTACCATCCCCCGCCTTCACTAATCCAACCATGACCCTCCTTCCCTCATGTCCCTCCGCATATGTGGACCACAGGGCTCTCTTCAGAGCATCTATAATAACAGCAGACCAGACTTCTGTAATAGTACATGTGGCCCTTCAATGGGTAACCCCACTGGTGGAGAAGCTACTCTTGTCTGGCACTTGCCCCAAAGATTTTCTCAAAGGTAGTTGTTTTTCCTGAGATTCTTGCTGGTCCATGTGGGAATGTTGATATGTCAGCCATTGTGTAGATCTGGTGAAGACAGATCTTATTTCAGTGAGTTCCTGGATGCAGCATCCCTGTCATGTTGGCATCCATGTCTTAGTTGGCAGATCACCTCCCCATCTTAGAAACAATGTGTACAGAACACCTCCCCATCTTAGAAAAAATGTGTAGCCAGAATGGACTTGAAACTTTGTCAAATACATCTCATCACTAAATCATTATAGTTGTTTCTTCTTAGATTTGTTGATGTAATTAATTATATTGGTTGACCTTTGCAATTCTAAACAAAAGTTGCATTCCTGAATGCCCCCATAGCATCACATGTTACATTTTTATCAAGATCCTGATTTCATTTGTTAACAATTTCCTTAGAATTTTTGCAACAAAAGCACCTGTGAGCATTTCTCTCCATTTATTGTCATTTTCACTTCCTCATAGCAAGTTCACGTCAATTTCATGAAGCAATAAAGTTCCATCTGTGAAATTGATTGAAATATTCTTAATTCCCTATTAAATGACTAGGATTCAAGATAAAACAATACAGAGAAAAAAATCATTTTGCTTTCTTATTTAATCTCTACAGGGATATTTTTACTTATTTTTATTGTTCATTGAACTTTTCAAAAATTCATGAGTTTCTTTTGCTAAATATTTACATGGATCATATCCTCTTTTTCTAGATTTTACATTCTTGATGTAGTTTCCTACAAAGTCCCCTTGTTATATATTTAATACATATGCCAATTAATAATTAGAAGAAATGTTTTCTCTTATAAGTTAATCTTTCTCTCTCTCTCGCCTCATTCTTTCCTTCCTTCCTCCACATTCCCCTTCAATTAACATTCCCAGATGTTTTCTAATTACTTCCAAAGAAAAAAAGTTGTGCTGAAAATCTCATATTTTTGTTAGCACCCTTCTTTTATTATTTTCTCCTCATTCGTTTCTTTAGCTATTTTCTACAATTTTTTCATAATATCTGCATATAATTTTCTTTCTTTTCTCAGCAGTTAAGCGTCAAGAGGTTTTTTTTTCTTGTAGCTGCTCTACAGATTTTGTATACGTCAATCATTAGAATTTTCAGTTGTATTTAGCTTTAAATATTCCTGATTTCCACTATTCTTTCCCCCATATGTTGTGTGAATATTTTTAAATGTATACTTTCTTTCTGTTTGTATGTATTTATATCAAATGTTATATAGTCTAAAAGTAGCAAGCTCAAGTTCTTAATTCAAGTTCTTAAGATGAGATGACAGTTTATAATGAATGAATAAATTTCTCAATGTCCATTTTAGTGTTCTATAAAAAATATAGTCTGCCATTTTAGGTATAATGTGCTACTGAGTTGAACTAACAAAAAACTAGTTAATTGTATTCCATCACCTTTGACTTATCAATAGTTGAAAGAGGTTAATGCAAATCTCTCATCAATAAATTTTGAATTGTCTCTCAGATTTTGTTCTTCCATCTAGCTACAGTTACAGATTATTTATTCTTTTGTGAGATCCATCCATTGTTTTTACTCAGTTGTAGTACCTGAGTATGTATCCTCAAATAATACAGTTTAATTTTATCTATATTTGAAATTCATGTAGAGCATACATAAATTCATACATCTATATCCAGTGTAGAGATGATTGTATTTTCTCTAATTATTGAACAAAACTCTTTTGAAATTATTTTGTGACTTAATAATCCATTAAAGTGATACAAAATATTTTCATGTAGCTACAATTCCAGGAATACAAAGAGAAATAAAACTTATTTATAGTTTTATTGAGGCTAAAGTCTGAAATTTATTTTTTATTTTGAAGACATTTTGTTCTTATTTAAAAATTTGTAAGTGTGTGTGTGTCTGTGTGTGTGTACGCACACACAACTATGTGTGTAAGTTGCTTGCTACTTTTAGACTGTATTACATTTGATATAAGTACATACGAACAGAAAGAAAGTATACATTTAGAAATATTCACACAACATAAGAACGCACAACTATGCTAGGTCCTTAGCACGTAATTCTTTTTTTTTTACATTATTTGAAGTGGTTAGTTAGTTTTCACTTGCCCCTACTTAACTCATATTTTATGTGCTATCCTCTGAACTATATGAAACACAAATTCACTGTTTTCAAACAAAAAGAGAAAAAACAGATAGGAAAATTAGCTCAGGGGTTAAGACTTTGCTTCAAAAGCAGAAGAACCTGAGTTCAGATACCAGATCTTATGTTAAAAAAAAAAAAAAAAAAAAAAAAAGCACAGGCAGAAATGGCAGTGGCCTACACTTCCAACTCTGGTGTAGGTGCAGTCTGGGGAATCTGAGAACAAAGCAAAAAGGAAGGAGAAGCAATCCAGGATGATGCTCAACGTCATACTTGGTCTTCTACAGGAACACACTGTGCCCTCTAATATACACATAGTTGTGCGTGCATACACACACACACACACACACACTTACAAATTTTTAAAAAAGAACAAAATGCCTTCAAAATAAAAAAATAAATTTCAGACTTTAACCTGTTCTCTTAGCAGCTACTTTATTTGATATTTGTCTTCTCTGTTTCTTTACTTTTCCCCAACAGCTTAAACCTTGGCATAATGTCAGAAATTTTAGTTGCTATAAGTAAGAGGCTCAATGGTGAAAGTTAACTTACCATATTTATAAGGAAAGAAAATAACTCTTCAATGACTTTTTTGGTGTACTTCTGTGACTAATTTTAAGCTGGATCATTTTTTTTTTCATTTGTATGTGAAGGCATATAATGTCTCCTTGTATCTCGACTCTGTCACTATTTGAACAATGGAAAGAAAGACTAAAAGTATTAATAACCAGGCTGAGAACTTATGATAATGGTTGGTAGCATGCATTCTGCTTCCTGAGAGATACTTGCTCTTTCAAATTACATTATTATCTTCTTTGTGTTACTAACCTACTGGATGACCTAGCATGTACTCATTCAATCATTTCAGTATTTGAACCAGACACTCAAAATTGTCTCAACATTTACATGTTTTGGAGAATCCAAAATAATTTTATAGGCAGCATGTATAACATTTTCAAAGAAAACATTATATATATGTATAATAAATGATTTCTTTCATATTTAATATAAGCAGTGAAAGTGAAACACAAATTGAATGTCAAACATTAATAACATAACAGCATAAAACACATGAGAAATAGAAGGCATTTGAAAACACTGGATGTATCATTTAGAGACTATCATCAGAACAAAAAAAGAGTAATTTGAAGTGAATTAAATGTAACAGGTAAATAATGCTGCTCAAAACATTATTAGCAAACATTCTAAATTAGAATTATGAATTGTTTCAAATTTAAATTAACAATTTTGGGGGCTGGGTTCCCTTTCGAGCACAAGAGATATCCCAAGGATAGTGACATCTGAGGTTGGGCCCCCAGTCCCATCTCCAGGGACTCTGACTCAGCAGCCCCACTACTAAGCTGGAGCTCTTGAGGAGGACTTTGCAGCTTACCGCCCGTTTTTCCTGCCAGCATTGGGGCAGCCTCCATTTCCTAACCTTCTCCCTTGTGCTAAACATTATAAACCCTCCAAGAATTTAATAGAGAAGCAACAGAAATCACAAGTCAGTGATCAGTGGACCATACAACTGAGAATCCCAAAAAAATCTTAACCAGCCAATAGAAGGGAATCTTTGCATCTAAAGATACTGCTCCAATTTCAAGTAACCCATTTTATTTTTGCTTTACCCTCAATGACAGTCACCACAATTAAAGGTTTCTATACAGCATTCTCAAAGCACCATACACCCACCCCTTAGGGTCTTAATCATTCTCTTAATCACACACTTCTAAGGATCTAAAAGCTGCCATGTCATACTTGTCACGAACTCCTCGCCACTGAAACCACCATGTTTTATAATCTTAAAGCTGCTCTGATAATTAACAAAAACCTCATCTAACAAAACTTGATAGCCAGGGCTGGAGAGGTGGCTCAGGGATTAAGCCTCCGCCTTGCAGGCGGAGGGTCCTGAGTTCGGATCCCAGATCCTATGTATAGACGCCAGGCAGAAGCGGGGGCTACCTGTGCTTCTGGCCCTGGTAGGGCAGAGCCTGTGAATCCCGGGGCAGAAGGAGGTGGAGGCGTCCATGGTGGTTCGCGAGTTCGTCCGTGGTTCTACACACACACAGACACACACACGCACGCGCACATACACATACACATGCGCACAGTTGAATAAATAATAATAATAAAAAAAAATTAAAAAAATAAAAAAAAAACTTGATAGCCAATCTTAAACCTCTCAATTAAAACTAGACTAAAACTCTGTCAATCCTTAATGAGAGAGGGGCTTACACACTCTTTTGGCACAAATCTTATCCAGAAAGCAGTGCCAAGCCACCCTAAAATGAAACTGTTAACAACCAGGCAAACAGTCACAACAATCATCCAAGTGTGGTGATTCTGTCTGACTCAAAAGAGTCAAAATCAAACACCTATGAAAGATACCAGAGATCAAAATACAAAATGCCCAAGTCACACCATAAATCTACAAGATACAACAAAAATTAAAACAAAAAATGTTGACTTCATAATGATGGATTCTAGATAGAATTAGATATTAGATATTAGCCAAGAATACAACCAAGAAAATGATTTTCCTGCCTTTGCTGCAAGCAGTCTGCAGCTCTCAGCTTCCAAGATGTCTGCAGTGACTTAGCCTCTTCCAGCTTTGGCCAGCCAGCCATGCCATCTCTGCTTTTAGAGACTGTACCTTCCCTTTGGAACCATAAACTGAATAAATCTCCCTTTTTCCCTTAAGTTGCTTGACTTTGGGTGTTTTCTCACAGCAATGGCTAAGAGTAACCGTTACAGAAATTGGTACCCAGTAATGAGGTATTGCTGTGAGATTAAGAACAGCTGGTACCACAAGGTGAAGTTGTTTATGAAACTGAGAGAAGTTGGTATCCAGAAGTATGGCCAATGGTGTGAAGTGGCTAGTGTGCCTTTGGAACTGTTTATTGGCAGAAATATGGAAAATTTTGCAACTTTGTGCTGGGAAAGTCTTTGAGTCTTGGCGAGGCCAAATGGGCCTTTCTCGTGAGAACTCAGAGGAGAGCAATGCTGTGAGAGACACAGGCAGAAGCTCAGCTTGTCATGGTCCAGAGGGGAACAGAGATTGTTTGCAACTGGATGAGTGACACATAGAGCCATGTGTTGGCCGAGAGTTTAGTGAAGTTTTGCCCTCGTCCTGAAAGCTTGCCTGAAGTTAAGCTGGAATGCATGGTGGAGGAAATTTCAAAGCATTGTAGTCTTGACAATGTAATATGGTTACTTTTTAGTTGTCTTCAGAGTTATGAAAAAGAGCAAAGAATCAGGAAGAAGCAAAAACTGTAAGATCTGATGATGAAAAATACAATGCCAAACTTAAAGAGTTGAACCAGGAAGAAGCAGAGAACAAAATGGCTGTCAAAGAGATTAGTTCTATTTGTAAATCAAAGCCTCCTCCAATTTCAATAATAGAAGAGGCCCTAGCTTGAGGGCAAGATCCTTGGGGAAGGCTCCCACTCCTAAGAATGCAAATCCTTTCAGAAGACTGGAGCTAAAGGGTGGAGTTCCAAAGCTTCTATAAAACTTCTGTCCACTTCTATAAAACAACTGTCTAGGTGAGAAAGAGTACCCCCCTCATGGTCGACATAAAGAAGCAGAATCAGCTGTGATTCAAGGGGGCTAGTCTTGGCAAAGTCGTCCAAGTGGTTCTGGTTTTAGAGGCATCAAGGATGCAAGAGGGAGGAGATGGTGGAGTCCTCCTCCAAGATTTCAAAAAATGATGGAAGCCAGGCAGCATGTGGCAGAAAGTCTGCAATTTAGAGGCACAAGAAGAGCAGTTTGTGTTGTGGAGTTAAAGCCTGGTTTGCCATTGAGAAGTAAAGATGTTAGAGACTGCCAGAGACAACATGGGACACCTGCCAAGGAGAGCTGTATACCCTGGGAGGAGTCAGCTCAAGAGAACAACGTATTCTATGGGCAGCTGCATTGGAGGAGTAGAACCAAAGCCCTTTGGAACTGAGATGATTTCAACAAGAGGCTCACCTGTTGGACTTGGAGCTACAAGATTTGGGGTTTGTCCTGCTGGTTTTCGGTCTTGTTATGGACTGATCTTTCCTGGATATACCCTAATTCCTTCCTTTTAGAATGTGAATGAATGTTTATGCTGTACCATTGTATGTTGGAAGTATGTAACTTGTCTTGATTTTACAGGAAGCTTTGGACTTTGGATTTTTGGACTGTATTGGAAATACCGATGTAGTCTATGAAGACTTTTAAAGTTGGACTGAGTATGGTTCATATACTGAGATGATAATGAGGCTTTGGAGGCTAAGGGTGGAGTGTCATGGTTTGAAATGTGTCCCCCACAGTCTCATGTGTTTAGCAAGGTCATGTCATCTTGAGAAGTGGAGCCTTGCTGGAGGAAGGCAGTCACAGGGATGGGCCTTGAGGTGGATTAGTCCCACCCTACCTCTAAGAGAAGTCTGCCATTGCTACAAGCACTCTGCAGCTCTCAGATTCTAAGATGTCTGCAGTGACTTAGCCTCTTCCAGCTTTGGCCAGCCAGCCATGGCACCTCTGCTTTGAGAGACTGTACCTTTCCTCTGGAACTGTAAGCTGAATAAATCTTCTTTTCTCCCTTAAAAAAAAGAAAATGATTTTCAAAGGTTGATATTATGAAAAAAATGAAAGAGGAAATCTGAGAAGAGTTAAATAACTGCACAATCAAATATGAACAGGAAAATAGTAGGCACCTGAGTGAGATGAAAAAGGCAGTGGAATCCCAGGATAAGAACCCAAAAAGTCACATGAGAAGAGATTTTTCACACCATCATTGGTGAAAATATTCCACATCTAAGGAAGGAGATCCCCATACAAGGGGCATATCAATCATATATAACCAAAATCTAAAATCACCATGGCAAATAATAATTAAAACACTTCACATATTCACTTCACAAATTCAAGGGAGAAAAATCAAGTCATTTTAAAGGTAAACCTATTTGAATAACAGGTAATTTTTAAATGGAAACAATAAAAGACAGAAGACCTTAGAGATATGTACTTCAAGTCATAAGTGAACATAAATGCCAACCCAGGCTGATATCCACCAAAACTATCAGTCATGATTAACAGTGAAAGAAAATTTTCCCACCATAAGAACAAACTAAAGGCCTATATAACTACAAAACCAGTTCTAAAAACGATGTTAGAAGAAATACTCAAGCTTGAAGACAAAACCAAACATACTCAAGAGGGCAGAAGGGAAAAATAATACCAACAAACTACTAAGCAAAGAAATACACATTAAAAAACTTACAAAACTCAGAAAATGACAGGAATCAAAAAACATATCCCAATTATAACTCTCAAGGTCAGTGGAATTAACTCTCCAATCACGAAACATAGACTACAAACATGGATTAAAAATCAGAACCCATCAATTTGATCTATTCAAGAAACACATCTTACCATGAAAGACAGGCACATTCTAGAACAAAAGGCTGGTCAAAGGTACACCAAGCTAACTGAGCAAGGAAACACATGGGAGTAGCAATTCTAGGACCTGATAAATAGATTTCAAACCAAAAGAAATCATAAGAGACACAGAAGGACATTACATGTTAGTCAAAAGGAACAATTCATCAGGAAAACTTCATAATATTGAACATACATGCACCTAATGTAGCCTCATCCACATTTATTAAACAAACACTATTTGTAGAATAACAGATCAACAAACACTATTTGTAGAATAACCCCAAAACAGCAAGAGACATCAACACCTACTCTCAACATTGAATAGGTCAACAGGTCAAAAACTGAACAAAGACAAACTGGAAGTAAATCAAACCATAACTCTAATGGATCTGACCACCTCTACCTAATCTTCTTTCTGAACACCAAGAATTACACATTCTTTTCAACAGCCCATGGAACATCCTCTCAAATAGATCACATATTGTGTGAAAAGGTGAAATTTATCTGACCACCATGGAATAAAGCTAAACATCCACAACAAGAAAAACTGACAGAAAATACACAAGTTTTTGGAAATTAAATATCATTATATTGAATTAGGAATGGGTTCAGGCAGAAGTAAAAAATGGAAATTCAAAAATTCTCAGAAGTATATGATAATGAAAATACAACATGCCAAAACTTCTGGGACATGGTGAAGGCTATTCTAAGAAAAAAGTTTATAGAACTCAAAGTTTATATCAAAAAATGGAATCATCACAAGTAAATAACTTAACAATGCAATTTAATGCTTTAGACAAACAAGAACAATTTCATGCCAAAAACAATAGACTAGTAGAGATTAGTTAGAATCAGGAGAAAAATATCCAAAGTTGAGAAAAAAATCAACCAAAGAACTTGTTCTTTAAAAAAAACAAGATTGGTAAACTTTTAACTAAATTAACCAAAACCAAAATAGAGAAAACTCAAATTAATAAAAATTAGAGATGAAAAAGGAGTTATTACAACTGATACTAAGGAAATTCAGAGAATTACAAGGTCATATTTTAAAAACTTACACTCCACAAAATTTGGTAGTCAGAAAGACATGAATAAATTGAATCATGGATGAATTTAATCATTTAAGTAGTCCATATCAAGTTTTGAAGTTAAGGAATTATTTACAAATACTCTCACCAAACAAAGCCCAGGACCAATGGATTCAGTACAGAATTCTACCAGACATTTAAAGAACAACTAACACTACAGTCCTTACACTATTCCATAAAATAGCAAAGGAAGCAACACTTACAAATTCTTTCTATAAAGCTTATATTACACTGATCCTAAAACTAAATAAAGATACAATAAAAAAAGAAAACTATAGGCCAATCTCATTGATGAACACAGATGCAAAGATCCTTAACAAAATTTTAGCAAATGAATTCAAAAACACATCAAAAAGCTCACTTACTGTCATCAAGTAGGATTTATTCCATGTAAACAAGGTTGATTCAACATAATGTAAATCATAAGGCAATCCATCCTATAAACAAATCTAAGGACCAAAACCACATGATTCTCTTGATAGATGAAGAAAAAGCTTTTGACAAGATCCAACATCCCTTTATGAATCAAAGCCCTGGAGACAATAGGAATGGAAAGAACTTTTATCAACATGACAAAGGCTATATAAAACAAGCTCATATCAAGAAACATCCTAACTAGTGAAAAACTTGAAGCAGTCCCACTTCAATCATGAACTACGCAAGACTACATTCACTCTCACCACTTCTATTCAATATTGTATTTAGAGTCTTACATATAGCCGTTAAGACTAGAGAGGGAGATAAAAGGGAATATAAATAGAAAAAGAAGTCAAAATATCCCTATTTGCAGATGACATGATTCTATATATCTGAGAAATCCCAAAAACTCCACCAGGAAACTCCATAGAACTAATACATAAATTCATCAGTATGGCAGGTTACAAAATTAATATTTAAATATCAATGGTTTTCTTATACACTAAAAATGTAAAAAGCAAGAAAGTCCTAAGAGAACAAAACTTAATTTACCATAGAACCTAAAAAAATTATATACCTTGGTATAAATCTAACCAAAGAGGTTAGAGACTTATTTAGTGAAAACTTTAAGACCCAAAAGAAAAAAAATTCAGAAGATACCAGAAAGTAGAAAGACCTCCCATGCTCCTGGACTGATAGAATGAACATCATAAAAATGACCATCCTATCAAAAACAATATACTGTTTCAGTGTAATGCTAATCAAAATTCCAAGGCAATTCTTTACAGAAATTGACAAAACAATCCTGAATTCACATGGAAGCACAAAAGACCCAGGATAGTAAAAATAATCCTGAATAATAAAAACTCAGCTGAAGATATCATCATACCAGACAATAATCTATGCTACAAATCCATAGGAATAAGTACAGCATAGATCAGTGGATAAGAGCTGAATATCCAGACATAAGCTCACACATCTAAAGTTATCTGATTTTCTATATAGGTGCTCAGGAAAACCACTAGAAAAAGGACAGCATCTTCAACAAATGATGCTGGCAAATTGGATATCTATATGCAGAAGATTAAAACGGGAACCTTACTTGTCTCTATGCACAAAAATCGATTCTAAGGATCAAGGACCTCAATATTAGACCAGAGACTATAAAAACTCTAGCAGAAGAGTAGGAAATTCCTTCAAACTGTTTGGCCAAGGTCAACATTTTCTAAACAAGACTCTAGTTGTACATAAAATAGAAATAACACTCAACAAGTGTGACCTCATGAAATTAAAAAATAAAACTTCTACTCAGCAAAAAATATTGTTAACAGAATAAAAAGACAACCCACAAATGGGTGAAAATCATCACTAGTCACACATCTGATAGAGGATTGATATCGAGTATGCAAAGAACTCAAAAAATTAAACACCGAGGAGGTAAACAACCCAAATAAGAAATGGGCCTTGGAACTTAAAATAATTTTTTTCTCAGGATGAAATTAAATTGTCTTGCAATTTAATTTATATTTAATTTATATAATGCAGTGATACAGCATTAAGGACTCAAATACTTTAAAAAATGTTTCACCTCCATAGCCATTAGGAAAATGCAAATCAAAACCATCTTGAGATATCATCTCGCCCCAATCATAATGACTAAAATCCGAAACACAACAAATGCTAGGGAAGATGTGGAGAGAAGGGAATCTTCATTCATTGTTTGTGGATATGCAACTTGTACAACCACTCTGGAGATCAGTATGGCAGTTTCAAAAAATTTAAAAATCGAAATGTCCTTCCTCCCACCCGCCTGCCTGCCCGACCAGAACAGGACTCCCTCCTGGTCCTCCATCCCAGCTGAGTTCCCCCAGCCCCCAGGTGGCCCCTTGTCCCAGCTCCTCCCACCAGCCAGCCATGGCAACACCCAGGCTGCCTCAAGTTTGCCTGGGCCATGCCCCAGGTCTCAGCTGCTTTGTTTCTCCCCCCTGTCTGCCCACCCTGCCAGGACAGGACTTGTTCACATTTGCCACAGACCAGAGTCACGGCCTCGAGACCAGGGCTCCCCTGGACCAGGTGGAGAACAAAAACACACAACTCTCTAGGCCGAATGAATTCTGAACCCATTTACTGAAACTTTTGTGACAGCTTTTATACAGAAAATTTTGGGGTAAAGAATGTTGCACCTACAATAAACATATAATTTTCTAATCAGCAAAATCACCTTCAGGGTGGACATTTTTTCATTGCTTGAGAGTAAAGGCACTTAATAGAAACATTCTCCCAATATTTCCAAACCTATCTAATCTATAATGCTTCACCGGATAGCCATGGGGCTGAGCCTACATAGTTAACATTTTTAACAAAGACTGCTTTTTTAAAATACACAGAGGAGGAATGATCTCCTTTTGATTTCAGTAAGGAACATATTTTACAATTAAACTATAGGAGTGCCCAACACCCCATAAGTTCCAGCATGAGCTTTTGCTGTTGTCCTCTCCAGGTTGATCCTCTCAGTCAGGCAAGTTGACATGGGCACCAGGCATGGCAGCAGGTTCTAGCTTGGGAAGTTGCATGCAGCTCATGAAGTCTCCACAATCCAAGTTTGAACCATGTCTCTAGGGGGGCCATGGCTTGGACATTTAAGGGCCATAAGTGCCTAGAGCATGGTCCTGTTGATGGAGCACTACTGAGATATGTCTGAAGAAAACACTTAAGCAATATAATTATTAAAAGAATAATTCCTCCTATAATAGCATCCTTCTATTCCTTTAATAGTAAGGTTACTTATGTCTTCCTTTCAGGAATTCCAGAAGTATATTGCCATCAGTTAGATGACCCATCTGTGAACCATGCATTCTCCACACCTGGGGTTCAGATTGTCAGGCCCCATATGCCATGGGTGTCACTTTCAGGACAGAGGTGATCATTGGTGGGTTGGAGTGCACTCGAATGATCTATCTCTGTGATTTCTCATAAGAGTGCTGTTTGGGATAGGAAAGACATGGTCCCCTTTGCTTCTGGCATGGATTCTCCCAGTTTGTATTGCAAATACCATCTCCAGGGGCAGTCTTGGCATCTAGACTTTCTGGCATGATAGTCTCTTACTTGGCCTTCAGCCAGGATAAGAGGGTATCACAGTTTCTTTTAAGGCTCTAGTGAACTGATAGCATAGTCTTATACTTCTGGAATTTCTGAGTTAGTACATAGGAGGGAATTTTACACACCTATGTTTTAAGACTCTAGAAGTTATTCTCTAATTTCTTTAAAATCAGTGCACACATTCTGGCTAACAAGTCTATTTATTGTAAGTAACTAGATATGAAATCTCTATTTAGAATTTGACTTAAAGTTTGTTGGGCCTCCAAGCCTAAGGCCTGCTGGAAATTCCTAAGACTGGCTGGAGTTTCAGGATCTGTCCTTGAGTTGTGAAACTTATCTCTGACTCCCTCCTCCCCTCTCTGATGTAGTGCTGCTGTAACCTCCCCTCACTGATCTGGACACATCCCTTTGGCTGCCTTTCTCCTTCACAACCCCTCATACCACCTAGCTGTCCTCCTCCCAGCAGGACCCTATATAAACTCAGATGCTATTCAATAGAGTTAAGATCCTTCTTTCACAGATCTCCCAGTCTAGTGTCTTTCTCCCCCGTGGTGAGGGGGGTCCGGGCCGTGAAACTCATCACCCGCCCAGCCACGAGGGACCAGAATCCCACAATTGCACTAGCTGCAGGCCCATTCTACCCCCTGCAAAAGTTAAAAAGCAGACTTCTTCTCTAGATCAGAGATCAGGAAGCTAGTCTCAAAAAATCTGAGAGAGGGTAAAAAGCACTCCTAATTCCCAGAAGAATTCTTCCTGCCAGAGACAAAACTTGAATTACCTAGGAGAGAGTGTTTAGCACCTGTTCATGGGCATTATGGTGACCTTCAAAGAAATTCCTACCACCTGCCCATGGGGTTACTGTGACCTTCCCCAGGGAACAGGCTTTAGGCCTGAACTGAGAAGAAACACCAAGGCCTGACAATTCCCATATTTTTCCTTATTTCTCTTAAATAAAGCCATGTCCTTATCCCAAAAGATGTTTCTTTGAATCTGTCTTTTACAAACTGAGACATATTCTACCAGATTGGTTGGATAAGGATGCAGCACACATTCCTCAATCCCTGGAGCTTGGGTGGGCCACTAAGGCAAGCCCCAGGTCCCAGGTGAAGAATTCTGTCATCACCATCAGCCCGGCTGCCCCTCTGGCCCACAGGGGACCCTTGCTAGTGGTCCACGGAGGACACACTGCTACTCAAAATTCAATAGAGTCCAAAGGAAACTCAAGCAAAGCTCTAAGTGTCAAAGGACATACATCCAAAGTCCTCTAAAATAATCCTATCACATGGAAGAGATTCTTCACATCCAGCCCAAAGATAAGTAAACCTATTTTTTTAACCATACTGCTCCTTTCTAGTATTAATCACTATAGATTAACTTTTCCATATAGTCACCCCAAAAACATATACAACTCCAGGTATGATCCTACTCACTCTCACATATCACCAAGATACTATATCATAAAATTGCACTAACATACTAATATTCACCCCCTGTCTACTTAACCTGACTTAACTGATGTACTAACAGCCTAATAGCCTCATCTAGGAAATAACAATAACAACAGACAAACATACCCAATCCAAAGCAAGCACTAGTAATAACTGCCCAAGTGTAGTAATACCACTAAATCAGTTCAGTAAAAAACACACAGAAACTGAAAGGGCCTAAAAGACAAAACAACAATGCCCAAGTCAAAATGCAGATCCACGAGAAATAAAACCCAAGAAGACCAATCTCCCACTGAAAGAATTAATCCCATAATAATGGATTCCAACCAGAACAAATTCAAAGAAAATAGCCAAGAAAGCCAGACTCAAAATAATGACTTTCAAAGTACGACCATTACCATGATTACTATGAAAGAAGAAACTCGGAGGAGTTAAACAACCGCATCAACCACTTTAAACAGGAACACAACAGGCACTTGGAGGAGTTGAGAAAAACAGTTCAAGAAACAAAAATAGGCATAGAGCAGTTAAAACAGTCCCAGGCAGAGTTTAAAATATGCACTAAAAGACAAGTTATCTTCAACCCAAAACTCAACAGACAGTCTTATCAGCAGAACTAATGAAGCAGAAAATAAAATTTCAGATCTTGAAGACAAAGTGGGAGAATTAACCAGCTCAATGGAAGAGGTTGTTAAAGCCAAAAAGATACTTGAGAGGAATATTCAAGAGTATCAGACACCCTGAAGAAGCCTAACATGCGCATTCATGGAATACCAGAGCAAGAATCCCAAAATACCAAATCTGAGGAAATTTTTCAAATTTTCATAAATGAAAAATTCCTTCAACTAAAGAATGAGAGGCCCATCCAAATAAAAGAGGCTTTCTGCACCCCAAACAGATATGACCAAAATAGAAAATTGCCACAGCAAATAATTCTAAAAACACTCCACAGTTCAAGACAAAGAAAAGTAGCTAAGAGCTTCAAAAGAAAAAAAAACAAGGCATTTTTAAGGTAAACCTATTAAAATAACAAATGACTTCTCAATGGAAACAGTAAAAGCAAGAAGAGCTTGGAGAGACGTACTTCAAGTATTGAATGAGCAAAAATGTCAACCCAGGCTGATATAAACAGGAAAACTATCTGTCATGATCGAGGGAGAAAGCGAAGTTTTCCAACACAAAGACAACTTGAAGACTTATGTGTCAACCAAACCAGGTCTTGAAAAAAATGCTAGAAATGATACTCAAGCTTGAAGAAAAAAACAAGCATATCCAGGAGGACAGAAGGGAAGTATAATACCACCAAAACATAAATGTCAAACAACACACTTACAAAAACCACTAAACATAAAAAATATCCAGAATTAAAAATAAATTCTCCATTATAGCATTAAATGTCAATGGTATTAACTCACCTATCAAGAGGCACAGATTACAAACTTGGATTAAAATCACAACCCATCAATCTGCTGCCTTTAGGAAACATCTCACCACAAAAGATAGGTACATCCTAAAAATAAAAGGCTGGTCCAAAATTCTGCAAGCTAATGGAACCAGGAAACAGTCAGGGGTTGCCATTATGCTATCAGACAAAATGGACTTCAAACAAAAAAAAAATCATAAGAGACACAGATGGATACTACATTTTAGTCACAGGTACAATTCACCAGGAAGACTTCACAATACTGAACATATGTGCACCCAATAAGGGCACATTCATTAAGAAAACCCTATAGCAGCTAAAGCAAGAAATCAACTCCCAAATGATAATTCTTGGGGATTTCAACACCACCCTCTCAACACGGGGTAGATCAACAGGTCAAACTTAACAGAGACACTTTGGAACTTAATCAAACACTTAAAGAAATGGACCTTACAGATCTCTATCAAACTTTTCATCCATGCACCAAAGAATACACATTTTTCTCAGCAGCACACAGAACTTTCTCCAAAATAGATCACATATTGGGCCACAAAATGAATCTCCACATACACAAGACAGTTAAAATTCTACTCTGTACCCTATCAGACCACCACAGCCTAAATCTTGACATCCACAACACACACACAAAAAAAAAAAAAAAAAAAAAAAAAACCAGAAAATACACTAACTCCTGGAAACTTAACACTATGATGCTGAAGGAGAATTGGATTCAGGAAGAAATTTAAAAGATTTCTTGAAAGCAAAAAAAGATTTCCTGAAAGCTAATGATAATGAAAATACAACTTACCAAAATCTCTGGGACACAATGAAAGCTGTCTTAAGAGATAAGTTCATAGCTCTTAATGCCAACATCAAAAAAATGGAAATATCAGAAATAAATAACTCAGCGATGCAGCTTAAAGCTTCAAGGACACTAAAGCAATCTGATCCCAAAACCAGCAGAAGAGAGGAGATTAGCAAAATAAGGGGAGAAATATCCAAAATTGCGATTAGGAAAACAATACAGAAAAGCAACCAGTCCAAAGGCTGGTTTTTTGAAAAAATCAATAAGATTGATACACCCCTAGCCAAATTAACCAAAAGCAAGACAGAGAAACCCAAATTAACAAAATTAGAAATGAAAATGGAGTTATCACTACCGATATCCAAGAAATCCAGAGAATTATAACGTCATATTTCAAAAACTTATACTTGGTGAAATTTGACAACACAAAAGAGATGGATGAAGTCTTAGTAAACACAAATTACCTAAATTGAATCAGGAGGTTGTGAATTATTTAAATAGTTCTATAACATATGAGGAAATCAAGGAAGTAATCTCGAATCTTCCCACCAAAAAATGTCCTGGACCAGATGGATTCAGCACAGAGTTCTACCAGATATTTAAGGAGCTAATGACACCAATACTCCAGTATCAAATTACTTCTATGAAGTTAATATTGTCTTAATCCCAAAACCTAATAAAGATACACTTATAAAAGAAAACTATAGGCCAATCTCTCTGATGAATACAGATGCAAAGATTCTCAACAAAGTCTTAGCAAATCGGATTCAAAAACATATCAAAAAGATCATTCACGGGGATCACGTAGGCTTTATCCTAGGCACACAAGGTTGTTTCAACATAGGCAAATCACTAAATGTAATTCACCATATAAACCAGACCAAAGTTCAAGACCACATGATACTCTCAATAGATGCAGAAAAAGCTGTTGACAAGATCCAACAGCCCTTTATGATCAAAACCCTAGAGACAGTTGAAATGGAAGGAACCTTTATCAATACAATAAAAGCTGTATACAACGAGCCAACAGCAAGGATTATACTCAATGGGGAAAAACATGAAGTATACCTGCTTTGATCAGGAACTAGAAAAGGCTGTCCACTCTCGCCACTTCTATTCAATATTGTACTTGTGGTCTTAGCTGAAACCATAAGACAATAAAAGGATATAAAAGGGATTCAAGTCAGCAAGGAAGAAGTCAAGTTATCTCTATTTGGAGATGATATCATCTTATACCTGAGTGATCCCAAAAACTCCACCAGGAAGCTCCTGGAACTAATTGAGAAGTTCAGCAGAGTGGCAGGATGCAAAATAAATGTATACAAATCAGTGGCCTTCCTATATGCCCAGAATGAAAGAAGCGAAAAAGCCCTGAGAGAAACAATCCCACATACTATAGCCCCTAAAAAAATGAAATACCTCGGTATAAACCTAACCAAGGAAGTAAGAGACCTTTATAATGAAAACTTTAAAACCGTAAAGAACGAAATTGCAGAAGACACCAGACCTCCCATATTCCTGGATTGGCAGAATCAATATCGTAAAAATGACCATCCTACCAAAAGCAATATACTAATACAATGCTGTACCAATTAAAATCCCAAAGCAATTCTTTAAAGAAGTTGACCAAACAATCTCAAAATTCATATGGAGGCACAAAAGACCCAAGATAGCGAAACCTATCCTGAGTAACGAAAACACTACTGGAGGTAAAACCATACAAACCTTAGTCTATACTACAAATCCATAGCTGTAAAAACAGCCTGGTATTGGCTCCAAAATAGACACACAGATCAATGGATAAGGGTTGAAAACCCAAATATAAGCCCACACAACTACAACTATTTATCTTTGACAAAGGGGCCCAAAAAATTCAATGGAAAAAGAACAGCATCTTCAACAAATGGTGCTGACAAAACTGGATTTCCACATGCAGAAGATTTTTTTTTATTTCATTTTTGTTCAATTGTGCGTGTGTGCGTGTGTGTGTATGTATGTGTGTGTAGAACTACGGACGAATTCGGGAACCACCATGGACCGCCTTCACCTCGTTTACTCTGCCCAGGGATTCACAGGCTCCGCCCTACCAGGGCCAGAAACTCAGACTGACCCCGCTTCCCCCGCGTCTATACGTGGGGTCTAGGATCCAAACTCAGGACCTTCCGTCTTCAAGGCGGAGGCTTAACCTCTGAGCCACCTCTCCAGCCCCCTCCACATGCAGAAGATTAAAACTGGACCTGTACTTGTCACCATGTACAAGAATTAATTCCAAATGGATCAAGGACCTTGATATTAGGCCAAAGATTATAAAAACCATAGTTGAAAGGGCAGGGGACACCCTCGAACTGATTGGACTAGGCCAACAGTTCCTAAAGGGACATCCAATAGCACAGTCACTACAACCAACACTCAACAGATGGGATCTTGTGAAATTAAAGAGCTTCTGTTCAGATAAAGAGATTGTAACACGAGCTCAAAGGCAACCCACAGAATGGGAGAAAATCTTCACTAACCACATATCTGATAGAGCTCTATTGTTCAGAGTGCACAAAGAACTTACAAAACTAAACACCAAGGAAACAAATGGGCCAATTTAAAAATGGACCTTAGAACATAAAAGAAATTTACCAAGGACGAAATTAAAATGTCTAACAAATATCTTAAAAAATATTCCAAATCCTTAGCCATCAGGGAAATGCAAATCAAAACTTCTCTGGCACATCATCTCACCCCCGACAGGATGGCAAAAATCCACAATACAAACAACACCAAATGCTGGAGAGGATGTGGCGAAAGGGGAACTCTTCTACATTGCTGGTGGGAATGCAGGCTCATACAACCACTCTGGCAAACCGTCTGGAGATTCTTAAAGTTAAAGATTGAAATGCCATATGACCCTGCTATTCCACTTCTGGGAATAACCCCCCATACAGCAAAAATTCACCTCAATAGCACAAGCACGACCATGTTCATAGCAGCACTGTTTACAATAGCAAAGTCATGGAATCAGCCCAAATGTCCAACAGTTGACGCATGGATAAAGAAAATGTGGTACATTTATACAATGGAATACTACTCAGTCATCAAAAATGATGAATTAATGCAATTTCCCGGGAAATGGATAGGATTAGAAACAATTATATTGAGTGAAGTATCCCAGACACAGAAAATTAAGCACCGTATGTACTCCCTAATAGGTGACTCCTAGTACCAAACCCACTTAAAGACACTCAAGGATAAATCTCTGTAATACCTACAGTAATTGTAAAGATTATAAACAGGAGGGATGGGGAAGGAAGGCCCCACCAGAAACAAGGAGAGAGGGGACCATGTTACAGCAGAGAAAATAGGCCACCATCAAGAACTGCAAGTAAGTAATGAGACATCTGGTTAAATTCACAGACTTTCCTTCCTGATCATTTGCAACTGATGGGGTATGATCTCACCAGAAGGGGATGGCATATAGTCTGGCAGATAGAAAGTAATCATTTTGCAAATGGGTGATTGACCCCTCCCTCACCGTGGTCTGCTACTTTTATTCCATCTACCTTTGAATATACTCTTATAACAAGACTCTAATTTAACAGGTTTTTATCTCTGGCCAGGGAGTGACATCCAATAACCATCAGGATGGAGCCAAGGGCATTGTAGGAGCAGCAAAACTAAAAAAAAATCAACAAACCATAATTCAGAACATCAGAGACTATATCAACCTGGAACTAGGCCAGCCTAATCTCTCCCCATCCTGAAGCTCAGGGAAATTTGCAGAATAGGGAGTGGTAAGATTGTAAGAGCACAAGGATGGGAGGAGCAATGATATGCAAGATCTCCACACAGTTAGGGCCAAAGCAATAGTATTTGAACTTTACATGCCCTGTGCAATGTCCAACACACTATTGACCTCACAAAGTCTGGCATGGACTAAAGGCACTAGGATCCTTGGAGGCTAGGGATTAACAGCTACAGTAGTATTCCTAAGCTTAAGGGGGACACAGGAAAGGGTTCTGGGAAATGCCACTGGATCATTGCACCTCATCAGAGAGGAAGACCCAGAGGAGAGTTTGACATGCACACTAAAGGATGCTCTGGGGATGAGAGAGGGAGGCACTGTGGGATGGGGAAGAAGGGGGGAGGGAAGGAGGGGAGCAGGGGAGTTGAGGGGGGAGGAAGGGAGGGGACTGGTGTACCTGTTAAGTTTGTATGAGTGGAAATAAAAAAAAATTATAAAACAGCATAATTCATTGATAGTCCAAAGTAAACCCAAATGTATAGAAAGTAAAAAAAAGAAACAATTGAAATGCCATATGCCCCAGCTCTACCCCTATTGGGAATATTCCCAAAGAATGCTTCATTTTACTATAGAGACACATATACATCCATGTTCATTGAAGCACTATTCCCAATAGCAAAGTTATGGGATCAACCTAAATGCCCAAAAGTGGACAAATGAATAATGAAAATGTGGTACATACACATAATGGAATACTACACAACTATCAAAAAATGAATTAAACAATTTCTTGGTAAATGGATGAAATTGGAAGAAGTTATATTGAGCAAAGTATCCCAAGCACATAAAGACATGGGATGTTCTCCCTTATAAGTTGAACCTAGTACTAAGCCCTCATAATGACACACTCAAGGAAAAAAAATCTCTATAACATCTATAACTGGGAGGATAGAGGAAAGAAAACCTCAAGAGAGTGGACACAAAATAACACAGTTAAATTGATAAATAGGACCACTGCTAAGAAAAAACTGTAATTATTGAGACATCTGATCCTGTCCACTGTCAGTTTTCTCTCTGACCACTGTTGTTTAGACTAGTTTATAGTGCTGAGTATGTGTTCTTTGTCATGGAGTGAGGGGAAAGTTAGGGGTTCATAAACAGGTTGTTGGTTACCTGGAAGCTATCCCTACTGTCCAGCGTGTCCTTCCCTCTCCTTCAAGCCTTTTCTTATATAAAATTCATTTAAATAATTTTATATCTTTGGTAGGAGAGGATCTCAACACCCAGATAGGATTCAGCCTAGTGCAATGGAAGAACACTTGGAAATACACAGAAATCTGTAAGTTCAAAGACAACACAGACTAGGAGGCACAATAAAACCATCTCTTAAGCTGAAAAAGTGTGGTATAGAGGAAAGGGTGGAGGGAGACTGCACACAAAGAATATGAATAGTGGCCTATGCAAAAGTCTTAAGAAGGCTCACATTACTAACATGCAAGTGACAACTTCTGAGTTGTAGCATTGTGGAAACCTGATGTATTCTATTTGATACATTTTGAATTAAAAAAAATCAGTGAAAGCTGAACTGCATCACACAGAATACATCATTGTCAAATAAATATATGCTGATGAAAATAACAGAATATGGAAAATAAAAGCATGACCAACAATAGATACTGGTAAGCCAAAAGAAATATTGAAAATCTACTCTTAATTTTAATCTAACTTATTTATTAGAATATTATCCTATTTCTTAAACCACAAAGAATGGTTTTTATTTCAGTTCCAACAGAAGTGGATAAGTTCAATAAACTTCATTTTTTCTTGATTTTATTTTACATTACAAGGAAGCAAAAGAATCTTGTCCTCAGTTTCAGAGACCTACTTGTATGGATTTGAGTATTATGAATTCCAGAACTCAAATATCAATGCACACACTTAACTATTCAGCTCCAGCCCATTACTTACAAATGACACACTGGTCTAAGCATATCCTTGCATAAAATGCCCCAGTGCAAGGAAGAGCTGGAAGATGAGTGAAGTGCCATCATTCCACTCCACTCTTTGCCATCCATTTAGCAACAAATGTATTCTGAAGTGTTTTTCCATCTGTACAGTGCTTTCCTTCCCAGCACCTGTCAAGATATGATTGAAAGCAGTGATACAGCATTAAGGCTCAGGGAAAATCTGGACACGTGATGGATTAAAGCACAGAATTAGTCAGACCTCATGATTTCCAGACAGCTTCTGCAGCCGCTTATCTTTGATCCACCAGAGAGCTGAAATGAGCATGAATTTTTATCCCTTTTAATGGTGCATACATATACCCATGTCATATCAGCTTTCCAGAAAACCAGGTTCTCTCTGATGCCTCACGGAGGTCACCAATATCAGTAAGAAATTATAATACTTTGAGCTAAGTATTCAGTCACACACTAGCGCATGCCCATGCTGCCCCCTTTTTAGTGTGCCCCATTGGGTATTAATGGAGTTCTGATTTATTTTTCACAATTTAAAACTTGCCTTATAAAATATTAAAATACTTATTAATGTTTAGAAACATGGCAGAGGCACTGATATATATTGCAAGCAGCACGTGGCTGTTCTATAGCTACATACTAGTTAGCGATATGTATAAAAATACCTCTACCAAATTTTGTCTTTGTTTTCCAAAAGAAAAAGTACATGGAAACACACTTTGAGGTCTTTATTAGGACAGATCAGTTTTACCTTAAATATTTATTACTAAAACAGGTCAAATAATACTTACAATTGTATATAGTCATCTTAAGGCTTCTTATTTTCACTTGGAAACAGAAGTAACTTCCTTCTTTAAAAATCATACATCTTCATATTATGAGTCTTAAATTTTTCAGTGACTACTATCAGTCACAGCATTCCCCTCTAAAGAATGGGAATCAATTCTTGTTTATTTTATTCTTTCTGACTTCTATCTATTAGCTGAATTTTCCTGATACCAGAAAAGATTGTGAATGCAGCCTCTACGCATGGAGCAGCCCTGAACATTTATAATATGCTGCTCAGCAGATCAAACTCATCAAAACCTGACAGTACAGAAACATAGACACTGCATGCAACATCCATAATTCTACAAACAGAAAAGCCTGGTAGCACCCACCATATTTTGACTTTTGACACTAGTCATTAATATAGCTGCCAATATCAGGCAACATTAATGATGAATTAAACCACTGCTAAAGAATATTTTGTTTTGTCGTTAATTTTAGTAACATATGTTTTTGGACAGAATTCTTATAGAATTCTGAAAATGAAATATCTTTGGTCTATCTTTGCTTAATGATCTTTGCTGAAATAAAACAGAAGCAGAAGGAAATGGAGCACAAGACAAAAATAAACCCCCATCTTGGAATTTTTGACATATTGTTACAACTCCATTTTCACTAATAGCCACAATTAAGTGAATTAATCACAGTCGTTTTTCTATACCTAGGCAATTTTGTGATTCTCTTTTAAGTTATCTGTTTGTTTCCACTGTTAAAAGTGTATTTTTTCAGTCCTGGAGGGAGGCCACAGGGTGCTTGTATGTCATTGGAGAGGAGAGCCCAGAGGAGAGTCTGGCATGCACATTAAAGGACTCTCCAGGGATTGGGGGGGAGGCACTGGGGGATGGGGAAGGAGGGGTGAGGGGAGGGGGAGTAGGTAGTATGGGGGGAGGAGAAGGGAGGGAGGGAACTGGTGTAACTATTAAGTTTGTAAGAGTGGAGATAATAATAAAAATGTTTAAAAATTACACTACAACTTAGGCTATATAACTACACCTTTTAAAAAGTAACAAATATCTTAAAAAATAAAATATGAGATGGTAGGTTTTCCGCTTCTGCCCGGCGTCTATACATGGGGTCTAGGATCCAAACTCAGGACCTTCTGCCTGCAAGGCAGAGGCTTAATCCCTGAGCCACCTCTCCAGCCCCTAAAAGTGTATTTTTAAGTCTCTCATACTAGCAAACTGTTACTTTTATAAACCCAAATTTTGTAATCTGTAAAATAAAAATGATAAGAAATGAAAAAGTTTATATACATTACTAATCACAATGCGATATCTCAGGAAGAATGAGATCTCATGGTTATGTTAAAATATTGTTATAATTGCTACCTCTGTCAAATTGAGATGTTAAACGTTAAGCTCCAGTGTTATGAAATTTGGGGATGGGACTTTGGGAGATAATTAAATTATGAAGGTGTCATTTTTATGATTGTCTTCATGCTCTTTTAAGAAGAGACACCAGAAGCCTTCCTTTAATTTGGTTTCTGCTTCAAGAAGATACAGCTTTAAGAGAGCCATCTAAAACTAAGAAACCAGACCCTGGTTCTTCGCAAAGTTTGATCATGGATATAAGAGCCTCCAGAAATCTCAGAAGAACAT
Organism: Typhlomys cinereus; assembly: GCA_023101885.1. Taxonomy (NCBI): domain Eukaryota; kingdom Metazoa; phylum Chordata; class Mammalia; order Rodentia; family Platacanthomyidae; genus Typhlomys; species Typhlomys cinereus. Next base: position 240,324 of record JALPQD010000751.1, on the reverse strand, counting down.
CTTTGTTGTTTTCTGGATATCTAATCTGTAGCATTTTGTTACTGAATATCAAGTTAAAACAGGTATGAAAAGTAATACTTTCTGAAATGATTTTGATTGAATTAAAATTTAAGCAGCCTTTCAAGAAATTATGGAAATTTTGATAGTAAGAAGAGGAATTAGGACATCATAAATGTTAATAGATGAGCATTGCTCATGTTATTTAAAGAATAGTATCATAATTATGATGTTTCCTCCTTGATGTTTCTTTACATTTGGGAACTTATTTCAATTTTAGAAGCATTTTAAAGAAATAATTTTATAAGGCAAACCACAGAATGGGAGAAAATCTTCACTAATCTAACTATACCTGATAGAGCTCTATTATCCAGAGTGCACAAAGAACTTAGAAAACTAAACACCAAGGAAACAAATGGGCCAATTTCAAAATGGACCTTAGAACATAAAAGAAATTTACCAAGGACGAAATTAAAATGTCTAACAAATATCTTAAAAAATATTCCAAATTCTTAGCCATCAGGGAAATGCAAATCAAAACTTCTCTGACACATCATCTCACCCCAGTCAGGATGGCCAAATCCACAATACAAACATCAAATGCTGGAGAGGATATGGCGAAAGGGGAACTCTTCTACATTGCTGGTGGGAATGAAGGCTCATAAAACCACTTTGGCAAGCTGTCTGGTGATTCTTAAAGAAATTAAAGATTGAAATGCCATATGATCCTGCTATTCCACTTTTGGGAATAACCCCCCATACAGCAAAAATTCACCTCAATATCACAAGCACGACCATGTTCATAGCAGCACTGTTTACAATAGCAAAGTCATGGAATCAGCCCAAATGTCCAACAGTTGACGTGTGGATAAAGAAAATGTGGTACATTTATACAAAAATGATGAATTAATGCAATTTGCCGGGAAATGGATGGAATTAGAAACAATTATATTGAGTGAAGTATCCCAGACACAGAAAATTAAACACCATATGTACTACCTAATAGATGGATCCTTAGAGACATTCAAGGATAAATCTCTGTAATACCTATAGTAATTGCAAAGATTATAAACAGGAGGGATGGGGAAGGAGGGCCCCACCAGAAACAAGGAGAGAGGGGACCGTGTTACAGCAGAGAAAATAGGCCACCATCAAGAACTGCAAGTAAGTAATGAGACATCTGGTTAAGTTCACAGACTTTCCTTCCTGATCATTTGCAACTGATGGGGTATTATCTCACCAGAACAGAAGAGCATATAGTCTGGCAGATAGAAAGTAACCATTTTGCAAATGGGTGATTGACCCCTCTCTCACCGTGGTCTCCTACTTTTATTACATCTATCTTTGAATATACTCTTATAACAAGACTAATTTAACAGGTTTTTATCTCTGGCCAGGGGGTGACATCCAATACCCATCAGGATGGAGTGAAGGGCATTGCAGGAGCAGCAAAAGTGAAAAAAAAAAATCAACAAACCATAATTCAGAACGTCAGAGACTATATCAACCACCTGGAACTAGGCCACCCTAATCTCCCCCATCCTGAAGCTCAGGGAAATTTGCGGAAGAGGGGGCGGCAAGATTGTAAGAGCACAGGGATGGGAGGAGTAATGATATGCAAGATACTCCACATATGTTAGGGCTGAAGCAATCATAATAGGACTTTGCATGCCCTGCGCAATGTCCAACACATTATTGACCCCACGAAGTCTAGCATGGACTAAAGGCACTAGGATCCTTGGAGGCTAGGGATTGACAGCCACAATAGTGTTCCTATGCTTAAGGGGAACACAGGAAAGGGTTCTGGGAAATGCCGCTGGGTTCTTGCACCTCATCGGAGAGGCGGACCCAGAGGAGAGTTTGGCATGCACATTAAAGGGATGGGGAGGGAGTTGGGAGGGGAGGGGGGAGTAGAATGGTGGGAGGGTGAAGGGCAGGAGGGGACCGGTGTACCTGTTGTTTGTATGAGCAGAAAGAAAAAGAAATGCTTTTATAAGCCAATTGTGATATGTTAGCATGGAAAATAGGACAAGTTGTGCATGTGCATCATTTTATGCATTACACGTATATATTACACAAGCACACAAAAGTACACCTGTTGATATTAACTGAGAGATTGAAGAATCTAGTAAGTGTGCAAAAGCCCCAACGTATCTGGAAGCTTGGTCTTTAACTGACATTATTGTTAATGAACCACCAAAATATGAAATAGAAAATGAGATAGCTCAGGGCCAGTATGAAATTCTTATTTGCTTTGTATATTAAAGATTGCATTTCAATTGATGTGAAATATACTGTGAATAATAATAATTTTTATGAAACTTGGGCCCAGAAAGATTATTAATATGCATAAACTTTTTTCTTTTTCTTTTTCTTTTTTTTGAGCCTTGAGGTTTTTCACTTACAAAGCTAAAAATTAAGAAAAAATTAACAAATAGGAAACACTTCTTTCTCCGTTTTTTCTCTTTCCACACCTATCTCCTCCCACTTCTGCCCTTTCTGTCTCCTATCCTTTCCCCTACCTAAAAAACTGCAGAAGGGAAGCACAAACTTCTCCTGAAGAAAATAAATTAAAAGAAAGATTCTAGAAGTTCTTAACTGATAAAGAAAATATGTAAATATATTTTAGTTTATTTTTACTAAGAAGCTGTTTTACATCAGAGACTCTATATCAACCACCTGGAACCAGGCAGCCTACTCTCTCCCCATCCTAAAGCTAGGGAAATTTGCAGAAGAGGAGAAGTAAGATTGTAAGAACCTAAAGATGGGAGGAGCAATGATATGCAAGATACTCCACACAAGTTAGGGCCAAAATAATTATAATAGGATTTTGCATGACCTGCTGCAATGATCAACATATCATTGATCCCTCAAAGTCTAGCATGGATCACAGGCACTAGGATCCTTAGAGACAAGGGATTAACAGCCACAATAGTGTTACTATACTGAAGGGAACACAAAAAAGAGCCCTAGGTAATGCTACTGAGTCCTTATACCTCATCAGAGAGGAGGACCCACAGGGAAGTTTGACATGCACACCAAAGGATGCTCCAGGGATTGGGGTGGGGGACAATAGAAGAAAGGGAGAGGGGGGGAAAGGAAGGGGAAAATAGGGAGGGAGCACAGGGATCTATGGAGAGGTGGAGGGAGGGAGGGGAATGGGGTACCTACCAAGTTTATATGAGATGAAAAATAATAAAAAATACTCTAATAAAAAAGAAACTGTTTTAGATTATGTGACTGATTAATAATCTCAGAAATACTAATAGACTATTAGCTCCTGATCAATGTATAGAATAAGTGTGTATATGTATGTGTTTAGAATAAAATAAGTCAATATTATGAAACCAACAGCAAACATATTAAGCATTCCAATGAATGTAAGTTAGCATAGCACACCTAATTAAAAGAATGAGAAAGTATCTAATTCCATCCATTTCCCGGGAAACTGCATTAATTCATTATTTTTGATGGCTGAATAGTATTCCACTGTATAAATGTACCACAATTTCCTTATCCACTTATCAAATGTTGGACATTTGGGGGGATTCCATGACTTTGCTATTGTAAACAGTGCTCCTATGAACATGGTCATGCTTGTGTTATCATGGTGAATTTTTGATGTACGGGGGGTTATTCCCAAAAGTGAATAGCAGGGTCATATGGCGTTTCAATCCTTAACTTCTTTAAGAATCTCCAGATGGCATGCCAGAGTGTTTGTATGAGCATTCCCACCAGCAATGTAGAAGAGTTTCCCTCTCTCCTCATCCTCTCCAGCATTTGGTGTTGTTTGTATTGTGGATTTTTGCCATCCTGACTGGGGTGAGATGATATCTCAGGGAAGTTTTGACTTGCATTTCCCTGATGGCTAAGGATTTGGAATATTTTTTAAGATATTTGTCAGATATTTTAATTTCGTCCTTGGTAAAGTTTCTTTTAAGTTCAAAGGCCCATTTTCTAATTGGCCCATTTATTTCCTTGGTGTTTAGTTTTCTAAGTTCTTTGTGCACTCTGGACAGTAGAGCTCTATCAGCTATGTGGTTAGTGAAGATTTTCTTCCACTCTGTGGGTTGCCTTTGTATTTGAGTTACAATTCCTTTATCTGAACAGAAACTCTTTAATTTCACAAGATTCCATCTGTTGAGTGTTTGTTGTAGTGACTGTGCTATTGGATGTCCGTTTAGGAAGTGTTGGCCTAGCCCAATCAGCTCCAGGAAGTTCCCTATCCTTTCAACTATGGTTTTTATATTCTCTGGCCTGATATCAAGGTCCTTGATCCATTTGGAATTAATTCTTGTACATGGTGACAAGTAGAAGTTCAGTTTTAATCTTCTGCATGTGAATATCCAGTTTTGCCAGCACCATTTGTTGAAGATGCTGCTTCTTTTTCCATTGAATTTTTTGGGCCCCTTTGTCAAACACCAAATGGCTGTAGTTGTGTGGGCTTATATCTGGGTCTTCAACCCTTATCCATTGATCTGTGTGTCTATTTTGGAGCCAATACCAGGCTGTTTTTACAGCTATGGATTTGTAGTGTAGACTAAGGTTTGGTATGGTGATACCTCCAGCAGTGTTTTTGTTTCTTAGGATTTCTTTTGCTATCCTGGGTCTTTTGTGCCTCCATATGAATTCTGAGATTATTTGATCAACCTCTTTCAAGAATTGCTTTGGGATTTTGATTGGTATAGCATTGAATCTGTATATTGCCTTTGGTAGGATAGTCATTTTTATGATGTTGATTCTGCCAATCCAAGAACATGGGAGGTCTTTCCATCTTCTGGTGTCTTCTTCAATTTCTTCTTTTAGGGTTTAAACTTTTCATTATAAAGGTCTCTTGCTTCCTTGGTTAGGTTTATACCAAGGTATTTCATTTTTTTAGGGGCTATAGTAAATGGGATTGTTTCTCTCAGGGCTTTTTCACTTCTTTCATTCTGGCCACTGATTTTTGTACATTTATTTTGTATCCTGCCACCCTGCTGAACTGTATTAGTTCCAGAATCTTCCTGGTGGAGTTTTTGGGATCACTCAGGTATAAGATGATGTCATCTCCAAAAAGAGATAACTTGACTTCTTCCTTGCTGATTTGAATCTCTTTTATGTCCCTTTCTTGTCTTATGGCTTCAGCTAAGACTTCAAGTACAATATTGAATAGAAGTGGTGAGAGTAGACACCCTTATCTAGTTCCTGATCAAATCGGGAATGCTTCAAGTTTTTCCCCATTGAGTATAGTCCTTGCTGTTGGCTTGTTGTATACAGCTTTTATTGTGTTGATAAAGGTTCCTTCCACTCCAACCGTCTCTAGGGTTTTGATCATAAAGGGCTGTTGGATCTTGTCAAAAGCTTTTTTTGCATCTATTGAGAGTATCACTGTGGTCTTGAACTTTTGTCTGGTTTATATGATAAATTACATTTATTGATTTGTTTATGTTGAACCAACCTTGTTGCCTGGGATAAAGCCCACTCGATCACCCCATGAATGATCTTTTTGATATGTTTTTTAATCCAATTTCCTAAGACTTTGTTGAGAATCTTTGCATCTGTGTTCATCAGAGAGATTGGCCTATAGTTTTCTTTTTTAAGTGTATCTTTATTAGGTTTTGGAATTAATATGATATTAGCTTCGTAGAAGGAATTTGGTAGTGTTCCTTCCGTTGCTATTTGATGAAACAGTTTAAGGAGTATTGGTGTTATTAGCTCCTTAAATGTATGGTAGAACTCTGTGCTGAATCCATCTGGTCCAAGACATTTTTTGGTGGGAAGATTTGAGATTACTTCCTTGATTTCCTCATATGTTATAGGAGTATTTAAGTAATTCACAACTTCCTGATTCAATTTAAGTGAGTTGTGTTTACTTAGGAATTCATTCATCTCTTTTGTGTTGTCAAATTTCAAACCCAATACCCCTCTTTCTCTAAAAAAAAAAATCCTGGGAAAATATTAGCATAGAGAAATCCTGAGGAAAAAAATCAATCAAATAATATCATGTGTTTACATAAAATGAAAGACCTCAACGTCATACCAAAGCACATTTTTTAAACTTTAATTAACTGAAATTGACTTTAGTATCAAATGAAAAACTAAAACCTTCCCCATTTAAGAGTGGAAGCAAGTTCTTTTTAGTGGAATTGTTTTTTTTTTTAATACATTTTTTATTATTTCCGCTCATACAAACTTAATAGGCAGACCAGTTCCCTCCCACCCTCCTCCTCCCCCCAAACTCCCTGCTCCCCCTCCCTCCCTCCCCATCTCCCAGTGCCTCCCCCCCAATTCCCAGAGAGTCTTTTATTGTGTATGCCTAACTCTCCTCTTGGTCCTCCTCTCCGATGAAATACAAGGACCCAGTGGCATTTCCCTTAACCCTTTCTCGTGTTCCCCTTAAGCATAGGAACACAACTGTGGCTGTCAATCCCTTGCCTCCAAGGATCTTGATGCCTTTAGCTGATGCTAGACATTGTGAGGTCAATAGTGTGTTGGACATTGCGCAGGGCATGCAAAGTCCTATTATGATTACTTCGGCCCTAACTAGTGTGGAGAATCTTGCAAATCATTGCTCCTCCCATCATTTTGCTCTTACAATCTTACTGCCCCCTCTTCCGCAAATGTCCCTGAGCTTCAGGATGGGGGGAGATTAGGCTGGCCTAGTTCTATGTGGTTGATATAGAGACTCTAAAGTTCTGAATTGTGGTTTGTTGATTTTCTTTTTCAGTTTTACTGCTCCTGCAATGCCCTTCACTCCATCCTGATGGGCACTGTATGTCACCCCCTGGTCAGAGACACAAAGCTGTTAAACTGGAGTCTTGTTATAATAGCACATTCAAGGGTAGATGTAATAAAAGCAGGAAATCTCGGTGAGGGAGAGGTCAGTCACCCATTTGCAAAATGATCACCTTTCATCTGCCAGACTATATGCCGTCCCCTTCTGGTGAGATCATACCCCCTCAGTTGTACATGATCAGGAATGAACGTCTGTGAACTTAATCAGGTGTCACATTACTTACTTGCAGTCCTTGATGAAGGCCTATTTTCTCTGCTGTAACATGGTCCCCTCTCTCCTTGTGTCTGGTGTGGACTTGCAACCCAATCCTTCCTGTTCATAATCCTTGCAACTACTGTATTACATAGGTTTATCTTTGAGTGTTTCAATGTGAGCTGGGTGAATTTGGTACTAGGAGCCACCTATTAGGGAGTACACACGGGGCTTAACTTCTGGGTTTGGGATACTTCACTTAATATAATTGTTTCTAATGACATCCATTTCCCAGCAAATTCCAGTAATTCATCATTTTTGATGGCTGAGTAGTACTCCATTGTATAGATGTACGACATTTTCCTTATCCACTCATCAACTGTTGGACATTTGGATTGATTCCATGACTTTGCTATTGTAAACAGTGCTACTATGAACATGGTCGTGCTTGTGCTATCGAGGTGAACCTCTGCTGCATGGGGGGTTATTCCTAAAAGTGGAATAGCAGGGTCATATAGCATTTCAATCTTTAATTTCTTTAAGAATCTCCAGACGACTCGCCAGAGTGGCTGTATGAGCCCGCATTCCCACCAGCAATGTAGCAGAGTTTCCCTCTCTCCACATCCTCTCCAGCACTTGTTGTTGTTTGTATTGTGGATTTTTGCCATCCTGACCGGGGTGAGATGATATCTCAGGGAAGTTTTGATTTGCATTTCCCTGATGGCTAAAGAAGTGGAGCATTTTTTAAGATATTTGTTAGCCATTTTAATTTCATCTCTGGTAAAATTTCTTTTAAGTCCCAGGGCCCATTTTTTATTGGGCCATTGGTTTCCTTGGTGTTTAATTTTCTAAGTTCTTTGTGCACTCTGGACAGTAGAGCTCTATCTCTAGATATGTGGTTAGTGAAGATTTTCTCCCATTCTGTGGGTTGCCTTTGAGCTCCTGTTACAATCTCTCTATCTGAACAGAAGCTCTTCAATTTCACAAGATCCCAACTGTTGAGAGTTGGTAGCAGAGACTGTGCCATTGGATCTCTGTTTAGGAACTGTTGGCCTAGCCCAATCTGCTCAAGGGAGTTCCCATCCTTTCAACTATGGTTTTTATACTCTCTGGCCTGATATCAAGGTCCTTGATCCATTTGGAATTAAGTCTTGTACATGGTGACAAGTATGGGTCGAGCTTTCATCTTCTGCATGTGGAGATCCAGTTTTGCCAGCACCATTTGTTGAAGATGCTGTTCTTTTCCCATTGGATTATTTGGGCCCCTTTGTCAAAGACCAAATGGCTGTAATTTTGTGGGCTTATAACTTGTCTTCAATCCTTATCCATTGATCTGTGTGTCTATTTTGGAGCCAGTACCAGGCTGTTTTTATAACTATGAATTTGTAGTATAGACTAAGATTTTGTATGGTAATACCTCCAGCAGTGTATTTGTTACTCAGGATTGTCTTTGTTATCCTGGGGCTTTTGTTCCTCCATATGAATTTTGAGATTATTTGGTCAACTTCTTTGAAGAATTGCTTTGGAATTTTACTTGGTATGGCATTGAATTTGTATATTGCCTTTGGTAGGATGGTCATTTTTACAATGTTGATTCTGCCAATCCAGGAACAAGGGAGGTCTTTCCACCTTCTGATGTCTTCTGCAATTTCTTTCTTTAAGGTTTTAAAGTTTTCATTGTAAAGGTCTTTTACCTCCTTTGTTAGGTTTATACCAAGCTATTTCATTTTTTTAGGGGCTATAATAAATGGGATTGTTTCTCTCAAGGCTTTTTTAACTTTTTTCATTCTGGGCATGTAGGAAGGCCTCTGATTTTTGCACATTTATTTTGTATCCTGCCACCCTGCTGAACTTCTCAATTAGCTCCAGGAGCTTCCTGGTGGACTTTTTGGGATCACTCAGGTATAAGATCATGTCATCTGCAATAGGGATAGCTTGACTTCTTCCTTGCCGATTTGAATCCCTTTTATGTCCCTTTCTTGTCTTATGGCTTCAGCTAAGACTTCAAGTACAATATTGATTAGAAATGGTGAGAGTGGACAGCCTTGTCTAGTTCCTGATCGAAGTGGGAATGCTTCCAATTGTTCCCCATTGAGCATAATCCTTGCTGTTGGCTTGTAGTATACAGCTTTTATTATATTGATAAAGGTTCCTTCCATTCCTACTGTCTCTAGCGTTTTGATCATAAAAGGCTTTTGGATCTTGTCAAAGGCTTTTTCTGCATCTATCAAGAGTATCATATGGTCTTGGACTTTGGACTGGTTTACATGATGAATTACATTTATGATTTGCTTATGTTGAACCAACCTTGTGTGCCGGGGATGAAGCCTACTTGGTCCCCGTGAATGATCTTTTTAATATGTTTTTGAATCCGATGTGCTAAGACTTTGTTGAGAATCTTTGCGTCTGTGTTCATCAGAGAGATCGGCCTATAGTTTTCTTTTTTAAGTGAATCTTCGTTAGGTTTTGGAATTAAAACTATATTAGCTTCATAGAAGGAATTTGGTAGTGTTCCTTCCGTTGCTATTTGATGGAACAGTTTAAGGAGTATTGGTGTTATTAGCTCCTTAAATGTCTGGTAGAATTCTGTGCTGAATCCATCTGGTCCAGGACATTTTTTGGTGGGAAGATTCGAGATTACTTCTTCAATTTCCTTATATGTTATAGGACTATTTAAATAATTCACAACTTCCTGATTCAATTTAGGTAGGTTGTGTTTACTTAGAAATTCATCCATCTCTTTTGTGTTGCCAAACTTCACAGAGTATAAGTATTTGAAATATGATGTTATAATTCTCTGGATTTCTTGGGTATCAGTAGTGATTACTCCACGTTCATTTCTAATTTTGTTGATTTGGTTTTTCTTTCTCTTGCTTTTCATTAATTTAGCTAGGGGTGTATCAATCTTATTGATTTTTTCAAAGAACCAGCTTTTTGACTGGTTGATTTTTTCTATCGTTTTCTTAATCTCGATTTCAGATATTTCTCCCTTTATTTTGCTAATATCCTCTCTTCTATTACTTTTGGGATCAGATTGCTCAAGTTTCTCTAAAGCCTTAAGCTGCATCATTAAGTTATTTATTTCTGATGTTTCTATTTTTTTGATATAGGCATTAAGAGCTATGAACTTACCTCTTAGGACAGCTTTCATTGTGTCCCAGAGATTTTGGTAAGTTGTATTTTCATTATCATTAGCTTTCAGGAAATCTTTTTTTGCTTTCAAGAAATCTTTTAAATTTCTTCCTGAATCCAATTCTCCTTCAGCATCATAGTGTTAAGTTTCCAGGAGTTAGTGTATTTTCTGTTGTTTTTTTGTGTTGTGAATGTCAAGCTTTAGGCTATGGTGGTCTGATAGGGCACAGGGTAGAATTTTAACTGTCTTGTGTATGTGGAGATTCATTTTGTGGCCCAATATGTGATCTATTTTGGAGAAAGTTCCGTGTGCTGCTGAGAAAAATGTGTATTCTTTGGTGCATGGATGAAAAGTTTGATAGAGATCTGTAAGGTCCATTTATTTAAGGGTTTGATTAAGTTCCAAAGTGTCTCTGTTAAGCTTTTGACCTGTTGATCTACCCCATGTTGAGAGGGTGGTGTTGAAATCCCCAAGAATTATCATTTGGGGGTTGATTTCTTGCTTTAGCTGCTATAGGGTTTTCTTAATGAATGTGGAGGGGCCCTTATTGGGTGCACATATGTTCAGTATTGTGAAGTCTTCCTGGTGAATTGTACCTGTTACTAAAATGTAATATCCATCCGTGTCTCTTATAATATTCTTTGGTTTGAAGTCCACTTTGTTTGATAGCATAATGGCTACCCCTGCCTGTTTTCTGCTTCCATTTGCTTGTAGAATTGTTGACCTGCCTTTTATTTTTAGGGCATGCCTATCTTTTGTGGTGAGATGGGTTTCCTGCAGGCAGCAGATTGATGGATTGTGATTTTTAATCCAAGTTTGTAATCTATGTCTCTTAATCGGTGAGTTAATGCCATTGACATTTAATGTTATAATTGAGAAATTATTTTTCATTCTGGACATTTTTTATGTTTAGTAGATTTTGTAAGCATGATGTTTGATATTTATATTTTGTTGGTATTATACTTCCCTTCTGTCCTCCTGGATACGCTTGTTCTTTTCTTCAAGCTTGAGTATCATTTCTAGCATGTTTTGAAGGCCTGGTTTGGTAGACATGTATCCCTTCAAGTTGTCTTTGTGCTGGAAAACTTTTCTTTCTCCCTCAATCATGACAGACATTTTTGCCGGGTATATCAGTCTGGATTGGCATTTTTGCTCATTTAATATTTGAAGTATGTCTCTCCAAGCTCTTCTTGCTTTTACTGTTTCCATTGAGTAGTCATTTGTTATTCTAATAGGTTTACCTTTAAAAGTGAGTTGCTTTTTTTCTCTTGAAGTTCTCAGCACCTTTTCTTTGTCTTGAATGTGGAGTGTTTTGACTATTATTTGCCATGGCGATTTTCTATTTTGGTCATATCTGTTTGGAGTGCGAAATGCCTCTTGTATTTGGATAGGCCTCTCATTCTTTAGTTGTGGGAAGTTTTCATTTATGATGAATTGAAATATTTCCTCAGGTGTGGTATTTTGGGATTCTTGTTCTGGTATTCCATGAATGCGTGTGTTAGGCTTCTTCAGGGTGTCCCATATCTCTTGAATGTTCCTCTCCAGTATCTTTTTGGCTTTAACAATCTCTTCCATTGAGCTGGTTAATTCTCCCACTTTGTCTTCAAGATCTGAAATTCTATTTTCTGCCTCATTTGTTCTGCTGATAAGACTCTCTGTTGAGTTTTGGGTTGAAGATAGCTTGTCTTTTAGTTCCATTTTAAACTCTGCCTGAGACTGTTTTACCTGCTCTATACCTATTTTTGTTTCTTGAACTGTTTTTCTCAACTCCTCCAAGTGCCTGTTGTGTTCCTGTTCAAAGTGGTTGATACGGTTGTTTAACTCTTCTCGGATTTCCTCTTTCATAGTATTAATCATGGTAATGATCATACTCTGAAAGTCGTTATATTGGGTCTGGCTTTCATGGCTATTTTCTGCAGATTTGTTCTGGTCAGAATCCCTCATTATGGGATTGATTCTTTCGGTGGGAGATTGGTCTTCTAGGGTTTTGTTTCTCGTGGATCTGCACTTTGACTTATACATTGTTGTTTTGTTTTTTAGGACCTTTCAGTTTCTGTGTGTTTTTCACTAAATTGAAGTAGTTGGTATTGTTACACTTGCCAGTTATTACTAGTGCTTGCCTTGGATTGGGTATGTTTCTGTATTGTTATTATTATATCCTAGATGAGGCTACTAGGCTGATAGTATGTCAGTTAAGTCAGGTTATATTACCAGGGGGTGAATATTAGTTTGGTAGTGCGCTTTTACGATTTAGTATCTTGGTGAAATGCTGGGGCGAGTGGTGTACTCCCTGGAGTTGTATGTTTTGGGATGGCTGTATGAGAAAGTTGATCTACAGCATTGATACTAGAAAGGATCAGTAAGGTGAAAAGAAAAAGTTTACTTATCTTTGGGCTGGATGAGAAGAATCTCGCCCACATGATATAATGATTGTAGTGGAGTCCAGATGTATGGCCTGTGTTCCCTTTGTTCCTTAGAATTTTGCTTGAGTTTCCTTTGGACTCTGAGTAGCAGTGTGTCTTCCGTGGACCTACGTGCGTAAGTCCCCGGTGGGCCAGAGAGGCAGAGGGTCTGATGCTAATGGCAGAATTCTTCACCTGCGACCTGGGGTGGGGGGGCGGAAGCGCGTGGGGGCTGGTGGCTCTGGGGGCTAAGTCTGCGGCCGGGGCGCGGTGCTGCTGGCCAGGCGGCTCTGGGGTGGGGGGCGGGGCTGGGCTGGGCTCTCTGGCTTTCTGGGTCACCTGGGAAGGTGGGCCCAGGGGGGGCGGGGTCCCGGGGGCTAAGCCTGAGGCCACGCAGAGTGTTGCTGCTGGCCGGGCGGCCTCCGGGGTGAACGGCTTTTAGTGGAATTGTAGAGAGGAAATAACTTAGTTGTTGCAAGAGCAATTCCAGGAAATGAAGAAAACTTTTTAGGTTAAAGTTATGAAACATGAGAAGTTGACACAAAAAAATAAGATTGTACAGATAGAATATGACCGATCAGCCTTTCTCATGAGTATTAAGGCAGAAATTTAACATACTGTTCAACTGAATCCAATGTCATGTTAAAAATTAATATGTAAGGAACATAAGGCTTTATTCCTGGAACGCAGGAGTAGATCAATATAAAAGCCATTAATTTAATCCATTATTGTAATAGATCTAAAGACAAATGCATTATGAATGTCTCTTTAGATCTTGTAAGACACATGACAGCACTGAAACTCCTTCATGTTAAAGGCATTCAATAAAATAGAAGGTTACTTGTTTAGCACACACACACACACACACACACACACACAAACACACACACAATTTATGTATATTCTTATCCATTCCATAGGGATTCTGGTTAAAGTAAGCAATAAGGACATGATTTTTAACTATGACCTTTAAGTATTAAATTAGAATAGCTCAGAAGAGAAGGAAATTAAACATAAGAACTCCTGAAGGATTGGATAAACCCATGTTTATTTATGAGGAAATCATTACTTATCTGGAAATATTCTCCAAAAATATTAGCGAAAAAATTACAAAAATAATATGCATAAAATGCACTAAATAAAGTAATTCATATTATAGACAAATAGCATTCTAATATAAAAGCAACAATTTATTAGAATCAATGGAAGGAGAAACTCCATATGTCATAGAAAACAAAAATAATGTACAGAAACTATGAATGTTGAAATATATGCAAAAAAAAAGATTTTAGCAAGTAGGAACATTCACCATGATGTACAGAATAAGAGACACAATAGTTATATTCACACAAGATTCACATAAATTTCACCTAATTTCAAGATACCGCCAATTTGTTTTTCTATGAGCTAGGTAAGTACATCATATGAAATAATGTACTAGAAGTAAAAGAGCACAAAAATTCTTAAAACAAGACCCAGTGCTATTTGGGCATTGTTTAAAGATGCTTGTACCAGAGTTCAATCCCAGGTGCTAACAGAAGAAGAGAACCAACTTCCAAAGCATCTACTGTTCATATCCTTCCCTCTCTCATACACACTCACACACACACACACACACACACACACACACACACACACACACATACACACACACACACACACACACACAAAGAGTAGCTAAAATAGGTACAGGTATTATTATTCATTCAGATCAAATTCAAAAGCAGTCAAATATTAGTAGGAATTAATCAGGAATAGGTAAATGGAGGCCTGCTAAAGTTATGAAAATCTTTAAAATTTATTTGCATATAGAAATGTAGTCTTTGTTCTTTGATTTAAGGCACCACTATATTTTCTTGTGTCTAAATAGAACATTTTCTTTTTATCACTAAATAACATTCCTTATATGTATATATCACAAATTATTTATATAATTATGTATTACAGGTTGTGTCCCTTAATCCAGCTTTTAATAGCTGTGATTAAAGATGTAAAAATATTATTGAATGGTTTTCAACTGAATTGAGTAAATCCTTCAGAAAATGATTCAGGGATCATATGGTAACAATATGCTTGGCCTTATGAGAATTTTCCCAACTTTTCCTAAATACCTGTTCTACTTTGTGATCCTGTCAGCAATGAATAAGGATTCAGATTGTTTCCCCCTCTCCAGCATTTTGTATTGTCAGCCTTTTGCTTTGGATTACTGATTTAAGCAGGTACATGGTATACTTTAGTGTTTTAATTTCAATGCAATATTGAAGCAATATATAATATAAATATTTTCATATGTTCTGATGCCATCTGAGTATCTCTCTGATTCAAACATTTTATTCATGCTTTGTGTATTTTTCTGATTTTTTTTGCTTGCAAGAACCCATTGTAAAATTTTAATACAAATTTCATTAGATACATTTTGCATGGATTTCCTCCAAGTTTATGGCCTGTCCTTTTTGTCTTCTTCGTATATTTTCAAGATATGTAATTTCAATAAAGTACAAATTATTACTGTTCCTTTCATCTATCATGCTGTCAGTATTTAAAAATGCATCAAGGTTGTGGAGATGGTTCAGTGTCAAAAGTCTTTGTCTCACAAGCAAAAGAACCTTAGTTCAGATTCCCCCAAACCCATGTAAAAATTCCAGGTGGAAATGTTGATGACCTGTAATTCTAATCCTTGAAGGCACTATGCAGACATAAGGTGGAAAAACAATAAGGGTGAAAAAAAATCCAAGATGATTCCCCATGTCACTTTTGGGCTTCCACAAACAAGCATACTCAAGTGCTCTCCTCTATATACACACCCATGTACACGCATCCCAAAAAAATTATCACCAATCAAAAGCTCACTTAGATAATTTTTCTGTTTTGAAAATTGTATGCATTTGCATTTACACTTAGGTTTATAACATCCCTTTTAGAATGAACTTTTCTGAAGCATGCAAGCATGTCTACATTACTTTTTCATTCTTTTAATACTATATCTATATATAGGTTTATTCTGGGCCCTCAGTTCTATTCCTCTTATGTATCTGTGTACCACTTGGCCAACACCAACAATATAGTCTTGATAACAGTACTGAACAGCAAATTTGTAAACCTGAAAGTACCAGTCTTCCACCTTTGTTCTTCTTCAATACTAATTTTATAGGTAATTATTTTAGTCAGTATTTTCATGTTCCATTTAAACTTTAGCTTGACTTTGTTGATATTTATATTTTTAATAAGAATTTGGATTTAGAAGCTATTTAAATCAGTAAGTTGACCAGGCATAGTGGCACATACTTGTAATCCCATTTCATTGGAGGCTGAGGCAGGATTCTTTCAGCTGAAGGCCAGCCTGGCTTGCACAGTAAATTCCAGGCCAGAGAGCTCAAGACCCTAACTCAAGAACAAGCCGTGGACTATGTTCAGATGGTAGAAATACAATAAAGAGATTAAGAGATTATTTGATTTTTTTCTCATCAGAATTTTGTCTCTATGAGTTTAATCTCATGAATCTCCTACATAGATTTATAACTGATCTTTTCTGTTTTTATTTTGATGTGCATAAAATGTTATTGGGTTTTATTAAATTTCCAATCTTCATTTCTAATATGTGATAAAATAGTTGTTTTCATATTGTTTATCCTGCATTCTTCTACTTTGCCAAAATTACTCATTATTTCTAGAATTATTTTGTCACTTTTGCTAATTCTTCAAGATTTTCTAATCAGCATTCAGATCATCTGTGACTAAAGAGAGTTTCTTTTCTTTTTCCTAATTTGTGTACCTTTTCTTTCCTTTTCTTGCCTTAGTGTAGTACCTAGATTTCTAGTATAATACTAAATAGTAGGCCATGTGAGCCAATATTCTTGCCTTGTTCTCCACCTTAAAGAGGATGCAGATAACTTTTACCTAATGAATATATTAGCTGTCGTCTTTTGTAGTTGTTCTTCACTAGTATGACAGAGCTTCTTTATCTTCCTTTTATTGCTAAGGATTTTATCATGTGTTGGTAATTCAAATATTTTCAGTATCTGTTAGCATGTCTTATTACATTTATATGGGTTCAGCACAAAATTAACATTCACCTCACAAATGGAGTTAGCCATTCCCTTTTTTACTGTTTCTTTGAGATAGCATATAGAATTGCTATCATTTCTTCCAATACTATTGGGTAGAGTTCATATTAGCTCAGAAAAAGAAGTCATTGAAATCCAGAGTCTGAAGATGGAAATCCTCTGTCTTAGTTGGTGGATCTGTGATCTCAGGTTAAAATGTAGTCCTCATTGTTTTTGCCAATTGTTCTTTGTTATTTGGCTCATATTACATAGAAAGTATATAGCAAAAGAGAGTCTGTGGTGTTAGTGTTTTTACTATAAGACCAAAAATAAAGAGTTACAGGAAGCAGGAGATAAGAAGAGTAGCAAGACAGAGAAAGGACAAGAGAGGCAGAGATTCTGAGAGACATATGTAGGCATAAAGAGACTGAGAAAGAGACTAGCAATAGATGGAGAAAGAAAACCAGATAGAACAAACAAGTTCTCAAAGCTGCTTCTCAATTCCATAGATTCACTGTCAAGCTAGAGAAATACAGATTTGATTTAAACTGATTTTCAAAAAGTTTTGAAAACTAAACTTAGAACTAACCCACTCAGTCCCTTGATTGGACAGAAGGAACAACAGACATGCCTAAATATGAATAGACTAGAGCAGGCTTTAAAGAGTAACTGAAATTAGAACTACAGCCCACATATGCAGGGAAGATTGCATGCCAAAAAAAAAATACTAGCTAACTTCATAGGAGTAATAGGAAGATACAGAAGGAGATAATTTTTCAAAATATGTAGAACTGAAATATCCAGAACTACTTGATAAATGAAAAATACACAAAAAAAAAATCTAAATTTGCGTGGAAAAACATAATCATTAATACTAATGGAAAGAAATGCATACTATTTAATTTGCTGAGATATTTATAATTGTGTAAATGCATTGTAAAAAGAAAAGAATGACCAACTGAAATTTTCTAGGGAGTACCAAAAATCTACTTGATTGTGTTAATTTATTTATTAAAATTATCTTAAAATTTAAATAGCTCTTGCTGGGGAAATGGTTCAAATGATTAAAGCCTTTATCTCACAAGAAAAAGGACCTGAGTTCTGATCTGTACATATAATGTACATAAAAATTCTGAATGAAATGATTGTGGCCTATAATTCTACCCCTGGAAGGTAGAGCCTAGGAAATCCCAGAGCAAGGAAATAAAGTGGAAGAGTAATCCAGGATTATTCAAGATGTCACCCTTGAGACTCCAGTCTCACACACACTCAAGTGCTCTCTTGTACATCTGTCTGCACACACATGTACAAACATACACACATGCACATGCACACAACGAAACAATTAAATGTCCATTGATTTTTTTAAAAAAATTAAAAATCTCTGGGCAAACTTTGAAAGGAAACAGCTTTTCTAATCCTTATAAAAGTACTTGCAAACTTACCAAACATAATTCCTAATTATGAAAGATTAAATATTATCCCATGTTTGGGCATAAGACAAAGATTTACACTCATCACTCTGTTGAAAGTCAGTACAATAAGGCAATGAAAGCAAAAATGGCATACAATAGGGCAAAAAATGCATTGCTATCTGTGCATCATTTTTTAGCATAGATGATTTTTTTATTGAATGATCTCATTATGAAAGTAGCAGAATAGATATGATGACCAACTCCAGGAAGAAACCCTTGACTGACAGCCTCACACAGCCTTGTCAGGATTTTCAACACAGTTAGAAATTTGTGCTGAAAGAACACAAGAGTATGCAGGACTCTGTGCAGGAACACCGGCTAGGTGACTAGGGCCGGATAACAAGGGTCCATCCCAATCCAATATAAACAAACTCAAGCATCCTCCAAGCAACCGCCACATTTCCTGTTTCACCGTCAGAGTCCTCAAATGCACACACTTCCATCCTCCTACAGTCAAGTGTGCAGCAGTTAGAGATGAAATCACTTTAGAAATGACCATATAAATAGTCACCAACTGTCACAGAGAACTAGCCCTGGACTGGCTTCGTTTTAAAGGAGACTATGATGGCTCCTTGATTCTGAAGTCCCTAAGTATGAGCCAGGGCACGAAGGATCCAGGCTATGATGGGCATCCACAGGGAGACACAGGTCCTCTTTCCAGATAAAAGTCAGGCCTGTATAAGAATCTAATCCATAGCTAAGGAACTCAGCAAACTTGCAAAACATAAGTCACACACAAGGCTAATCATAATTTCACATAAAATTAATATGCAATTGGCAGCTAAAAATAATCTATAAAAGAATTACACTTATAATTATTCCAAAAATAAAATTCTTCCAATTACATACAGAAGTCATGTATGTAATCTGTACAATTAAAAATATGAGACCAAAAAGTTAAAAGATGTACATAAATGTATATATAAACTAGAAAGCAATGGAGCAAAGATATTAAATCTCCTAACATAAATGTATAAATTTAAGCCAAATTCATCTAAAATCTCTTGCTGAACTTCTGTGTCCATATTGAAAATCTGACCACATGCTTTTGGGAAATAAATGAAAAATAGAACAGACAAACTTTTGAAAAATAAAGATAAAATTGAAGAAAACACAAAGTACAATTTTATGATTTACTATAATCAAGATAGTGATACCAGTAAAAGATATAAATACAAACCAATGGAACAGCTGAAAAGCTCAAAAATAGACACACATAAATATATGTTATTGGATTTTTACAAATAAAATCTTCACAAATGTGAAAAAGCAATTCACTGAACAATGAAACAATTGAATAACTGTATGTAACAAAAGTGACACTGAATCAAACTTCATGACGTACTCAAAACTATCTGGAAACACACACATCTAAGTATAAAACTAATATATACAGTTTGTGAAAGAAGACATGGAGGAGTTAGGGTTAGAGAATGAGTTTTAAACATGCTAACTGAAAAAATTACAAATTAGAGTGTTTACACTTACAAAACAATAATAGAAAAAGCAAACTAGATTAAGAAAGGTATTTGAAAATAACATAACCAATATGTGATATATGTTTTAAAAAGTTCTCAAATTCAGAAATGAAGAAACAAACCACATAAAATACTTGAAAGATTTGAACAGACTCTTCAGCAAGGAGGACATGAGAATGATATGAAAAGATAGTCATCAACGGTTTGAGAAATAATACTAAAGTGTGAAGAGTAGTACTATGCACTGTCAGAATGATTAGCACAAGCAGCACTTGCAATAAAAAGCACTGAAATTAGTAATAAGAAGCTTGGTCTGTGCTTCCTGCACTGTCATGAATGAAAAACTTGTTTCTTACAAAGGTGTCCATCTCGGGTGGTCCAGAAAAGTCACTGTTGGATATAGAAATGATTGCAATTCATTATTCTCAAAACTCCAAAATAGAGGATGGAGAGATGTTGCAGAGGTGAAGTTTTTGCTTCATAAGCAGAAAGACCCTAGTTTGAATCCTAAATCCCACAAAAAAATGTCATGCAGAAAAGGTGGTGGCCTGTACTTCCAGCCATATAAAACAAAGTGTGGGGAATCCCAGAGTGAAGCAATAAGGATTTAGAGCAATCAAGTGTGACTTGATCTGGACTTTAGGCACATGGTATCCTCTTCACCACAAACACACACACACACACACACACACACACACACACACACACTCACACACACACACCATGCACAGCTGTACTTACACACACATACAAAATAGAAGTCTGAAATACTCAAAGGTCATTGAATGAATGAATGATCAGATCTTGTTCATTCATTCAATACAAACAAATACAGCATGTGTGGATCTCAAGTTCTTATGCTTGGGCTGGGTGATAACTCAGCAGTTAAAGTCCTTACCCTGTAAGCAAAAAGTCTGGAGTGCAGATCTCCAGATACCACATAAAAAGTCAGGTGGATGTGACAATCCACCTGTAATTCCAACCTTGGAAGTCAGAGACTGCGAATCCCTAGCCATTTTAGTCCTGTTGCCATTTTCTGTTTTACTGGAGACTGCTTCAAAAAAAAAGTTTAGAAAAGCAATCAAGGATTTTTTGTATATGAGCCCCAGACTTTATTATACATATACAACTGTGCCCCGCCCTCTGCACACATATCACATGAAAATGGAAGAAAAAGGAAAAAAATCTTTATTACGTGTGTACAAAGTCAGTTTCAAAAAGTTACGTACTTAACAATTCCATTTTATGATATTCTCAGAAAGAGAAATCTATGGTTGAAAGCGGTTCACTGTTTTCCAAAGATGTGCCATGATAAAAGCACATCACTATTAAAAAAAAAAAAAAGATGAACCAGCTAGAGCCTACCTTTCCTACCAGCCTCCTTGGGGCCCTTGCAAGTCCAGCTCTGGAAGTTTTGATCCTTTCATCTCATCTGAGGATGTAGTGTGGATCTGGGCAAATCATTCTCATTTTAGTTTATGGTCTCCCTTTTCTACCACATTGCAAGTGGTCTAACAAGGATGCTGTCCCTCTGAGGAAGTCACAGGAGTAGGGCAGAGTTTATTGGAGGAGAGAAGGAACAAAATTCACAGACATGAGCAGACAAGAACTCATGACGGACAATGGAAATGAAAGGAATTCGCAGTCATGCAGTTTATGAGGGCCAAAGGGAGTCTATGATTACTGTTCTTATTTCATCACACACACAACTTTTCAATGTAGGTTTTGCATGAAATAAAATGTGGTATTTGTTTTCTGAATCTGGATTATTTCACTTAACATGATTCATAGTTCCATCCATTTTCCTGTGACTGTCATGATTTCTTGGTGTATGTCCCATATTTTCTTTATCTTTTAGGTTTAGATGAACATCAAGGCTGGGTCTACTTTCTAGCTATTGTGAACAATGCAATGAATAGATGTGGAAATAAAAAGAGTACAAGAGGGTTTGATGATTTAGCTTAGTGGTTGAACATTTGCCTAGCATGTGTGATACCCTGGAATCACAGAGTAAAAAATAATTTTTTGAAAAAAATTCTCTTCTCCACCCTAATAGTGGAGAGTACACAAACCTATGTGTTTTAAAATCTGTAGTACCAAAACAGTTGACTTTATAGCAATAAAATCTATTTTAAAAAGAATAGCTGTAAGGGGGCGGTAAGAGTGTAAGAGCACAAGGATGGGAGGAGCAATAAAATGCAAGATACTCCACACAAGTTAGGGCAGAAGCAATCATAATTGGACTTTACATGCCCTGCGCAGTGTCCAACACACTATTGTCCCCACAAAGTCTAGCATTTGTTAAAAAGCACCAAGATCCTTGGAGGCAAGGAATTGACAGCCACAGTAGTGTTCCTATGCTTAAGGGGAACACAGGAAAGGGTTCAGGGAAATGCCGCTGGGTCCTTGTATGTTATCGGAGAGGAGGACCCAGAGGAGAGTCAGACATGCACATTAAAGGATTCTCCGGGGATTGGGGGAGGGGAGGCACTGGGGAGTGGGGAGGGAGGGGTGAGGGGAGGGCGAGCAGAGGGGTGGGGGAAGGAGGAGGGAGGGAGGGAACCGGTGTACCTATTAAGTTTGTATGAGCGGAGATAATAAAAAATGTTAAAAAAAAAAAGAATAGCTGTAAGATAAATACAGGGTAGAAGAAAAAGAGAGAAAAACATCTGGGTGATTGTGTAATGATTGCTATACTTGCAACAATGATTGCATATTTGTAATCTCTACTCTGGTCATCAAATCAGACCATGCACTCTGAATCTTGTGAATATGTAATGTAATATTTTTGTATCTGGTGGATACCCCAATACATGAAGCCTGGCTGATGGCTATCAGCTCATATATTGTACAGCACTTAAACACTCTAGGACAGGGGAGAAATTTCTGTTTGGGGACTTTTTTTTTTTTTGCCTGCTTCTATGGCTTTTGAATTATAAGGTACCAACTACCCACATGTCTTTTTCTATAAATCTGGTAATAAATTTCTTTCCCCTCTGAGTTGTGCACAGCAACAAGAACATAAATGCAATCCATTCTGACACAGGGGACGGGTGGGCAGAGACGAGAGAACCGCTCTGTTCCCATTTTTCCCTACTTTATATGGCTCGGGGCATTAACCGCTGTCCTGGCTACATTCCAGCTCAGGTAATTACTTTCCCCCAATTTCCCACTGTAGTTTTAATTGAACAATTTATTTTTTTACTTCCTGTCTTAAATCTTATGCCTATGCTTATTTTTTTAGCAGCTACAGAAATGCATGTACTCAGGGAAAGGCAAGAGTCAGTGCAGGTGGCCATTCTCATAGAAAAAATTCTGTGTGCTTTTTAGAAAAGCATTTCATCTTTTGTCTGGAAGACAAAGAACCGAGTAAGGTTACGGTAAGGAACTCCTTGTCCTCAATGGCAAGACAGATGACTGAACAGACTACATATAAATATTTGATGTCCCTGAGTCTTCCTGGTACCCAGGAAGCAGAGGACTCGTGAACTTCTGATACTGTATGCAATACCAAAGAAATAGCATCTCCATCTTTTATTCTCAGTGTCCATGAGAAACAGAAGTGGTAGCCAGCCATATTCTTTGTTTTTCAGAAATCCATTTTTTTCTTGGGATCAGATGGACAGACTGAACTAGAAATCATGTCAACATGACTATAAAGTGCTTTAATTTAAAAGGGACAGACACATTAACATGACAGCTGGAAATGACATAGCTTTTATTTAAAAACGGATAAAGCCAATAGTTCCTAAACTTGCCCAATAAGAAATATTTGAGGCATTTGCTGAAAATACGAATTCCTAGGTCTCTAGGTTTTTAATACAACTATATTGTCTTTTCCTGTACAGAAGCCTATGTCCATCTTCCATCTGCCAGACGACTTCTGTGTTCTTTCGTCTCAAAACCGAGAATACAATAGAATTGGCAAATGAGATTTTAAAACACAGGTGAACTACAAGATGTTCTGACATGATAGCTTTGAGAAAGCACAAGTAGTCTTTGACATCAGTAAAGCTCTCCAATTGAAAGCAAATTTGGGAAGTGCTGATAGCAAATGCAGCAAGAAAAATCTAGACTAGAATGATGTTAGTTCTGCACTAGGTTCTGACCATTCTTTAACAGCGGTACTCAGGCTCAGAGGAGCTTCACACATGTACCATAAAAACAGGTCTGTTTGGATCCATCAGTTAAAATGTGACCTGCTGCTGCTTAGTAGGCAGTCTGACTGCGTCTAGTGTCTCACTGAGTAACAGGGAAAATAGAAGGATAGAGCTACAGAACCTCTGCTACATTTTGCTTCCCATTCACATTCTTCAAGAGCATTTGTAGCTTTCTTTATCTTTCCTTTCTGCAGAACTACACTATCATTTCTGCTTCAGAGGGCTGAGTCTTCCTTCAACATTCTCTTCTATTAACATGTGATACAGAAAGCACAGGCTATTTTCCTTTGGATAGAAACTGCATCGTACTTGATCTGACTTGCTCTCCCAGAAGAACAATGAAGCTAAACTACAGATGCCCAGGCTGCTTTTATTATTCTCTTAGGTTCGGCCTAATCACCCTCAATCAGGGTTGTTAATTTAATTTTAAAGAAAAAAAATAATCACTGTGCATGCTATAGCAGCATCAAAACCACAATCTTATTTTCAGGGAAAATTTTTTCCACTTTAAAAGACATTCATTAGCCTTTCACAAAAGTGATGAGGCAGCTGATCCTGATTTAGGCTACTCATAATAGCTGCAAATATTTCTGATTAAAAAATAGATGTCTGTTGAATGTCTCCTTGGTATTCCTACCACTATTATGCTGGTTTGTGATTGGATTCAAAACCCACTTTTCAGAATGGTATCCATCCTTGTTACTGTAAACTAAAACAAGGACCTAAAAAAAGGAAGGAAATAGATTAATAGAGAAGATAGCCAATAAACCTACAGGTAGGAAGCCAGTACATCAAACTGTTCAGTAGGTAGCTGCTATTATACCCATAAAATAGGAACTCACGTAGAAACCTTTGGGTGTAAAGCTGGGTGTAAAGTGAAATGCACATAACAGTGGGGTGGCCTGAAAAGAGGTAGTTTGTTATACTATGGAGGTCTGAACCCATACATCAGTAGACAAACCAGAGTGAACCCTAAAGTCCATAGAAGCATACATGCAGAAGAGTGGGATGGAGTGGTGAAGGAAAGGGAGGGAATGGGAGGGAAGAGAGTAGAAGCTGGGATACTCAATACGCTCATAAAAGTAGAAAAGATTAATTTAAAAATCTATAAAACAAAAAATAGACATCTAAATAAGAAATATGTTCTTTACTGATAGTACAGATTTTGTGAAAGCTAGCTGTAGAAAACACATTGTAAGGCATTATCAAAGCATTCCGTGAGTGAGAAGAAAAACATTTTCGCTATTTTTCTGATCCTTCATTGAAAATAGCGCTGAATGACAGAATAATAAGTGGATGGATATCTTTCTCCTATCTGCAGTGAAATTACAGGCACACAATGAGTCATCCTCTCTGAAACTGACCTTCGGGGGGGACACACATTGATTTTTCTTTCCCTTTTGGTTTTGCTTTTTGTTTGTTTTATTGGCAATTTATTAGACTGATATCTGAAAGTTACAGGAGGGAAGGGAAGAGGAGAGGAAAAAGGTAAAAGGAAGGAGAAGGGAGGAGAGGTATGGAATAGGAACATTGAGGAAAAAGGAGAGATTCATTTAACCTAATTTAAGAGCAAGACATATTGCAACTTTCTTTGATGAATTGCTTTTATTGTCGTTTTGATCTTCACCACATGATTAATAGAGGATGATCTCGATAAATGTAGAAAAAAATTAACCTTTACAAGATTTTCCTATGAATTCACTGTTACCTTCTTTCTTAAATCCACTCTATTTTAAAAGGCTGAAATAAAAATACAAATATGCAAAAACATAAAATTACTCCATTGCTTCAACCTGCTTCCAATTCTTTCCTATAATACAGTCTTTTCCCCTTGCCCCAATATAAAAATAAAAATGCATAAACATGAGTAAACATCTTTTTCTAATCTAACATGATGTCACTTTAAATATATTGTTCCAAAACTTAAATTTTCTATTTTTTAACCTTCCTAACTTTTGAGAATAACTATTTCAATATACCATGTTGTAATTATTATGACCTAAATCTAAAGACCGGATTAGTAAAGGCATAAAACTGACTCTGACTTTAAACTTCCAAACATTCTGCACTCTATGTCACGGCTTTGTAAATGTGCTCTTGCTGCATTCATGCTTATTTCTATGCTGATCACCTCTATTCCTCCACCATGTTGCTATTTTCTGCTTGCTTTCTTCTTCTTGGGAGCACTAAGAACTTTTCCTCATACCATTACAAAGAGAACAGACCCAGGACTCTCAGGCTTAGAAAATGGAGATGCTGATATCACAATTTCCTTGTGCTAGAGTGACTTTCCCCCAAGGTAGTAGCTGCATATCAAAATTCAGAGAGAGGATGAAGAGGCAGTTCAGGGGTTAAGACTCTGCCTCTAAAGTCAAAGGACCTGAGTTCAGGATCCCAGATCCCACATAAAAATATCAGGCAGAAATTGTGTTGTTCTGCACTTCTGCACCTGGAAGCAGAGTCTAGGAAACCCCAGATCAACATAAAAAAAGATAGAACAATTCAAGATGATTCCCAAGGTCACCCTAGGTCCTCTATTGGCACATATTGTGTCTTCTGATACACACATGCACACGCACATGCATGTGTGCGCATGCACACACACACACACACACAAACAGTTGTGTAAAAAAAAATCCTGAGGGGTGCAAAGAAAACTATGTAACCAGAAATCAGCAAGCATGTGGTGTCATTGCTAGAATCTATAGTTATATACACCTTCTATATCTATATATAGAGATATATATATAGCATTGACAAACACACATGTATATGGATATGTATATACATTTATATGTATGTTTCTTATAATGAAACTTCAAATAATATTGAATGTGGTTATGACATTTATATGCTAATCAAGGAGTACAATTAGCTAAGATACTAAAAAAGATGTATTTAGGTATCGTGGCAGCACATGTCAGATAGCTGGGCCCTTTGCCAAGTGTGCTCTGCCAACACTCTGGATGTTTTTTTTCTTACCTGTACTTTGAATTTCTTGAGAAGAAAAAGTGGACATTCTATGTGATTTTTGGATGCATGATTGTGAAAAAAAGTCCTAAGTTATATAGTCTTAGAGACCAATTTGCTTCTGGTAGGTTGAATTCTTTGTAAAGAGTGTCAGAATAGAGTAATGACTTAGTGCCTGAATAGTTAGGTACTGCAAGTTAAGTGATCAGGTTTAGCTCCTAGCTCTTGCTCTAGCTAGGGAAGTAATCATTATCAAACATATTTAACTTCAATTTTCTCTTTTCACTAAGAGAATGATTACAGATTCTTACAAGGTCACAGAATGGAGTTTTCTAAATACATTCCAGTTCCTTAGCATAACTGACATAAAATAGACAAGTAATAAACATACCTATTTACCCTTCTATCTTCTTTATGTACTCAATTTTAGATTCATTATTTTCTTGCAGGGAAATAATGAAATTAATTAATGTTACCTTAAAACATTTAGTATGTATTGACATCCTGTAGTGTTATTAATTAACTTGAATACTTCTTGATTACTTTTCCTTTAAAGTTGGCTCCCATGATTTATGAGATTTCTACTTTATTTCTGTATGCATGTTGATGATATGGATCATCTTTCTTAGATAGAAAGTCATTTTGCTGTACTGCCCAAACATTGTCAATATTAGTCACATAAGATGGGGAGAAATTACACATTGTGTTGAAAATGGAGAAAAAAATGGCACTTTATTTGTCTTAGATCCCTATTGCTGTGATAAAATCCCTGACGCAAAGTTAAAAGAAAAAAAAAAAAAGGTCTAATGAAAATTGTCACAGAGAGGAATAGGCAGCAGAAACTTAAAGCCACTGGTCACATCATAGTCACCAGTCAGAAGACAGAGAGTTTAATGTCAGCACTCAGTTTGTTTTCCCTATCTTATATAGTTCAGGAGCCTACACACAAAGAATGATTCCACCCATAAATAAAATGGACCTTCCCAACCATGCTGACATGATCAAGATAATTCCTCATAGACACAGAGGCTAATGTCAGTCTGAGTAATTGCTCACATGTATGCCCAGAGACCCAACCTTCTAGGTGACCTGTTGATATTCAGTTGTAACCATCACAGTATACAAATAAAATTCAAAAATCATTATCAATGTAAATGTCTAAATGAAGATAGGTAGGTGCACAGGAAATGTACATGATATTATAGGCTGATAAAAGTGAAAAACATCTGTAACACCAAAACATTCTTTCCTTCAGAGATGCACTGCAATAAGGCAGGCTTGGAGATTTATGGTCTCCATTGTGGTATACAGCAGAGGCAATGAGAATGCAACAATACCAGTGAGGACACCCCAAAATGTCACCATCAGACTTTCTATGTTTGTTTTTCCTATTAAAATGCAATGTGCATGGAAGGAAACACAATGATAAGATATTGTCATCAGTCTACATGAAAAAGAAATGATTAAAGCTAATTCATAATGAGGAAATCTGGATATAGTAACTAGGCTACATCTCTGTGGAAGAAGAGTTTTTAGCATTGTAAAACATTCATGCATGAGAAAGGGCACTAAAAAGATAGATGATGGAAATTTTGATATCTATAACTAACTTGAAAAACAGGCCAAGGAGGTGAGAATGTTTTCTCTCTTTCATTTAAGAATATGACCTTCCAGGAACTCCCCTTCCTCCAGCACAGAACTGTAAGAACATCCATCTTCAATGATAAAAGAAAAAAATTCCCAGGAATTCAAGGTCAGGTGATCTTGCAAGCATCATCACTGCTACAAGCTCTGTGATTTATGGCAATGTTAGAAGCCTGGGTCTTCTCCCTCCTGAAGTAGCAGAATACACTATAAAAGGACATCCGCAATCACAAGGCATAAAACACCATGTCAAAGGAGGGACAGTCTAAGTCAGAAATAATGGTGGTAAACCAGAAACAGTGAATGTCGCTATATAAATTTGTTTTGTTAAATAAAGTATTTGCAATACCTTTTAGCATGCTCTGTTGGAAACTAAAGCTATGACAGTTAAATACAACTGCTGGGACTGCTGTCTTTACTATGTATTCCTCAAAAGTGATTATGCTTCATTCTAATATCAGGTAGGCAAGAAAATGTTTGCAAAGTCTTTATATAATCACATATAATTTCTTTGTTGAATAACTTGGCATTCATTCCTATTTTGGTTTACCAGAAAATATATAGATGTGTGAATAAGCTCAGGTTTCATTCTGTGTGTAGGCCTGTGTGCAAGCTTTAATTCTTAAATCTTCAAAAACAATAACACAAATTTAGCACAGAAAGTTCAAAGTATAATCATTGAATCAACTACACATGAATGCTAATACTTTCCTCAGAGAACATTCTGAAGTATCTTAATTAGAATTGAGTCAATATTAAATTTCTCTATTGTCTCTTAAATTTCAGGGCAATTTAGTAAGTTCAGTCACATAAATGGTTACTTATAAATGCTTAAAAACTTTTAAATTTCAATAATCTTGGGGTACAGAGTGCCATCTATGTTGCATTTGCTTCAGGTACATACTGGGCTTTAAAACTAACCTTAATCGGTATGCACAAGTGACTCAGAAATGCAACAACTGAAGGCATCTAGTTTGTCTATGGCACAATTTCCGTATCTTAGCTTTCTGTGATCCAAGCTACTACTGCAGCTTTCTGAGAAGTTGATTGTAACTCAGACCTGTTATGTTTTCACGTGGAAACAAAGCATTAACAAGCAAAGTCCAGCTTCTAATACTCATGAATAGGGTAAAGAGGATGTTTGAAAGCGATCAAGTGTTTCTTAATTTTAAATGAGAACTTTACAATAAATAAAAAATGAAGCTTTTTTGAAAAAGTGTCATTATATTATGCTTGCTTTTGTTATTTTGTTACATCTTCTGTGCATCAAGCACAAGCACAAGCAAACTAAAATTGACTCATTATTTCACCTACTATGAAATTAGCCCTCAGTTTAGATTTTCTCTTGGAAAAAACTAAAATCAAAATATGAAAAGTGATTTTTTATGTGAAGTTACGCAAGTTATGAGTGACTCACTGAAAAATGATTCACATGACTTTCCAAATGTTCCCATTCATCATTTTAATATCATCGAGGAACTTGGTTGATGGGTCTTTCAGAAATGTCAATGCAAGAATAGCTATTAGATTCACAATGACAGAAAGAAAATGGTAGAGATAAATACTATGCCTGGAATGCCCTTAAAATCCAAATTTCAAGGTGTGTCAAGATAGCTCACCAATAAGCCACTGGATTCCAAACCTGGAGAAATGAGTTAGATCTCCAAGGTGGAAAGAGAGAACTGACTTCCTGAAAGTTGTACTCTGACCTGCCCATGTGTCATGGCATGCATTTATGTGTACATCTTTCTGTAATTCATTCTCTCTCTCTTTCTCTTTCTCTCTCTCCCTTCCTTCCTCATTCTCTCCTTCTCTCCCTCTCAATCTCCCTTTCTTCCTCTCCTTAAATAAATGAAATGCATTTTTTCAAAAGTCTAATGCAAACACTATTAGTATCAACAATGAGAGTTTACACAGCTTCCTAACCTCTTTAGGTCCTAATTTCACCATCTGTATAGGAGACTCAAGGTTGGTTTAAGTATTGAATAGAATACAAAAGTGGCTTCCTAGAAATACACCTTCCTAAAAAGGGAGGTGGAACTAATCTGATAGGTTGTTTTTTCTGATTGAAGCAATGACTCTATGTAAATGATTCATCAGAAGATGCCTGACATGCATCTAAAATCAGAAGTACAGTTTATGGAATGTGTTTAAAATAGCACCTTACCTTCAAAAGCAACAGATTCATCAACTGAAACAGCCATATGAACCAACATTCACATAGATTAAAAGAAAAAAGAATAGCTATAAATTAATATATAAGATAAGCACATACTTAGCACAAACTTTAATGTCTTTAATTACTGAAATGTAAGAAACCACTTAACCAAAATGTTGATTAAAATTCATGAAATGATTTTTGCGTCTGTTTTACTATATATAAATGGGGGCCTCATGAATGTATAAGGATACTCACAAAATATTATTTTATATAGTGATGCATTTTAAAAGAAGCTACTATCATTATTTATTTTGGTGCTTCAACTGAAAGACTCAGTATCAGAGGATGAAGAAATTTGAACAATTTTTATTAAGCTGTTACCACTTTCAATATTAGTTGGGATTTGATCTTTAGTCATTAGCTAAAATGTATGCTGCATTTTTACTGAATTATAAAAAATGAAGGAGTTAAGAAACTGGCTCAGTGGGTAGTATATTTTCCACTTGAGTTCAGGTCCCCAAATGCCCATGTAAAGCCTGGCACATAGCACATATCTGTAAACCCAGTCACTTACAATGTGGTGAGAGGCAAAGACAGAAGAATCCCAAGAAGTTCCATGGCCATATAATCTGTCCTAAACAGCATCAAGTGAGATACCATATCTCAAACAAGTTCATAGATGAAGACCAACAACCAAGGTTATCCTCTAGACTTCACACATGTGTCATGGCATACTTAGACCTATACTTACACACACAAACATTCATGGATGTGGAAAGAAGAGAGAAGTAAAAAAAGAATAATGATTATTTTTAATTATTTTATTCAGCTTACATAAATATTAAACCTCAGTTTCATGTCTTACCTTTACCTATAGTTCAGATTTAAGATGTCTTAAAAATCACCTGTGTTCAAGAGAAAGTCTTAATTCTTTGTAATAACTAAAACAACCTCTCCCTAGTTGTTAGTAAATTGCTTTGTTTTTAATGTATCCTCAAGAGTTGACATTTATCATCATTTTAAAAGAATTCATAAAAAAAAACAAAAATCCACAATACAAACAATACCAAATGCTGGAAAGAATGTGGAGAGAATGGAACTCTCATAATTGCTGGTGGGAATGCAGGCTTATACAACCACTCTAGCAATCAGTATGGCATTTCCTAAAAATGTTAAAAATTGAAATGCCATATGACCCTGCTATATCTCTTCTGGGAATAATCCCCCATAGTGCAGAAATTCACTACACTAACATGAGCACAAACATGTTCATTGTAGCACTATTTACAATAGCAAACTCATGGAATCAACTCAAATATCCAAATGGATAATGAAACTGGAGTACATTTATACAATGGAATATTACTCAGCCATCAAAAAAGATGAATTAATGAAATTTGCCAGGAAATGGATGGAATTAGAAAAAATTATATTGAGAAAGTTAGACACTGTATATACTTCCTAATATATGGATCCTAATTTCAAACCGACTAAATGACATATTTGAAGGTAAATCTCTGTAAAACCTACTGTAATAAACAGGAGAGAAGAGAAAGGAGGGCCTCAAAAAAAGGAGAAAAGGGATCATGCTTCAGTAGAAAATAATAGGTCACCATCAAGTATTGCATGTAAGTAGTGAGACATCTGGTGAAGCTCACTCTCATTTCCCTTCCTGGTCACTTGGGATGGAACAAGTTTGATCTCACCAATCAGGGAGGTTATAGGGACTGACAGATAGGGGGTAACCATCCCACAAATGGGACACTGATCCCCCTCACTGCTGTGTCCTACTCCTATTTCATTACCTTTGAGTCTCCTCTTATATTAAGATCTTCATTTAAACAGTCTTTTATCTTTGGTTAGGAGGTGACCTTCAATACCAATCAAAATGTAGCCAAGGGCAGTGCAAGAAAAGCAAAACTGAAAACAACAACAAACCATAATTCAGAACACCAAAGACCCTACATTAATCACCTGGAACCAGAGAAGCCAAATCTCTCCCCATCTAAAGCTCAGGGAACTTTGCGGAAGACGGGACAGCAAGATTGCAAGATCCTAAAGATGGGGAGGAGCAACGATACCCAAGATACTCCACACAAGTTAGGGCTGCAGGATTGGACTTTGTTTGACCTGTACAATGGCTGACATGTCAACAACTCCCAGAAGTCTAGCATGTATCACAGGGGAGAAGGCTCCAGCATTAGGATCCTTAGAAGCAAGGAATTAAATAGTCATAATAGAGTTCCCATACTAACAGGGAGCCCAAGAAGGGGCACTAGGCTATGCCACTTAGTCCTGAACCCTCACTAGGGTGGAGGACTCAGAGGGAGGTTTGACATTCACACAGAATGATGCTCCAGGGGATGGGAGGGAGGGAGGGGGAGCCACTGGGAGAGGGAGAAGGATGGATGTGGATGAAAGGAAAGGGGGAATGGGGGAGAGTACAAGGGGGAATGACTGGGGAGAGTAGGAGGAAAGGAGAAGCCTGGGATACCTAAAATGTAGGAGGAAAAAAAAGACTATAGGCCATCTAAAAATACCTTTTTCATTTTATTAATACTATTTACTCTGTGCATTTCCAATAGTTCATGCCTAATAAATGGTAATATTCCCAATTCCAAGATATATTTATGTGTGTTCATTCATGACCTTTTAGTTCTTGTATGATTCCTGTGCTATAAGGGAGGCATTTAAATATTTGAAAATGTGTTTCCCAGAGCCTGAACAGAAAATAATTTCTATTTGCATGTTAATGACAGTTTACTGGTTTTGTCAGTCTAGAATACTGTCTTGAGACAGAATCTAAGGATGTTGCTATGTGAAGCAGAAGAGAATAATGAGCCCAATAGATTTTTCCTCCTATTTCCCACTGATAGAAGACAGTCATTGATTTTCACATTGGACATCTTTGGCTTAGAAAAGCTACATGATCCAGATTTCTAAAAGCATTCCTGAGCAACTTTCACATGAGTTATTATTGGGACTGACTTCTAAAAGATCTTACTATATTATTGGCTATAAGAAAATACAGGTATGAAAATTAATCTCTGAATTACTCTAAATGCTCTGTACCCTGAATCCATTAACATTATATTTCTTTAAGTATATTAGTCGATGTACCAATGGTGAATGTTGCATCACTAAATCAAAGCTGAGGAGCGTGAGCCTTCATCTCTAACTCTGGCTCAGAGACATGCATGCTAACCTCACTGAAAAATATTTTTCACTTTTACAGGAATGGCCATGAAATAAAATGGTAAATTATTTTTAACGTTTCAGTTAGTTTAAGTGTAAATAAATTTTTTTCTTTATTACTGGCTTTATGTGCAGTATGATGTAATGGTATACAATAAAACACCAAAGGGTCATATTAGATACAATTTTGAAATATAAATACCACTTTGATTTGGAATAGCAGTGTTTGTCAATGAAGAAAGGTCCCAGACTTAAATATGGGTCTAAAATAATCCACTTAATAATTTTACCTCCATATAATATTACTTATGTCTTAGGAAGAAGAAGACAGCAATTTAGACTTCGTTATGTAAATATTCTAGCATTTCATTTACTTTCTGAGTCCAAACAATTGGCAAAACACTAAAAATATTTGGAAATTAGTTGCTGTATTAAGTTTTCAAATGGACACAAGCAAACATTGCAATCTGTAGTGTGTTCCTTAAAGATAGTATTATCTTGTAAAAATACAATTTTTAAGGTGACACAAATAGACAACTTCAAGAAAATAAGCAAATATAACTACTACACACTCCTCTGCTGCTGCCCTTATAGTATAATTTAAGTCTCAGTATCTGTGTTATCATTAATATCAGAGCCAGCCAGCCTGCTTTCTTCCCACAGTTCTGGTTTCTAGGTTCTTTCAGTATTACAACTCCACACACCTCTTAAAATCTCCTTGTGATATATAATAGATTTATTGTGCACTTCTTCATCACCCTCATTCCCCCATTTTATTCATTATCCAGATTAGATTCCCTGTCTCATTGTTAAAATCCCTTTTTTTACTGAAGCAAGTACAATCTCAGGTTTAGTTAGATTCAGCTCAGTTCCTGCTCCATAAAATTCTTGGAAATGAAGTGACTAGAGAAAATCATGCTCAGGGCAGGCTGGCACACCTCTAAATTTACAGCCATAACAAACATCTGTTTGATACAGTATGAGTCTGCTACTGTTTCTCATATTTGTCAGCTTCTGACACACCTCACTTCTAATATCACTGCAACCCACGAGCAACAAGAAGTGCCTTTCTTTGCATTGTTCATGGCCATTCTTACTCCTAGACCATCTTTCCACTTACTCTCACTCATTCTTAATGTATGAACCATGTGTTCTTATATCTAAAGTCAGTCTCTGCTCCTATATAGCTCACATCCCTTTCACCAAAGGAACAATTTTATTCAAGAAATTTTACCCATTTTTCTCACAAATATAATTATATAATTAATAAATATAAAAATACAATTTTCTTAGCCATAAATACATTTTCATCTTCTTTAAAAAACTAAACAAACAAATCTAAAATGCTTGGCCTTATGTCTCCATTTAGCAATTTGATCACCTGTAGAGCAGAGTTTTTCCAAATTGATCAATACTTCCTTTTCCCATCCTCTCCTGAACTTCTCTTCAATTAGGCTTTTTCTGCACCACTCCACTAGGATTCTTCACAATGTCGCCAGAGACTCATATGTCCCAAATCCAATCTTCAGATAACCATCCATGGGAAATCTCCTCAGTATTAAATCTCAACTCATTACATATGCTTAGTAAATACATTTGCATTTCATATGTACATTCAGTCTATTAAGGACTTCTCCCACATAGCATGACAGAGGCAAGTGCTGATTTTGGGGGAGGAACACATAGATTAGTTTAGCCACTGTCCAATTATATGGCCAATTGTATCCATTTCACATCTCGTAATTATTATTTTTCTTCTACTTTAAATGTTTTTAACTATAGAGGCAAACATTTTATTTTGTAAGTAACAATGAACATATTATTATATAATTAATAGAAATATTGCATTATGTTTAACAGAAAAGCAAGATGTGGAGTCCAAACCCAGGTCCTTCTGCTTGTGAGGTAGTCTTAACCCCTCAGCCAGCTCTCCATCCCAGAGCTGTTAGTTATGTTTTTTTCAAAATTCTACTGATGATTTATAGAAACAAATAAGCTCATTACAAGTCAGAAAAAAAATAGTGAGGTTGGCATGCACGAAGGGTTTAAGGACACATTTGTGAGTCAAATCAGTGATCTGAAAGATTGCTCTTGGATTTTGTCATCCTGGGAGCCACCTGAACAGCTGGCCTAAGAGCTGATGACTTCTATCCTCCATGTTTTTGATAGTAAATTTGGGGTAGAGCCTGATCATTTGCATTATCAGTTCTCCAGCTGATGTTGGGTTTGGGAGCCATATTTTGTAGGCTTACAGAATCAGGAAGATTCACTGCTTTCCATATATAATTCCCAGGACTTTTCAATGCTCACAGGAAAGGACTGATGGCATGTTTCTTTGTTTGCTGTTTTCTTGTGTCCTTCAAGAGTTCAAAACACCTTCATGTCAGCATGCCCAGAACCATGCCATGTCAGGCCATGCGGCATTGAGACACATATCTGCTGATATTGCAAGGTTCATGAATTATTTAAGTGCAGAAATAATTTGTAATCTTTTACATATGGCTCCCTATTGTGTTGCCTCTGAAAAAAGAAATCTGGGATAAAATGAACGGAAGCTTTGGAGTGTCATAGAGAATTACATCAAAATCAAAGCAAGAGTACTTCAGAGTCTGATTCAGTGGTGTTATTCTTGATTTACTAACTAGATACGCTGAATCTCTTCAAATCCAATTGCCAACATAAAGAGAAAAACGTGCAGCTTCTTCCTCATCCTGTATTTTCCACTGACATTTTGCTATTGAAATATGTTTTCTGACTTAATCAAGACCATTTTCCAGCCACTATTTTTTCCAATTTTTCAAGATTAAAGGGACTACATGCTGAGAGAGAAAAATAAGACTATGGTGTGTTCTTCTGACTGGAAAGTAGTTAGTGTGTTTGATTCGCTCTAAAGTACAACTTGATTGAGAAAAATGGGGTTCTGGCACATATACAGTTTATCTCTTCCTTTTATTTACAGTTCCTGATAAGCGGGCAACTGAGAAGACAACTCCTAAAATGAGCACAATATATCATAGATAGCAATCGAGACCAGAGACAGAGCCCACTCACAAGGTGTAACATCTGTTTCCACTGCTGCTCATGAACTCTTAGTTGAAGTCAACTTCCTTCTTAGGGCTTCAGTCTCAGTGTAAGTAATTTTGATTACTTAATGGTTTAAAAATAGTGATAATAATAATGATCTGACTCTGATGGGGTCATTTTTATAGACTCATATCCTAACATAATTATGGAAAAGGTAAAGGTTTCCAAAGCATACCTTACCTTTTCTTGGGGCACAAACTAGTAATGCCAAAGTGACCACTCTGGACTTGAGGCAGACACTGCCATCCAGCTGTGACAATGGTCATCTTGATATGAACTCACAAAGCTGTGGCAGATGTCCATTTTCTGAAATTAATTCCAACTTGATTTTTATAATATTTTTGCAGGTATTATCCTGGCAACTTTGACTAAATTGTGTCTAAACAAAATATTAAGATCAGAATGTATGTGTATGAAAATTAAGAAATGAATGCATACTACAGATTGTTCTACTATTTTCTATAGTAGTCCAGGATAAAGGAAGTCTGAGAATTATGGACCAAATGTTGTAGTAGAAAGAAAATAGCTATAGATTTAAAGAATTTAAAAGCTTCTATGAATTTGTCATAAAAGACAGGGTATGCTATATCATAAAAGTAAAATCATTGATTTAATAAGCTTATCAAGATAATCATGATTTTGGCATACATCATCTCTCTCTGTGACACTGGGTTAAACACAAAATCCAAGACCATAATTGTAACGTGTGCGGAAGTTAATGAAAACACAAGATACTGAAGTTGAGAATAAAATCTCTCTTTAATTATATGAAGGTAAAAATACCTTTGGTCCTTAGTCATTATCAAATAGGCATCTACATTTGCTAAGAATGAGCCAAAAATAAGTGAAACTTGTGACAAATATGAGTAACATGTCAGATGATTTAGAGTAAATGAACACATACTTAGATTTTGAAATAGCTATTAAACACAATATAATTAATGAAATAGAATACCAGAAAATGAAAAAAAAATCTTTTTTCAAAGAAGATAGAAAAGAATAGCTTATCTTCCAGTGATTCCTCATTGATAGTAGAAACTAAAATACCTGCCATTTTCTATAATGAATACTAACTCCATTTGTCAGACCCAGCTTAGCTTATGAAGTGCAAAGGAGTAAAAATAAGTAAAATAAATGATTGCAGAAGACAGTTCATCTGTCTTATTGATGATCTAGCTCATATTTATATAATTATAGACACTTACAAGCACAGTTACAGGGTAACAACATCAAAATGAATGAAAACATGAAGGTAAAGCAGAGATAAAAATTAAAAAGGTAAGCAAATGGGTTTATAAGCAAGATGGAGATGATGATACAAAGGATGTTTGTGACAGAGCTGGAATCAGTTAACAGACCAGCCACTGGGCATACTGGCGAGGAACTTTCTGGATCAAGTTATCTGAAATGAGCCCCACCCTAAATATAGGCAGCATTTTCCATGGTAGTCCAGGATAAAGGAAGTCTGAGAATACAGATTTGCCTTTTCTTCCTTACACTCAGGCTGTCCTGGAAATTTCATCTTCCCTAGTGGTTACTGTTGCTGCTGCTGTTCTTTGCTGACATTAGAAACTGTTTTCTTGGATCTTCCATGTGGACTGAAAACCAGAAGCTCTCCAGAATCCCTCAGCACCAGACTGCACCTGCCAAGATATTTACCTTCCTAAGCAAAGCAGCCATCAGCGGTCGTTGCAGGACCACCTAAAGCATGTCATGTAAGCCAGTGAAGTAGTACAATGGGGATAGGATATCCCACCAGTTTTGTTCCTTTAGAGAACACTAATACTGATTGTGGTACCAGGATATGTGTTCATTTCTGTGATTAACCTGACTGCATGGTTTATAAATCTTTGGAATTATTTGATGGGAAGAATATAGAAAATTTCAAAACTCTGAGCTAGGAAAGTCATTAAATGCTGGAAGCACAGCTCAATGGATCATTATTTTATGAAAAGAAAAATACCTTGATCCTTAGTCATTATCAAATAAGCATCTACATTTTCTAAGAATAAGCCAAAAAGAAGTGAAAGTTGTCACCATGTCAATATTTATTAGGTGCTTAAAGGACAGTGGTACTGAGAGATGTGGATGGTGGAGGACCAGCTTGAGAGGCCACCCAAAGGAGGAAGAGTTCTTTTGGGAACAGAAGGGGGGCATTCATGTGATATTTTGGCCAGGAATCTGGCTTCATCTCTACATGTGCCATGAAAACCTGAATGAAGATGAATTTGAGGACAATGGACTGATTTGTGTGAGGAGGGAAGTTTCAAGACAGAAGAGCATTCAGACTGGTGCTGAGAAAACAACTGTGACTGTTTAAGAGATCAGCACCACTAAAGAGCAAAGGCAAAGACCCATCCTTTGGAGGTGGTTCTGTAAAGATTCAATTTCATTTGAGGGAAGAAATCCTCATACAAATGCTTCCTTGCTTCTCAAAAGCAGCTGCCTAGGAAAGTGTTTCATCAAAGTCAGCACATAGACACTGCTGCAGCTATGGTCCTGGAGAGTCAGGTTCCATCTTAAGCTGATAATAGAGTTTTCCAGCTGTCATAGTTAGGCACAGGTGTCAACTTGCCAGTTGAGGGTTTTGAGCTCTGGCACATTTGTGAAGAATTAGTGGTTGGATTAAACCCACAGCAAACCTGAAGGAGATTGTGTTGTTGATGAGGAAGCCCCCAGTAGGTGGGAATAGGCCCTGGAATAAAACACAGAGAGCTAGTTGAGAGAGTTGGCATCCTTTTGTTCACTTGGCCAGACATGCCAGTCTGGCAAGTAAGGATTGTCCATCTCTCATCTGTTATGCGGTGATGGTGTGGTCAGTTCCCTCAGTCCTGGTGTTGGTGCATGCTCTCCTATCAAGCTGGACTGAGAACTGTAACCAGTAATCATAAGAGAAAATAAATCTCTTGTTCCCTTATGCTGTTTGATGGAAATTTATCAGCAACCATGCAGGCTAACTGCAACACCAACATCATATACATAGTGCTATTTTTTTCAGACATAGATGATACAAGAATGAAGGGGTCATAGAGAACAACTGAGACCTGGCACTGTGTGGCTGGATCAGAGTTCCTGCAAACACATATTAACCCTAAAGTTCAAGTGGAGAGTCCAGGATATTGGCAATGTGAAAAATATTGAATATTCACCAAGGAAGGCTTCAGATATGCATTGGAGGTGGCACAAAGAGAAGCAGTGTGACTGAGGGCAGCAGAGCTGGAGAGTTGGAGCTCATCAGACTCCTAGAGGCTACTTGATTATACATGGGCCCTAGAATATGGACACAGATATGAAGGATTTGGTAGTTTTCATTCCTGGATTTTTAATCTTGCTCTGATTTTAATTGACCTATTATGTCTTGATTCTTCTATTTTTTATTTTTATTTATTTTTTTAATTACTATTTATTCAATTGTGCATGTGTACGTATGTATGTGTGCGTGTGTGTGTCTGTGTGTGTGTAGAACCTACGGACGAATTCGGGAACCACCATGGACGCCTCCACCTCCTTCTGCCCCGGGATTCACAGGCTCCGCCCTACAAGGACCGGAGCGCAGGTTGCCCCCCCTGCTTCTGCCTGGCAGTCTATACGTGGGATCTGGGATCCGAACTCAGGACCTTCCGCCTGCAAGGCAGAGGCTTAACCCCTGAGCCACCTCTCCAGCCCTTTATTCTTCTAATTTTAAATCTATTATACTTTGGAAATGTGTAACTTGTTTGGGATATTTAAAGAAAACTCATGATAAATAGACTTTTAACTTTTAATTAGCAGATAATTATGGAAATTTTAAAGTTGTACTGTTAATAAGATGAACCTGAGACCTGGGAGAAAGGATGCACAGTTAAGGCTGAAAGGTTTGATGTCAGATTGACAAGGGTTAGTCTTGTGATGGTTGGTACTGGTTGCTAACCTGACATCTAGGAGGCAAGACTCCAGGCACACATGAGAGATAGTTTCTAGATTTAATGTGAACTCTGATCATGCTTGTGAGGGACTTTTTTGGCTGCAGAATTGATATGGAAAGATCCAGCCTCTTGTGGTAGGGCTATTTCCTAGACAGGTGGTCTGTGACTGTGGAGTCTATAGAGATGGAGCTAGAGCTAAGTGATCACAGGGAAACAAGAAAGCAAGTATGCCTTGACCTTGTTCTCTGCTCTTGCTGTGGATCTGGTAAACCAATTCCCTCAATTCCTACTACTGTGACTTCCAATCCATGACAAACTGAAACCTGGAATTGTGACTCCTCAAGCCCTTTATCCCTAAGTTGCTTGGATCAGGCATTTTGTTTCAGCAATGAGAAATGAAACTGAAACAAAAGTAGATCGAGATGACTACTGATAGTGATACATATATATCTATCTCGTGTGATATATATCTCTGTACATATATACATATATATATAGAGAGAGACAGAGAGAGAGAGAGAGAGAGAGAGAGACATAGATTATCAGTAGCATAAACTACTATACTTACCAATAGTGAATTTACCATTAGACTTAAACTTTTTTTTAAACAGGATACAAGCAGAATATTGTTTCATTAGTTCCTTGGTTAGAAGCTTAGAACAATCTGTGGGGATAAACTCTATTTGTCAGGGTGAAGATGAGTCTAAGGTAGCCCTGGAGCAGAGGAGTAACTTTGATCTTTGGCAGAATCTGCGAGTCCACAGGCTTCTGATCAACCTTGTGCTGCTCTGTGATCTCGCCTTCCTGGTTCCGGGTATTCCGCAGCTTCTTCTTGAAGTCAGCATCAGTGACGTGTTGGGGAATTTTCTCGTGCTGAGATCAATTTTTGTGGAGGTGGCAATGGTGAACTTCTGGTGCGTTCTGCGCAGAGGCGCAGGATGGAGGGAGGGGGTCCAGGCACAAGTAGCAAGCCACTGCCCTGCTGCTTCGGGAAAACCTCTCTTGCTAGGCGGTGTCCAGCGAACATGCTCAGGACGGTCCCCGGAGCGATGCTGCCGCAGGTTCCTCACGTGTTGACTGCAGGATGCTTCCCGGGCTCAGCAGCTTCGTAGCACGTCTTCGGGAAGATAACACCTAGGCATTTTGCGAAGCTCCACCACACAGTCCTGGCATTCTTGTCCCCACCAAGCGGTCTGTGATAGTCACAAGAGCCTTTGCCTTCTTTTTCTCCTCACCCTTGGATTTGGCCGCCGTGTACTTCTTTTGTGCAGGGCCTTTCGGGAACACGTGGCAGACCGCGAGTACCTGCCAATTCCTCCACCAGAGACAGGGTTTCGGCTGCAGCGCAGCTTCCCTTCTTCACTTTGTAACCTTCCCCTTCTTATGGCTGCACCAGCGCATCTGCTCCAGCCTTCTTGGCCGTAGGTGTCTCCTTCGTGTCTGGCTTCTGGGCCTTTCACCCTCCATCTTGCAAGATGAGAAAGAAAACTAAAGGACAGGCTTCTGGTCTTTAAGTCATGTAGGCTTAAATTCTTAACTACAGAGAAATCACATTTGTCGAAGTTTTCAATTCTGCTAAAATAATAATACTCAAAGTGAATGAAATGTTTGACCCCCACTAGTTTTTCATTTGTAGCTATTATTATTTTTCAGATTCTCTGTAATACTCCCCTAAAAGTAACTAGCAGCTGATAAAAGTAGTCATAGAAATTTAATTCTTTTTATCTGTAATCAACAATGATTTAGCCATGGTCAACACTATTTATTTTTGGAATACAAATAATAACTTAAAGTAATATTTATTTTTTCTAATATCCTCTCCATTTACATACATGTTTTACTCCTGAGATGGTATAGAAATTCATGTTTAGCACTCTTTTATAGAAAATACCTTGTACATTGAATATAACAGATACAGATACACACATACACACACACACACATACAGAGGCATTGATTATCATGACATAAATTCCTATTATTGTTACAGGCCAGGTATAAATTGACTGCTAATCTTAAATTCCTAATGAAGGATAAATTATTTAAATATTCAATCTTCCAAAAATAAAGCTCAAAAATAAATTCTAATGCAAATTATTAGGATTGCTATGGAAAACAGTAATGCAAGCTTCTCTAATAGTAAGACTAATATACTGTAAGAGCCAGCAATTCTACTGCTGTGAATATAATCAAAGGAAATTGATCAGTATGTCAAAGACATTTCTGCATCTCCACACTCAGTGTGGCACAAGAGCCAAGAAATGGAAACTGCCTAATCATTAACCACCTGATGAATGGATAAAGAAAGTGGAACATAATTCTTCCATTAAAATGCTTTGAAAATGCCATCACATGCAACTACATGGATAAAACTACAAATCATTAAGTAAAATAAGCCAGACACAGAAAGACAGATATAGCAAGAGCTTATTTATATGTAGAATCTTTTAAAAATATTTATTTATTGTATGTGTATCAAAGGGCACTTTTATAGAGGACCACAGATGATTTCAGGAATCATCCTGGATTGTTTTTACTTCCTTTTTGCTTGCTCTGGGATTTTCCAGGCTCTACCCACCAGGACCAGAAGTGCAAGCCTCCACTGTTTCTGCCTGGCATTTTTACATAGGATCTGGGATCCAAACTCAGGACCTTCTACCTGCAAGGCAGAGTCTTGACCCTGAGTTATCTCTCCAGACCATATGTAGAATCTTAAAAAGATGTTCTCATACAAAACCAAAGGCTCAGAGAGTTCTGGAGCATGAAAAATGAAGTTGAAGTTGATTAATGGGTGCTAAGCCACTGACAGGAGTAAGAAGTTCTGGTGTGTGATTACAGAGTTGGACAACTATAGAAAGTGATGATGTGCTAGATATTTTTAAAAATCAAAAGAAAGGTTTTTAAAATTATTTGCCACAAAGAATGATACATATGAGCAGGGATACATATGCCTAACATGATGCAATGTTACATTGTGCAATGTAAACATATCAGAAATGGTACCCATAAAGATGTGCAATTTTATGCATCAGCTAAAGTGCACTTAATTTAAATCTCACTGAGAGAAAGATTGAATATTGACTGTTAATAGGGTCCTGGAGCCATTGACCAAAAACAGAGGACCACTGATTTTCCAGCTTTTATCAAAATTACATGCTGAGTACCTTTATCCACCTACTTAATCTCTTAAACTGTGAAATCTAATCTCTTCTTTTAAATCCTCTTTTCTTGTTTTGTTTTGTCTCCTAACCCTTGAAGCACTCTTAGATAAACTCTAAATTTGGTTGAAATAATCCCTATTGATTCTAGAGCTCTCATAAAGCTTCAGAGCAGGAAAACAAATTCAGATCAAAGGCTGAAATAAATGTCAAAGGGCTCATACACGCACAGTGAATGTGATAAATATGTAAACCCATGATACACAGTCGTTATGACAAACATACCTTTACTAACAAACTTTGTACAGCATTTATGAAATTCTTGGGTGATCTATATATGCCTCAAACATCGGGTTCTGTTATGATTCCGTTTTACAGAGGAGAAAACTGAAAGTTGCAGGTGAAATATTCTTCCTACAACGAAACACTGAAGGAAACTTTGGTAAGAACTTGAGCAAACTGCTTCCCTTGCT
Organism: Typhlomys cinereus; assembly: GCA_023101885.1. NCBI lineage: Eukaryota > Metazoa > Chordata > Mammalia > Rodentia > Platacanthomyidae > Typhlomys > Typhlomys cinereus. The sequence goes on along the minus strand of JALPQD010000751.1, from coordinate 196,079 downwards.
GATCTGAACCTGGGAAATCTCCCTGCCAAGAGGAAACTAGTTAAACTATTTTTACATAAAAAATAAGAGCAAAGATATCACTAATGGAAAGAATTACAAGCAAGAATACAGGTTCCAGAATAGAGAGTCAGCTGAAGGCATTTGAAATACCATAGTAGAACTCCTCCATTGAGATAACAGTGAGTCTTGAGTATCAAGAATGAACAAAATAGAAGTGATGGAAGTTTACAGAATCAGAGGGCGACATGATAAGGCATTTGATTTTAGAAATTCTTCCTAAAAGCAGTGAATAGCATTGATTGGGAAGGCTGGAGGCCAAAGGTGGGAAGACCAATTAGGAAGCTATTACAGTTGTCCAAACATTCAAAATGAAGACCTGAGCCAGGGCAGTTAATCATAAGGAGGAGTCAGATGCAAAATGTAATGACAGAGGTAGATAGAAATGACATTTTCTGTTAATTTCTTTAACTTGTTTCTAAGAAAATGAATGTAAAATTTAAAAATTCATGCCTAGTAACTCTAGCAAAATGATGTCAATAACCCAGCAAAATGACACAGGAAGAAATTCATGGGACAAAATTAATTTGACTGTGAATATGATTGTGGATTGGCAAGGCAAAATTTATGCCCAGAAGCTTATGGTACAATTATTAATCTGAGCATGGAACTCGACAAAGAGAAGGACATAGAGACATGTGAATATGAAAAATTTTTGGAACTCTGGTGATATATGACTCAGCAACAAAAAGGAAATCAAGTAATGTGGAAAGAAACCTAAGGAGTGATCCTCAGAGATTCTGTTTGGAAATGGAGAGTTGGAAACAATTGTTTAGAGGTTAGCACACAATAATGACATGGAAACAGCAGATGAAATTTTCACGAAGAAGATAATAAAGTAAAAATGGGTGAGAAAGGAGAAGCTTGGTGATCTTTATATGGGTGCCAGTTGGTATAGAAACTTCACATAAAAGGGATTAGGCAGGCTAGAGAGATGGCTCTGGAGTTAAGACACTGTCTTCAAGCAGAAGGACCTGAGTTCATATCCCATATCTCTTGTAAAAACACCAGGCAAAAATGGTTCTTCTGGCCCTGGAAGGCAGAGCCTCAGAAATCCCAGAGCAAAGAAAAGAGGAGGTAGAGCAATCCAAGATGAGTCTCATAGTCACACACACACACACACACACACACACACACACACCAGATAAATAAATAAATATAAAAAAGAGGAATAAAGAGATTGGCCGTGCAACCCCGTAACTCACAGGCTATAAGGAAAAGCAATCGATTACAGATCTATAGGAGTCAAGTCAGAGCGATATTACTGAGAACAATTAGAATGTAATATATGGTGTGGCCAACAATTTTAGATGTTGTTTATTTCCTTTTAGTAACTTTGGCTGTCCAGCATGTGAACCCTGTCCTGGGCTTGTGGGGTCACACTGCATAAATCCTGAGACGTGTCACTGAAAGCTAGAAAACCAGGTCCTTTGGCCCCATCCTGGCAATACAGCACAAATACAACTCACAGATTTCTTCTGCCCAGAAGTTTGACTCTGGTACAAAGTACACAGACAATCGGGATTAATGAGCACAGTCCCCTAGCCATAAATCAGAAGCATTCTATTTCCGGAAGCAACACCACCAGATGGTAAGCATGGTGTCTGTAATGGCACTCACGAGCCATTTCCATATCATAATTTGGGTTACATTACTGTACTGTCCATCTGTGTCCTCTTTATTTCTTTAAATTTTGTTTTCTAGTTCCAAGTCATAGCACTAATCACCACTTGATACCTGTTTTCCTTAGGGAAATCAGCTTGATTTGATGTTTGTGTCTTACAGATAGGAAAACCAGGTGACACAAACATATAGCAAAATACCAAGAAAACTAGAAAGATTAGGCCTCTGGGTTAGGATTATTTTAAATGTTTGGGGCTTGAGAGATGGTTCAGTGGTTTTGGTGCTTAGAATCAGGTGTCAATTTGACAGTTTCAGACTGTTTGGGTTACAGCTGTGAAGAATTGATGGTTGGAGCCTTGAACAAGCCTGCAGGTGATTGTTTAATTGATATAGAGAACCAGCGCATTGTGGGCAGTGCTTTCAAATGATGGACCAGATAAAAGTATGTGCAAGGAGCAGAGACTTGCTCTTCCCTTATCCTGTGTCACCCTGCTGCGAGTCCACCACTAGTGCATAGCTGCCTTCTTCATTGCTGCTGAAAACCCTGACTAATATAATGGTTAAAGCTTTTGCATCCTAAGCAAAAGGACCTGAGTTCTGTTCCCCAGATTACATGGAAAAGTGCCTGGTGAAAATGACAAGAGTCTGTAGTTCCATCCTGGAAGATGGAGATTGGGGAAACCCAGAGAAAAGCAATAATGATTCCCACAATCATGCTTCACAGGCACACACACTCAAGTGCCCTCTAGTATACACACACAGGAAAACTGTGCATGTCTAGACATAACTTACAAACTGGCTAAGAAAGCAAACTAAAAAAGTCAAAGTGTGGAGTCAGTGAGATGGCTCAGTAGGTAAAGAAGCCAACAAGATGGTCAGAGAGTGAAGGTACTTGTCAAGAAACCTTATGATCTTGGCTTCTTGGCTTAGTCATTGAAGAACCCATGGTAACAACCAACTTACAAATATTGTCCTCTAACCTCTGTACATGTGCCATAGCAATAAACAAACAAACAAACAAACAAACAGTATATTTTGTCAAAAAGAGCCAAAGATGGCAGCTCTTGAGAAACTCACTTATATATCACTCTCTTTCTCTCAAAGTATTTGCTTTTTTTTATGTGTGTGTGTATGTGTGCATCAGAAAGCATTATGTGTGCCTGTGGAGGCCCAAGAGTGACTTCAGGAACCATCCTGGATTATTTCTATCTCCTTTTTGCTTGCTCTGAGATTTCTCCAACTCTACCTTCTAGTACTGGAAGTGCAGTCCACTTCATTTCCTCATGGCATTTTTTAATCTGAGATAGAATCTAAATTCAGGTCCTTCTGCTTTCCAGGCATAGTCTTAACCATGGAGCCATCCTCCAGCCCTCATGCTATTTTCAAAAAATATTTTATTAGCATTACTAATTACATATTAAATGGATTTCACTACAAATATAATATACCAAAATGCCTCTTATATTCAATGCATTTCATCCACCCTCCAAAAAAGAAATAAGTATCTACATATTGGAAAATTAGTCAATAGAGAGTTGTAACTTTTATTCTGATATTTTCTTTTTTTCCCTTTTTCTTTTTGTGGAGCTTGGAGATTTTAAGAAACACAGATTGTCAAACTCCAAGTCCTCCTTTTTCTGCCTCCCAAATGCTGGGATTATATATCTGTGACCAAATATGTTTTTTACACTACTTTCTCCCTTTGTCAAAGTGCTATTGTCTGCACCAGCATACATGAAGCAACTCCCATTTGCTAGCGCCATAATTTCTCATTGAAAAGATTACTTCTCCTAGTTAATATCCACAGACACCTGAGTAGTTTTCCAAATGAAATGCAACCCTGTTTGTCAGAGTCTCCCGACATGTGCTGATCTGAATTCAATACAGTATTGCAGGCACACGCATCACCAGGACAAGCATTACAGGACTAGAACATTCCATCTCTAAAAATGCATCCTAAGAATTGGCTGTTTTGACAAATATGTTTTCCTATTGACCTTGTGGTCTTCTGAGATCCTAGGTGAACAAACCAAGTTTCCCATCATACCATTTTATATACATAAGTTCTATACATAAAGTTTAATGGAAAATGGTATGTTCATTTTGTGTTCTGTTTAACAATGTTTCCACCCATTGTTCACTGGTTCCATCACAGTGCAATCCAGAAAATAACTTCAGGGACCACAGAATAAGTTATTGGTTTTTACAGGCCTGACATAATGAGACTGTCAAGAATTTTTTTGCTCAAGTGAAGTAAATAGCACCAAATAATAATTATGTATTTATTTAGTGTTATTATTCCTCAAGGCAGTCTTTCATTGATTTGCAGCATATCATGCAATATGGGAAGAAAGAAAAAACTTTATTATGATAGGACTTACAGTATATATGAAAATATATTACTTTAACAAAAAAATTGAAATTTCTTCTAGGAAAGGTGGTCCCTCATTGGTCACAGTCATGGATACCTCTGACTTTGTGATAATGCTTAAGTTTCAATCTTATGTTGTTCCCTTTTAAATCTTCTCCTAGTGCTTTGCTAATGGATGTCTTTTTGCCAGTGTTGTTTTTTTCCCCCTCCTGCCCCTGAACCCTCTGCTCCCCCTCCTTCCCTCCCCATCTCCCAGTGCCTCCCCCCCAATTCCCAGAGAGTCCTTTATTGAGTATGCCTAACTCTCCTCTTGGTCCTCCTCTCCGATGACGTACAAGGACCTAGTGGCATTTCCCTGAACCCTTTCTCGTGTTCCCCTTAAGCATAGGAACACTACTGTGACTGTCAATCCCTTGCCTCCAAGGATCTTGATGCCTTTAGCCGATGCTAGACTTTGTGAGGTCAATAGTGTGTTGGACATTGCGCAGGGCATGCAAAGTCCTATTATGATTGCTTCAGCCATAACTAGTGTGGAGAATCTTCAGATCATTGCTCCTCCCATCCTTTTGCTCTTACAATCTTACCGCCCCCTCTTCCGCAAATGTCCCTGAGCTTCAGGATGGGGAGAGATTAGGCTGGCTTAGTTCTATGTGGTTGATACAGAGTCTCTGAAGTTCTGGATTGTGGTTTGTTGATTTTCTTTTTCAGTTTTGCTGCTCCTGCAATTCCCTTTACTCCATCCTGATGGGCACTGTATGTCACCCCCTGGTCAGAGAGACAAAGCTGTTAAACTGGAGTCTTGTTATAACAGCACATTCAAGGGTAGATGTAATAAAAGCAGGAAACCTCGGTGAGGGAGGGGTCAGTCACCCATTTGCAAAATGATCAACTTTCATCTGCCAGACTATATGCCCTCCCCTTCTGGTGAGATCATACCCCCTCAGTTGTAAATGATCAGGAACAAACGTCTGTGGACTTAATCAGGTGTCACATTACTTACTTGCATTCCTTGGAGGCTGATTTTCTCTGCTGTAACATGGTCCCCTCTCTCCTTGTGTCTGGTGTGGCCCTCCAACCCCTTCCCTCCTGTTCACAATCCTTGCAATTACTGTATTACATAGGTTTACCTTTGAGTGTCTCAATGTGGGCTGGGTGAGTTTGGTACTAGGAGCCACCTATTAGGGAGTATATACAGCACTTAACTTTCTGGGTTTGGGATACTTCATTTAATATAATTGTTTCTAATGACATCCATTTCCCAGCAAATTCCAGTAATTCATCATTTTTGATGGCTGAGTAGTACTCCATTGTATAGATGTACCACTGTTTCCTTATCCGCTCGTCAACTGTTGGACATTTAGGTTGATTCCATGACTTTGCTATTGTAAACAGTGATGCTATGAACATGGTCGTGCTTGTGCTATCGAGGCAAACCTCTGCTGCATGGGAGGTTATTCCCAAAAGTGGAATAGCAGGGTCATGTGGCATTTCAATCTTTAATTTCTTGAAGAATCTCCAGACGGCTCGCCAGAGTGGCTGTATGAGCCTGCATTCCCACCAGCAATGTAGCAGAGTTCCCTCTCTCCACATCCTCTCCAGCACTTGTTGTTGTTTGTATTGTGGATTTTTGCCATCCTGACCGGGGTGAGATGATATCTCAGGGAGGTTTTGATTTGCATTTCCCTGATGGCTAAAGAAGTGGAGCATTTTTTAAGATATTTGTTAGACATTTTAATTTCATCTCTGGTAAAATTTCTTTTAAATTCCAGGGCCCATTTTTTAATTGGGCCATTGGTTTCCTTGGTGTTTAATTTTCTAAGTTCTTTGTGCACTCTGGACAGTAGAGCTCTATCAGATATGTGGTTAGTGAAGATTTTCTCCCATTCTGTGGGTTGCCTTTGAGCTCGTGTTACAATCTCTTTATCTGAACAGAAGCTCTTTAATTTCACAAGATCCCAACTGTTGAGAGTTGGTAGCAGTGACTGTGCCATTGGATGTCTGTTTAGGAAATGTTGGCCTAGCCCAATCAGCTCAAGGGAGTTCCCTATCCTTTCAACTATGATTTTTATAGTCTCTGGCCTGATATCAAGGTCCTTGATCCATTTGGAATTAAGTCTTGTACATGGTGACAAGTACGGGTCTAGTTTTAATCTTCTGCATGTGGAGATCCAGTTTTGCCAGCACCATCTGTTGAGGATGCTCTTCTTTTTCCATTGGATTCTTTGGGCCCCTTTGTCAAAGATCAAATGGCTGTATTTTTGTGGGCTTATATCTAGGTCTTCAACCCTTATCCATTGATCGGTGTGTCTATTTTGGAGCCAGTACCAGGCTGTTTTTACAACTATGGATTTGTAGTATAGACTAAGGTTTGGTATGGTAATACCTCCAGCAGTGTTTTTGTTACTCAGGATTGTCTTTGCTATCCTGGGTCTTTTGTGCCTCCATATGAATTTTGAGATTATTTGGTCAACTTCTTTAAAGAATTGCTTTGGGATTTTAATTGGTATAGCACTGAATTTGTATATTGTCTTTGGTAGGATGGTCATTTTTACGATGTTGATTCTGCCAATCCAGGAACATGGGAGGTCTTTCTACCTTCTGATGTCTTCTGCAATTTCTTTCTTTAGGGTTTTAAAGTTTTCATTGTAAAGGTCTTTTACCTCCTTGGTTAGGTTTATACCAAGCTATTTCATTTTTTTAGGGGCTACAGTAAATGGGATTGTTTCTCTCAAGGCTTTTTCACTTCTTTCATTCTGGGCATATAGGAAGGCCTTTGATTTTTGCACATTTATTTTGTATCCTGCCACCCTGCTGAACTTCTCAATTAGTTCCAGGAGCTTCCTGGTGGAGTTTTTGGGATCCCTCAGGTATAAGATCATGTCATCTGCAAATAGGGATAGCTTGACTTCTTCCTTGCCAATTTGAATCCCTTTTATGTCCCTTTTTTGTCTTATGGCTTCAGCTAACACTTCAAGTACAATATTGAATAGAAGTGGTGAGAGTGGACAGCCTTGTCTAGTTCCTGATCGAAGTGGGAATGCTTCCAATTGTTCCCCATTGAGCATAATCCTTGCTGTGGGCTTATTGTATACAGCTTTTATTATATTGATAAAGGTTCCTTCCATTCCTACTGTGCCAGTGTTGTTTTTTAATTGATCTTAATTTTTCCTAACATTTTCATAACTTCCATGGGGATATCTCTAAGGGAGGTTTAGTGAATGCCACTTGAGGAAATTTGAGCTTCTACAACATATTTACAAAGAAGAGAAAAGTCTTAATATTGCTCATTCCCTACAGTACAAGATATAACAGATATTCATTTCTGTCCTGTAATAACTTGTAGAAAACATATTACTTTTGTTTTAGGAATGGAAAAGTGTTGGAAAAACTAAGTACCAATGAGTTTAAATATTTCATCCATCAGAATGTAATTAAATGAGATTCAAATGCAGAATTTCCTAAGTATCCTCACTCCTCTCTGAAAAAAAAGCCTATGTAAGATACATTTTGTTAGGGAAAGGAATGTTTTAGTTTGTATCTGAGGTGTCCTCAAAGTCTCATGCTACAAACCTAGTAGCCAACCTGCAGCAATATCTGGAGGTGGCAGACCCATGGGCAAGAAGAGCCTATCAGAAGGAGGCTAGGCATGGATCAAATAATCTGACACAATGAGTTAAAATAAATCTCTCCTCCTTTGAGTTTAGAGTTGCAGACATTTTGTCTCATGAGCAAAAATCTAACAGAATGAATAAGAAACTTTTGCTAAACATAAAATAGTGGCATATGCAAATGTCCAACAGTTGACGAGTGGATAAGGAAAATGTGGTACATTTATACAATGAAATACTACTCAGCCATCAAAAATGATCAATAAATGCAATTTGCCAGGAAATGGATGGAATTAGAAACAATTATCTTGAGTGAAGTATCCCAGATACAGAAAAGTAAGTGACATATGTACTCCTTAATAGGAGGATCTTAGTACCAAACCCACTTAGAGACACTCAAAGACAAATCTCTGTAATACCTACAGTAATTCCAAAGAGTATAAACAGAGAAGGAGAAGGAGAGCCCGGCCAGAAACAAGGAGAGAGGGGCTCATGCTACAGCAGAAATAATAGGTGACCACCAAGGACTGCAAGTAAGTAATGAGACATCTGGTTAAGCTCACAGACTGTCCTTCCTTGTCACTTGCAACTGATGGGGTATGCTCTTACCAGATAGGGAGGGCATACAGTCTGGCAGATAGAAGGTAACCATTTTGCAGTGGGAGACAGCCACCCCTCACCGCAGTCTCCTACTCTTATTCCATCTACCTTTGAATCTATTCTTATAATAAGACTCTATTTTAACAGCTTTTTATCTCTGGCCAGGGGGTGACATCCAGTACCCATCAGGATGGAGCCAAGGGCATTGCAGGAGCAACAAAACTGAAAAAAAAATCAACAAACCATAATTTGGAACATCAGAGACTGTATATCAATCACCTGGAATCAGGCCTGCCTAATCTTTCCCCATCCTGAAGCTCAGGAAAATTTGCGGAAGAGGGGGCAGTAAGACTGTAAGAGCACAAGGATGGGAGGAGTCATGATATGCAAGATACTCCACATAAGTTAGGGCCGAAGCAATTATAATAGGACTCTGCATGATCTGCGCAATAACCAACATATCATTGACCCCTCAAAGTCTAGCGTAGACTAAAGGCACTAGGATCCTTAGAAACAAGGGATTAACAGTCCCAATAGTGTTCCTATACTTAAGGGGAACACAAGAAAGAGTTCTAGGAAATGCCACTGAGTCTTTACACCTCATCAGAGAGGAGGACCCAGAGGAAAGTTTGATATACACATTAAAGGATGCTTCAGAGATGGGGCAGGGAGCACTGGGAGAAAGGGAGGAAGGGGGAAAAGGAAAAGGAAAAGAGGGGAAGGAGCAGGGAGGTCCAGGGAGGGTTGGAGGGAGGGAGGGGACAGAGGTACCTATTACGTTTGTATGAGTGGAAAAATAAAAAAAAATAGTGGCATATGCTCTTTTGTTTCCAACATGGAGGGATTCTATAGGGATATTAGAATCTATTTCCATATACATCTGAAGAGCCTGCAATGAGTACCCAGACTGACTTTCCAGATGAAGAAGAAGGCAAGGCATTACATTAAATTTCCCTTCTTGAGTTCACACAATTCAGTTCTGTGAACACTTCTCCTGAAAGTATGCAGAGAATAAAGAGGCTCCAGGAGAATTCACAGAATTTGTATGAATCGGCACAGTTGCCAGTTGCTGTGTGAAAATTTGCTGCATGACTATTGCTGACTTGTGAATGGTATGACCTCACTCCTGTTATTTTCATCACCTTGTACTTTATCTTGTTCATCTAGCCTGATCCTTCGTCTCCAAACAGGTTTGTTTGTTGCAAACTCAAAGTGATAGCATGTATTTTGCATCATCTTTTGCTCTTCACAGGCTTGAAACAGTTCTGTTGGCTTGAATTTTACATATCTCCAAGAACCATCTAACAAGGTTTGTGCTGTCAGTAGATTCCCCTTTCACAGATGGCTGACTTACCTACCAGCTGTAGTTGGATAGTTATTACAGTTAATTTACTTAGAAAATGAAGGCTTCACTCCAGGGCACAGGAGTATTTTACACTTAGCTGACAAATCCAATACCCTTCTAATTGTGTTAGCATACTTGGACTGCCATGCCTGACCCTGCTCATAAATCTTTGACTCAAAAGTGATGGCAGCAGCCTGTGTTTGGAAACCCTTTTTCAATATTCTGCAATCAGCAGTCAAATTAAGAGTTTTTCTTCATAACTGTAGTTGGAAGGTTACCAGATGAATAGGGGAGAAGGCCACTTCTAGCTTTGGGATGAAAATCAAAAAGCCAAATTCCAAAGAGAAACCAGAGAGGAAAAAAATCCTCAAATCCAGCTATTGTGTATTAATATTGGACGAGGCAAAGGAAAATTACCTTCATTAAGAGTATACCCACTGATACATCATCAATGCTCAAACAAGTGCCCAGGCTCATACCAAAGGCAACCCAGATGAAATTCAGTGGGCCACTCATTCAGAAAGATGTAAAATTAGAAGGGAGACTGACAGGGTGTAGGAAAAGATCTGCACTGGGAAAAAGAGGGGCACTGGGATTGAGGAAATAAGGAGTGAAAATGACATAAATTTTTTGTATTTATGCATGAAACTCTAAAAGATTAAAAATAATTAAAAATGATGAATCATTCCATTCCGTATAGCTTGCACTTAAGGAATTTAACCTGGTACATGGAGAAAGCCAACTCAACTGTTCTTCAATACTGCCCAATTTATAGTCAAATGGGAATTTTGTTTCTGCCATTCCTTTGACGCCACAGTGCTCTGCAACATGCTGTTATGACCCTTAAGATGGATAAAGTGTATACAATCTTCTTGGGAGACTACAAGAAATTTCAGAACTTAATCCTTTCACCTGCATGCTCAGCAATGCCACTGACTGGTGTATTTTTTTTTCTTTTGAGATATATTTACATTTCCAAAATGTAGCACGTGTGTAAAATATTTATTTGTATTAAGATCATTTCAAATCACTTTTCTCTTAAAAAGAGAGACCTGGAGCTAACAATCTCTCCCACTGAGACAAAAACAAAACTATATAAAATCATTACTTACAAAATAGGAATACATTTAATTATCTATTTCATATAAATACATATATAAACATAAAATCACACTACAGAAAAAATTTTGAGAAGTAATGTAATACAATAACAGTAATCATTGTTGCTGGGTTCCAGATTCCTGTATTTATAGGCTCTGTATGTTCCAAATGCTCTATGAATCTTTGAAGTAAAATATTATTAATAGCATCATTCATGCTCTTGGAAAATAATAGTTAACATTTGTTTCCCACTGCTGAAAAGGTGAGAGGACGCCTGGCTCTAAGAAATGACTCCTAGTGTACTCCATAAATTGCCGGCTGGCTCCCTGAAGCTGCCCAAGTCCAGGATGCTCCTCTACCACAACTCTGTGGCAATTTTCTTGGTACATGTGCACTCTCAGGCTCTCCATTTAGAGTTATATGGAAAATTCTCAACAACTCTATTTCTTGAAAGGTTTAGATTTTACACACCCACATACATCCCTCACTGTGAGAGAATACATTTCCATCACATTTACCTATCTTATTTCTGAAGCGTTCTTCCCACACACAAACACACATTCAAAAAATGGTATTTAAAATGCAAATTCACATCCATCCATCCTTTCTTAGACATTCATGTCAAGTGGGATTATAAGTCCCTTATTTTTAAAAAACTGTCCTTGACTAATCACGGAACTGTTCTATGATGATGAGATAATGAACTATCATGTGAACCTCTTTTCTGCTTTATTCTTTCAGGATTTCTGTGAAAGATTCTTAAAAACATCACAATATAAACCAAGTACAGTAATAGAGCAGCACTGTGTTCCATACTGTATCGTTTCTCAAACTATACAAGTGAACAACACATTCCACCTATTAGTAAAATAGGTGAGACTGTATATTGAAATTCTCTAAAATCATAATGAACAGATCAAAGAGTCCCATTAAAGACTGAATGTCATATTAATAAAAAAAAGACTGAATGTCAGGGAAATTCCATAATTCCATGTCTTGTTAAGAAGTCATTGTTAGCAAGTGAATCCACATTAAATCAGGTGTTTCTTCAAGAGACTGGTGGAGTTAGACTTTAAAAAAAAAAGAAAAAGAAAAGAAAAATCAATGATTGGCTATGATGTAGAAGAAATCACACTGAGCACAGCTTACAATTCATCACATTTCTTCTGAAGGCTCAAAAGCAACTGAGGAGTAATATATTTAGCAATTTTCAGGAGCCTTAAGGGCACAAAATTCCAAATGTAAGCAGGAATCTTATTTTCAGAAAGAATACATTCCTCTCAAGATTTCATTAACATTAGGAGAGCATGGGTGAATTGTATTAAAGGAAGATCATGTGAATGTGAAAGCAGGTATTGTTATCTGGAGTTTGGGGTCAGCATCTCAGTTTCTCATCTAATTTATATTGGTCCTCTCAGATGTGCGAAGACTGTGAGGTTAGCTTGGACTGTGTCATGCAGCTGCTCCACTTTATTGAGAAAGCTGATCCAGGGGCACTGAGCACATCTCGGGTCCTCTGGGCAAAGCAATCCAGTGGCATCACATCCATGATTGCCTTTCAAAATTGAAAGGTTTATTTACAAGTGGATTCAAAAAAGTTGAGAAGAAATAAGTACAATTCCTTTTTATGCTTGATTGCTATGTCTTACTCTGTCCATTAACCTATCTCAAGGCATGTTAATCATCATGCTTATTATCAGGGATGGCTGGCACTATTTGCTGACTTTCAGAAGTAAGACTTCTTCCATTGTCATCTTTATAGTGTTTCTCCTCATAGATAATTTTGATTGTCAAAAAGTACCTTGACTAAGTGATTTTTAAATATTAGCAAATATATTTAATACAGGAAGAAAGCTATTCTATATAAATCAGAAACCACAAAGAGCCTGTTGGATGTTGAAACATGCTCTTGTTTCACATGTAGATTCAGTGCTTTCTCTGCAGATACATGAAGGCTAGCAGGTAATGTCTGTCCTCAGGAAGAATTGAAAAGCTTGGTATTTGTTTTTGACTTTCCATTTTAGCAGGATATATTCAATATTTTAACATTATTTTCCCTTTTGACAGATAAATACTTTTTCACTTTAGCTACTTATTGTTCATCTAGCCAAAAGATGCTGTCAGATATTTTTCCACTTTAGCTAATTCCTGCACTTTTAGCCAAAAGGTGTTGTTTGTTCCAGGCACCCCATCACCTCAACACTGGGGCTGAGGAAGGAACATCAGGAATCAAGTCCAACTTGGCCTACAGAGTCAAAACAAAAGTGAAACAAAGAAATGAAAGATGTAGCAAAAACTGCTACTCTGATTATTTTTGTTTCACCTGAACACTACCCTGAGTACCTAGATAAGTCCACAGTTTTCTTTTGCTTTGACAGTGTGAATGCTTATAATCTCATTCAGGTTGTCAGTATCCATCTCTCTACCACCTTCATTCCTAAGTCAAATTAATGTTTTTAAAACAGATAGGGTGTGATGAGTGGGACTGATTCCTTCATTTCTTTCTCGGTTTGTTTGTCTCTGGTATATAAGAAGCCTACTGATTCTAATGCACATGTTCTCTCTTATATGTAGATGCTAGCATTGATTTATTTGGCTTGGAATTCTTGTAAGAGCCAAAAAATTTGAAAAAGGTCAATGAGTAGGAGGGTGGGAAGACAAAGTTAGGGTGAAACCTTTAGAATGGGATAGTTAGCAGGGTGAGGGAAAGAATGATGGGTAAAAATGATACCAAGGGGAAATGAGGGGATAGGATATAGGAGGGGATGAGGGACTAAAGAAAAAACTCTAATATTGTGGAATGAAAACAGATGAAAACCCTGTATAAGTATGTCAAAAAAATATGACTTTTTTAAAGGCAACCCACAGAATGGGAGAAAATCTTCACTAACCACATATCTGATAGAGCTCTACTGTCCAGAGTGCACAAAGAACTTAGAAAACTAAACACTAAGGAAACTAAAAGGCCCAATTAAAAAATGGGCCCTGGAACTTAAAAGAAACTTTACTAGGGATGAAATTAAAATGTCTAACAAATATCTTAAAAAATGCTTCACTTCCTTAGCCATCAGGGAAATGCAAATCAAAACTTCCCTGAGATATCATGGCAAAAATCAGGTCAGGATGGCAAAAATCCACAACACAAACAACAACAAATGCTGAAGAGGATGTGGAGAGAGGGGAACTCTCCTACATTGCTGGTGGGAGTGCAGGCTCATACAGCCACTCTGGCGAGCCGTCTGGAGATTCTTAAAGAAATTAAAGATTGAAATGCCATATGACCCTGCTATTCCACTTTTGGGAATAACCTCCCATGCAGCAGAGGTTCACCTTGATAGCACAAGCACGACCATGTTCATAGCAGCACTGTTTACAATAGCAAAGTCATGGAATCAACCCAAATGTCCAACAGTTGACAAGTGGATAAGGAAACAGTGGTACATCTATACAATGGAGTACTACTCAGCCATCAAAAATGATGAATTACTGGAATTTTCCGGGAAATGGATGTCATTAGAAACAATTATATTAAGTGAAGTATCCCAGACCCAGAAAATTAAGCACTGTATGTACTCCCTAATAGGTGGCTCCAATACCAAACCCACCCAGCCCACCTTGAGACACTCATAGGTAAATCTATGTATTACCTACAGTAATTGCAAGGATTATGAACAGGAGGGATGGGGTTGGAGGGCCACACCAGAAACAAGGAGAGAAGTGACCATGTTACAGTAGAGAAAATAGGCCTCCACCAAGGACTGCAAGAAAGTAATGTGACACCTAGTTAAGTTCACAATTCGTTCCTGATCATTTACAACTAAGGGGGTATGAACTCACCAGAAGGGTTGGTATAGTCCGGCAGACTAAAAAGTAACCATTTTGCAAATGGGTGATTGACCCCTCCCATTGCCTAACGCCATATGACCCTGCGATTCCAATTTTGGGTATAAGTATTACATCTACCCTTGAATGTGCTCTTATAATAAGACTCCAGTTTAACAGCTTTCTGTCTCTGGCCAGGGGGAGACATACAGTGCCCATCACGATGGAGTGAAGGGCATTACAGGAGCAACAAAACTGCAAAAGAAAATCAACGAACCACAATCCAGAACTTCAGAGACTCTATATCAACTACCTAGAACTAGGCCAGACTAATCTCTCCCTATCCTGAAGCTCAGGGACATTTGCGGAAGAGGGGGCGGTAAGCTTGTAAGAGCACAAGATGGTAGGAGCAATGGTTTGCAAGATACTCCACACAAGTTAGGGCCAAAGCAATCATAATTGGATATTGTATGCCCGGCGCAATGTCCAACACACTATTGACCTCACAAAGTCTAGCATCTGCTAAAGGCACCAAGATTCTTGGAGGCAAGGGATTGACAGCCACAGTAGTGTTCCTATGCTTAAGGGGAACACAGGAAGGGGTTCAGGGAAATGCCACTGGGTCCTTGTACGTCATCAGAGAGGAGGGCCCAGAGGAGAGTCAGGCATGCACAAGAAAGGACTCTGGGAATCGGGGTGAGAGGCACAGGGGGATGGGGTGGGAGGGGTGAGGGGAGGGGGAGCAGGGGGTTGGGGGGGGAGGAGGGAGGGAGGGAACTGGTGTACCTATTAAGTTTGTATGAGCTGAAATAATAATAAAAAATGAATTATCAAAAAAATATGACATTTTTTTAAAAAGTAGTAAGAATGGACAGTTTTTATGCAGAGAAGCACAAAGAGAGAGGAAAACAGACAAAACAAAACAAAAAATGTCCTGGGTTTCTCCACCTAGAACTCACTGACAATTTTTTTAATTTTTTTATTTATATTTTTTCCATTCATATAAACTTAACAGGGACCCCAGTTCCCTCCCACCATCCACCCCACCCTGGATCCCCTTGCTCCCTCCCCCCTTTTCTCCTTTCTTTTCCCTCCTCCCTCCCTTTCTCCCTGACCCCCCTACACAAGGAGTAATAGGTAAGTGTTATTTCCTGACTAGTTGTTGGTAAAACAGTATAGGCTTTTGCCATTGCTTTTGGTTGCCCTCCAAAAACTGGCAGTAAGACCCTATTACTGAAGATGCAACATATGTGAATCACAGGACATGGACACAAAACACCAGCTGGAACTGGTTTGGAAGCATCTATGCTAGATATGTTACAAAGTGCCAAACAATATTGTGCAAGCAACTGGAAAAGAAAACCAATCAAAGGTCTCATCAACCTGTGAGATCTGCAAGTTGTAATAACAATCACCATGGCAACAGGTGACCATCAGTGTAATAGTGGCATCAAGGAGATAAACAATGGCTTTCTGATCGGATTCAGGCCAGCTTGTCAGAATGGAACACATCTATGTTACTGTAAAGTAGAATAAGAACCTGTGAAAGAGAAGGCAATAGGTGAAAAGGGAAGAGGAGATTAATGAATGTTTAGTTAGGAAGACAATGCACCAAACTGCTTTGTAAATATTTGTTATTAGATCCATATATTGGAAGAGCACTCAGCACTCAACCTAGACGCCTTCTTCTATTACATAAGGCATTTATTACTGAAAAGCATGACTTGCCACAAAGCAGAAAATAAGTAACTGTGAACTACTTGCTCCTAAACAGGATATATAAGCCTTACTCTACCCACCTCAAGGCTCAGGTAACATCTGTCAATTTCTGTAAGGCAAGCAAGAGCAGTGGCAAAAGCTTATATTGTTGAGGGGTGTCCTTGAGGCCTCTATGACCTATTACTTCTATCACTGTTTAATTATCTCAGTTTCTAGGTGCCTATTCTCTCTTAGATGCAGATGCTGGCATTGGTTTCCTGACAAAAGTAGTTGGCTTGGAATTCCTGTAACAGCCAGAATATTTGAAAAGAACTAATGAGCAGGAGGGTAGGGAGGGAAGGGTAGGGTGAAGAATTTGGAGGAGGAGATACAGGATACCACAGCTGGCAGGGTGAGGGAGGGAACTTAGGGGAGATTAGGGGATGGGGTATAGGAGGGATTGAGTGACTAATAGAAATACCTAAGAAGGTGGGTTACAATGAGATAGGAACATCCTATATTAATATGTCAAAAATATTTTAGTTTTAAAAAAAGAACAAAAATGGACAGTCCCTGCACAGAGGAACAGAGAGAGGAAGATAGGACAAATCGAGTTTCTTTCTATCCTTGTAAAGTACAAGCCTCTAGGCAATTATAGTGGTAATGCTTCCTAGAGAGTTTTTTTTATGAATAGTCACTTTCAATAGGATGTACCTAGTCTAGCTAGCTAGCTAAGTTGCTGATTAAAAAGGTAAATAATTTTTTAATATATGCATGAAGAGGGATAATGTGTACAGCCTAACATGTGTCATAACCCAAGTAAAATTCCCTTGTCATGTATGTAACTCAGCTGTGTGCATCCCCTAAAGAAGTCATATGATAAATTGCGGCCTGAACATATATCCAGTAGTGTTTGGAGGAGTGACAGTAATTGTTTTAGACATACCCTGATGCTTACCTCTGTCTTTGCAATTATTAATACATCTGAAACGAATAAAAACCTCTGCCTTCAAGACTCTCACTTAGAAATCAGATCGTCTCTCTTATATCTAGCTGACAATTCTTAGCTGCAGTGAAAGGTCTCTAACCCTACATTATGCAAACTATTGACTTCATCCACAAATACCGAGAATTATGGATTTTAGCAGCTATTTTGGTATTCTAAATCAAAAGCTTAAAATTTTTAGTTCTTTATCGATCTAAACAGTGCAGGAAACATAAAAATAAAATCACATTTCACCAGCTAAACAATGATTCATTGAGGATACTGATTAAGCCAAGGTTTTAAATTACATTTTTAGGTAAAATTCTAACTCTATCAGGACAAAACAATAATAGCTTTATGATGGTTAATTTCATATGTCAATGTATGAGGCTAAATTATTAAAACATTTTTAGATGTGTTTGTGAGGATATTTCTGGAAAAAATATTTTCAATCAAGTAAACTGAATGAACATTGCTCTCATAATGTAGATAGAAATGATCAAAATTTTTGAGGGCCTGAATACAACAAAAAAAATTTAGAAAGTAAACTTGCTTTCCTTTCTGGAACTTGGACATCCATATTCTTCATTGTTCCATCTTTTCTTCTCTTGAAACATCAGCATTTACAGCTCTCAGGTCTTTGGGCTTGAACTATATACTTTCTTAGTTCTCCACCTTGTAGAAAACAGATGGTAGGACTTGGACTCCATGATTATGCCAGCTGATTCTTCATTTCAAATTAGTTTCCATCTATCTATGTCCCCTGTTGGTTCTGTTTATCTCCAGAACCCTCACACAACAGTCAAAGCTATCCTCCCTTTGGCAAAATCGCTCTCCTTATAAAAGAGAGACACCAATTTTTCTGTTTATAATGCATTTTAATATTAGATTTTGTTTTCAATAAATCACACTGTAAGTGATAATTTTATGTCAGATTCTAAATTGTATAAATCAATATTAGTCATTTCTAGCATTACCAGTATGTGGAAATTTAAAAATGAAAATCAAGTAATTACTCAAAAAAAAACATTCATTTAACTCTTACTATGTGACAATAATTGTACATACTATATTAAAAGCTCATGTCAAATAAAAAATAAGCTTGATTCATCTCATAAAGAGTATTTAATATGCAAAGAGATGAAATCAAGTAACCAAATAACAATCTTAAATTTTAAGCAGTGGCAAGATATAGAATCACCTATGAGACAAACCTCTGAGCATTTCTGTGAGGGTCTCTAAGTTGTGTTAGTTGAGGTGGGAAGAAAACACCTAAACATGGGTGGCATCATATCATACACTTTATTCTGAGACTGAAGAAGCAGGAGAAAGCTAAGCACCAGTATTCAACTCCCTGATTTCTAATTTTGAATGCAATGTGACCAACTAGTTTCTTCACACTCTTGCCACCACATCATCCCCTTGATTGTGGACTGTACGCTATACACACGAGTCAAAATAAAGCCATTCTTCCTTAAATTGCTGGGCATTTTGCTGAAGCCCATTTTTCTGAATTAGTACAATTCAGAAATGCATAATGAACCTGGAAGAGTTCGAAGTACAAAGATGTCCTGAAGCATATGATGATATCCACTGGAATGGACAATTGCTGAACTGAATCTGGAAGACTGAATAGGTCATAACATGCAGTAGAATAGAAAGGTCATTCGTTAATTTAAAAAATAACAGCCAAGCATGGAAGATGATAATTGTTTATAAATGGAATGAAATGTATGGAGTGGCTGGAAGGCAAAGAATTTGCCAGGATAGCATCATGCAATCCTTAGTACTATAGCACTTTAGAAGCTATTGCAATAGTTATAGTTTAAGATTTGGATAGACCAAATGAAACCATGACAAAGAATATTTTTAAAAATTTTAAGGCCAAGAAAAATAAAATAAGTATCCAGCAAATGTATTCAGTTAGAGTTATGAGAGGAAAAAGTCATAAAGGAGAATTTTCACTATTAGAAAACAAAATTACAGGTATTTGTCCTTAACATAAAAGCAAGCATATTACAGCAAAATAAAATACTTCCATGCGTAGAATCATAGCTTCACAAAATATTTACAGCAAGTGACAATTGATGGTGCAGTCCAAAATATGACTTATATACCACTCCCTGAAGCTTAGAGACCATCACAAGAGGAATAGAGAGAATTTAAAAGTCAGGGAAAGCATTGAGAAAAGTCATATTCTAAGCACAACAGGACAAGACAAGCAAATAACTAGAGTTATGGGCATGGGACTGGCCCAGCCAGCAGATGACTATGGTAGGGTGGGATCATAGAGCCCTAACACTTATTGCTGAATTGCTGGAAAATAGCCAATTCTGGCAGAGTAGAAGGCACAATAACCATTTTTGTTCACACTAGAGAGCCTACAAATCTCCAACAGATAGTTCAAAACTTATGATCACATAGGTGACCCTAGATAAACTCAGTGAGATACAAAACAAAAGCAGAATTTATAAATATGGGAAGAGATTTTCAGAGAAATAAGGTAGCTGACAGGGATGGGAGACAGACAAGGGAAGGTGGGAAGAATAATCAGAAAAATAAGTAGGTAGATAGATTGATAAATTGACAGATTGATATATATTGATTGATGCAGATATAAATAAAGACATGAAATAGTCAATGAACAAAGTTTATTAATTAAGAAAATAACTGCAGCTCAAATTCAACAACACATCTAAGAAACCATCCACCAAGTGGAAGCAAGATTTGCCCCTATAGTGCATGGATGGTTCAACACATACCAATCATCACAAATTAACACCACATTAATAAGGTGAGAAGCAAAAGCTACATTTCAGATAACTAAATGGCAAGAAAAGAACTCCATTGCAAAAGAAGCCAAAACTTGAATAGATATTTCTGAAAGAAGATACACAAAGGCCAAAAGGCTCATTAAAAAATAGTTCAATACAGTAATCATCAGGGAAATGTAAATTAAAACCACAATAAGACACTGTTTCATAAATAATGGAATGACTAACATTTAAAAACAGATTAAAACTCAGCACAAAAAATTAACTCCAAATGGATGTAATACCTCAATATTAATCTGGAGATGCAGAAACTCCTAGAAGAAAAAACAGAAACACTAGAACTGATAAGCCTAGGTAAAGGCTTTTTAAATAGAACCTTATCCATGCAGGAAATAAGACCACAAGTGGAATCCCACAAAACTAAAAAGCTTCTGCTTTGCAAAAGAAATCAATGAACAGGCAAAAGACAACCCAGAAAATGGGAAGATATCTGCTAAATGGTCAGTATTCGAAATATACAAAGAACTACAGAAATTAAATGCTAACAACCCATTCAAACACTGGGCCTCAGAACACAAAGAAAACTTTTCATACAGTGGCATAAAATGTCCAGTGAGGATCTCAAAAAATACTCACAAATCCCTAGTCATGAGGGAAATGCAAATTAAATGCTTTGAAATACTATCTTATCTGAGTCAGAATGGTGAAAACAAAAAATACAC
This sequence comes from Typhlomys cinereus, assembly GCA_023101885.1. Classification (NCBI taxonomy): domain Eukaryota; kingdom Metazoa; phylum Chordata; class Mammalia; order Rodentia; family Platacanthomyidae; genus Typhlomys; species Typhlomys cinereus. The sequence goes on along the minus strand of JALPQD010000751.1, from coordinate 175,373 downwards.
ATAGCAACAAATATTGGAGAGTATATGGGGATAAGGATTCTCTTATACATTCTTGGTGGAAATATAAACTCATACAACTTCCTTTTTATTTATTCATTCATTCATTGAGCGTGTGTGTGTGTGTGTGTGTGTGTGTGTGTGTGTGTGTATCAGGGGACATTATGTATCCTTGTAGAGGGCCAAGGGTGATTTTTGGGAATCATCCTGGATTGCTTTTACCTGTTCTTTACTTTGCTCTGGAATATACCAGGCTCTGTTGACCAAGACTAGAAGTGCAGGCTGCCATCATTTCCATCTGGCATTTTTTTTTTTACATGGGACCTGGGATCTGAACTGAACTCAGGACCTTCTATTTGAGAAGCAGAGTCATAACCTCTGAGCCATCACTCCAGCCCATACCAACTTCTTTGGAGATAAGCATGGAATGTCCTCAAAAACTAAAAATTGAACTTTTCTAAGACCCAGCTATACCACTCCTGGTAATATTCCCAAAGAATACTACAATATATTATAAAGACACTTGCACATCTGTGTTTATCATATCCCAATTCACAATTGCAAAGAAAAGGAATCAGCCCAAATACCCATCACTGGAGAATGAATAATGAAAATGTGGTGCATACACACAATAGAATGCTACTCAACTATAAAACAAAATGAAATTATGAAATTTTCTGGCAAATGGATAGAATTGAAAGATATTGAATGAAACAACCCAGGCACAGAAAGACAAATGTCACGTGTTTTCCTTTATAGATGGATTGAACCTACAGAATCATACTCTCAAATGGAAATTCCTTTAATATCCAAAAACTCAACATCCAACCAAGAAGTATTCACTTGCAAAAAAAAGACCTACAATGCAGAAACCACAACTGGCCAAAGTAAAAAGCATCAGCAGATGCACCAGACCTAGTTAAGACATCTAAACCAACTCCCATCCATGGCTCAGGGAACCTTGTAGAAGACAGGGAAGTAGGAATGGAAGAGCCAGAGGACTATATTAGGTAATGTCAGACTGTAGCTTTCTGTCACTATCATACAAATCAATGCAACACTGCCTACATTCACTAGACCTCTACAATAGCTGGCCTAGCAACACTTTGCCATGACACAATATCCTGCCCTAAAGGACTGAATGGGACTGATAACAGACAAAATAAAAAGGGAATACTGTATACTTTACAGATTCTCACTAGAGGATCATTATCTATCCCAGATAGAACCAGTGGATCACATATGTGAAGAAAGGGTTTGGGATGTGAACAGACTACAGGGCAGAATGGATAGGATGAGCTGGGAAGTAGGCTGACGGTAAGAAGAGACTGATAAAACACACAAAATCACTGTTAGCATAAAGTAAAATAAAGTAAAAAAATTAAAAAATAAAAAGTAGACTAAGAAAAAAACAAATAAAATAGATTTAAAATACAGGAAATATAAAATATACTATTGAGCCTGCCCGTCCGCCCAGCCCCAGAACCCCAGGTCGCCCCGTGTCCCAGCGGCACCCAGGCTGTTACAGGTTTTAGCCTGGGCCATGCCCCGGGCCCCAGCCCCTTTCGTGCTCCCGAAGGCCTATCTGCCCAACTGGACAGGACATGCTCACATTCCTCCATCCCTGGCAGTTGGGAGGGCCACTAAGCCAAGTCCCAGGTCCAGGGTGAAGAATTCTGCCATCAACATCAGCCCCTCTGCCTCTCTGGCCCCCCGGGGACCCACGCACGTGGTCTACAGAAGACACACTGCTACTCAGAATTCAATAGAGTCCAAAGAAAACTCAAGCAAAGTTCTAAGCGTTAAAGTCCATGAATCTGAAAACTTCTACAATCATCCTATCACGTGGGAGAGTTTCTTCACATCCAGCCCAAAGATAAGTAAACCTCCTTTTTTTTCACCTTACTCTTCCTTTCTAATATTAATCACTGTAGATTAACTTAGCCATACAGCCACCCCAAAAACATATACAACTACAGGGAGTACACCATTCACTCTTACATATCACCAAGATACTAAATCGTAAAAGTGCACTACCATACTAATATTCACTCCCTGTCTGCTTAACCTGACTTAACTGATGTACTAACAGCCTAATAGCCTCAACCAGGAAATAAAAATAACAAAAGACAAACATACCCAACCCCAAGGCAAGCACTAGTAATAACTGCCTAAGTGTAATAATACCAACCAAATCAATCAAAAACACACAGAAACTGAAAAGCCCTAGAAGACAAAACACAATGGCCAAGTCAAAGTGCAGATCCATGAGAAACAAAACCCAAGAAGACCAATCTCCCACGGAAAGAATTAACCCCTTAATGATGGATTCCAACCAAAACAAATTCACAGAAAACAGCCAAGAAAGCCAGACGCAAGACAACCACTTTCAAAGTATGATCATTACCATGATTAATACTATGAAAGAGGAAATACAAGAGGAGTTAAACAACTGAATCACCCACTTTGAACAGGAACACAACAGGCATCTGGAGGAGTTGGAAAAACAGTTCAAGAAACAAAAATAGGCATAGAGCAGTTAAAACAGTCTCAGGCAGAGTTTAAAATTGAACTAAAAGACAAGCTATCTTCAACCCAAAGCTCAACAGAGAGTCTTATCAGCAGAACTAACGAAGCAGAAAATAGAATTTCAGATCTTGAAGACAAAGTGGGAGAATTAACCAGCTCAATGGAAGAGATCGTTAAAGCCAAAAAAATACATGACAGAAATATTCAAGAGATATGGGACAAGCTGAAGAAGCCTAACATGCGCATTCATGGAATACCAGAGCAAGAATCTCAAAATACCACACCTGAGGAAATTTTTCAAATTATCATAAATGTAAACTTCCCTCAACTGAAGAATGAGAGGCCCATCCAAATACAAGAAGCATTTCGCACTCCAAACAGATATAACCAAAATAGAAAATGGCCACGGCAAATAATAGTCAAAACACTCCACATTCAAGACAAAGAAAAGGTGCTAAGAGCTTCAAGAGAAAAAAAGCAAGTCACTTTTAAAGGCAAACCTATTAAAATAACAAATGACTTCTCAATGGAAACAGTAAAAGCAAGAAGAACTTGGAGAGACGTACTTCAAGTATTAAATGAGCAAAAATGCCAACCCAGACTGATATACCCAGCAAAACTATCTGTCATGATTGAGGGAGAAAGAAAAATTTTCCAGCTCAAAGACAACTTGAACGGATACATGTCTACCAAACCAGGCCTTCAAAAAATGCTAGAAATGATACACAAACTTGAAGAAAAGAACAAGCATATCCAGGAGGACAGAAGGGAAGTATATAATACCACAAAAATATAATTGTAAAACAATAAGCTTACAAAATCCACTAAACATAAAAAATGTGCAGAATTAAAAAGAATTTCTCCATTATAACACTAAATGTTAATGGGCTTAACTCACTGATTAAGAGACACAGATTACAAACTTGGATTAAAAAACACAACCCATCAATCTGCTGCCTTCAGGAAGCTCATGTCACCACAAAAGATAGGCACATACTAAAAATGAAAGGCTGGTCCAAAATTCTGCAAGCTAATGGAACCAGAAAACAGGCAGGGGTAGCCATTATGCTGTCGGACAAAGTGGACTTCAAACCCAAAAAAATCATGAGAGACACAGATGGATACTACATTTTAGTCACAGGTACAATTCACCAGGAAGACTTCACAATACTGAACATATATGCACCCAATACGGACCCTTCCACATTCATTAAAAAAAATCCTACAGCGTCTAAAGCAAGAAATCAACCCCCAAACTATAATTCTTGGAGATTTCAACACCACCATCTCAACATGGGGTAGATCAACAGGTCAAAAGCTTAACAGGGACACTTTGGAACTTAATGAAACCCATAAAGAAATGGACTTTACAGATCTCTATCGAACTTTTCATCCACGTACCAAAGAATACACATTTTTCTCAGCAGCACACGGAACTTTCTCCAAAATAGATCACATATTGGGCCACAAAATGAATCTACACATATACAGGAAAGTTGAAATTCCAGCCTGTGCCCTATCAGACCACAATGGCCTAAAGCTGGACATTCACAACAAAACAAAAGACAGAAAGGACACTAACTTCCTGGAAACTTAACACTGTGATGCTGAATGAGAACTGGATTCAGGAAGAAATTAAAAAGAAAATTCAAGATTTCCAGAGAGGGAACGATAATGAAAATACAACTTACCAAAATCTCTGGGACACAATGAAAGCTGTCCTAAGAGGTAAGTTCATAGCTCTTAATGCCTACATCAAAAAAATAGAAACATCAGAAATAAACAACTTAAAAATGCAGCTTAAAGCTTTAGAAAACCTATAGCAATCTGATCCCAAAAGCAGTAGAAGAGAGGAGATCACCAAAATAAGGGGAGAAATATCTGAAATCGAGATTAGGAAAACTATAGACAAAATCAACCAGTCAAAAAGCTGGTTCTTTGAAAAAATCAATAAGATTGATACACCTCTAGCTAAATTAACCAAAAGCAAGAGAGAAAACCCAAATTAACAAAACTAGAAATGAAAATGGAATTATCACTACTGATACCCAAGAAATCCAGAGACTTATAACATCACATTTCAAAAACTTACACTCTGTGAAATATGACAACACAAAAGATATGGATGAATTCCTAGGTAAACAAAACTTACCTAAATTGAATCAGGAAGTTGTGAATTATTTCAATAGTCCTATAACATATAAGGAAATAGAGGAAGTAATCTCGAAACTTCCCACCAAAAAATGTCCTGGACCAGATGGATTCAGCATAGAGTTCTACCAGACATTTAAGGAGTTAATAACACCAATACACCTTAAACCGTTCCACAAAATAGCAAAGGAAGGAACACTACCAAATTCCTTCTATGAAGCTAATATTGTTTTAATTCCAAAACCTAAGATACACTTTAAAAAAATAAAAAACTACAGGCCGATCTCTCTGATGAGCATAGATGCAAAGATTCTCAACAAAGTCTTAGCAAATGGGATTCAAAAACATATCAAAAAGATCATTCATGGGGACCAAGTAGGCTTTATCCTAGGCACACAAGGTTGGTTCAACATATGCAAATCAATAAATGTAATTCATAATATAAAACAGTCCAAAGCCCAAGACCACATGATACTCTCAATAGATGAAGAAAAAGCTTTTGACAAGATCCAACAGCCTTTTATGATCAAAACGCTAGAGACCGTAGGAATGGAAGGAACCATTATCAATATAATAAAAGCTGTACACAACAACCCTACAGCAAGGATTATACTCAATGGGGAAACACTGGACGTATTCCCACTTCAATCAGGAACTAGACAAGGCTGACCACTCTCACCACTTCTATTCAATATTTTACTTGAAGTGTTAGCTGAAGCCAAAAGACAAGAAAGGGACATAAAAGGGAATAGAATTGGCAAGGAAGAAGTCAAGCTTTCCCTATTTGCAGACGACATGATCTTATACCTGAGTGATCCCAAAAACCCCACCAGGAAGCTTCTGGAACGAATTGAGAAGTTCAGTAGGGTGGCAGGATACAAAATAAATGTGCAAAAATCAGAGGCCTTCCTATATGCCCAGAATGAAAGAAGTGAAAAAGCCCTGAGAGAAACAATCCCATTTACTATAGCCCCTAAAAAAATGAAATACCTTGGTATAAACCTAACCAAGGAGGTAAAAGACATTTACAATGAAAACTTTAAAACCCTCAAGAAAGAAATTGCAGTAGGCACCAGAAGGTGGAAAGACCTCCCATGTTCCTGGATTGGCAGAATCAACATCGTAAAAATGACCATCCTACCAAAGGCAATATACAAATTCAATGCCATAACAAGTAAAATCCCAAAGCAATTCTTCAAAGAAGTTGACCAAACAATCTCAAAGTTCATATGGAGGAACAAAAGACCCAGGATAGCAAAGACAATCCTGAGTAACAAAAACACTACTGGAGGTATTACCATACCAAACCTTAGTCTATACTACAAATCCATAGTTGTAAAAACAGCCTGGTACTGGCTCCAAAATAGACACACAGATCAATGGATAAGGATTGAAGACCCAGTTATAAGCCCACAAAATTATACCCATTTGATCTTTGACAAAGGGGCCTAAAATATCCAATGGAAAAAGAACAGTATCTTCAACAAATGGTGCTGGCAAAACTGAATCTCCACATGTAGAAAATTAAAACTGGACCCGTACTTGTCACCTTGCACAAGACTTAATTCCAAATGGATCAAGGACCTTGATTTAAAGCCAGAGTCTACAAAAGCCATAGTCGAAAGGGTAGGGAATTCCCTGGAGCTGATTGGGCTAGGCCAACATTTCCTAAAAAGATATCCAATGGCACAGTCACTGCTACCAACTCTCAACAGTTGGAATCTTGTGAAATTAAAGAGCTTCTGTTCAGATAAAGAGATTGTAACACGAGCTCAAAAGCAACCCACAAAATGGGAGAAAATCTTCATTAACCACATATCTGATAGAGCTTTATTATCCAGAGTGCACAAAGAACTTACAAAACTAAACACCAAGGAAACTAATGGCCCAATTAAAAAATGGGCCCTGGAACTTAAAAGAAACTTTACCAAGGATGAAACTAAAATGTCTAACAAATATCTTCAAAAATGCTCCACTTCCTTAGCCATCAGAGAAATGCAAATCAAAACTTCTCTGAGATATCATTTCACCCTGGTCAGGATGGCAAAAATCCACAATATGAACAACACCAAATGCTGGAGAGGATGTGGAGAGAGGGGAACTCTCTTACATTGCTGGTGGGAATGCAGGCTCATGCAGCCACTCTGGTGAGCCATCTGGAAATTCTTAAAGAAAGTAAAGATTGAAATGCCATATGACCCTGCGATTCCACTTTTGGGAATAACCCCCCATGCAGCAGAGGTTCACCTCAATAGCACAAGCATGACCATGTTCATAGCAGCACTGTTTACAATAGCAAAGTCATGGAATCAACCCAAATGTCCAACAGTTGACGAGTGGATAAGAAAACAGTGGTACATCTATACAATGGAGTAATACTCAGCCATCAAAAATGATGAATTACTGGAATTTTCCGGGAAATGGATGTCATTAGAAACAATTATATTAAGTGAAGTATCCCAGACCCAGAAAATTAAGCACCGTATGTACTCCCTAATAGGTGGCACTTAGTACCAAACCCACCCAGCCCACCTAGAGACACTCAAAGATAAATCTCTGTAATACAGTAATTGCAAGTAGTATTAACAGGAAGGATGGGGTAGGAGGGCCACACCAGAAACAAGGAGAGAAGGGACCGTGTTACAGCAGAGAAAATAGGCCTCCATCAAGGACTGCAAGTAAGCAATGAGACATCTGGTTAAGTTCACAGACTTTTCGTTCCTGATCATTTACAACTGAGGGGGTGTGATCTCACCAGAAGGGAGGGCATATAGTCTGGCAGACTAAAAAGTAACCATTTTGCAAATGGGTGATTGACCCCTCCCTCACTGTGGTTTCCTACTTTTATTACATCTACTTTTGAATATACTCTTATAACAAGACTCTAATTTAACAGCTTTTTGTCTCTGGCCAGGGGCTGACATACAATACCCATCAGGATGGAGTGAAGGGCATTGCAGGAGCATCAAAACCACAAAATAAAATCAACAAACCATAATCCAGAACTTCAGAGACTCTATATCAAACACCTAGAACTAGGCCAGCCTAATCTCTCCCCATCTTGAAGCTCAGGGAAATTTGCGGAAGAGGGGGTGGTGAGAGTGTAAGAACACAAGGATGGGAGGAGCAATGATTTGCAAGATACTCCACACAAGTTAGGGCCCAAGCAATCATAATTGGACTTTGCATGCCCTGCGCAATGTCCAACACACTATTGACCCCACAAAGTCTAGCATTTGCTAAAAGCACTAAGATCCTTGGAGGCAAGGGATTGACAGCCAAAATAGTGTTCCTATGCTTAAGGGGAACAAAGGAAAGGGTTCAGGGAAATGGTGCTCGGTCCTTGTACGTCATCAGAGAGGAGGACCCAGAGGAGAGTTTGGCATGCACATTAAAGGATTCTCTGGGGATTGGGGAAGGGGAGGCCCTGAGGGGTGAGGGAAGGGGGAGCAGGGGGGTCAGGGGGAGGAGAGGGAGGGAGGGAACCAGTGTTCCTATTAGGTTTGTATGAGCGGAGATAATAAAAAATGTTAAAAGAGTAAAAAAATAAATAAATTAACTATTGCATTGCTCTTGGTTACCCAACAAATAAAATAAAATAAAATAAAATAAAATAAAATAAAATAAAATAAAATATACTATCGAGAATATATATTAGTAGAGCCATCATGAACAACAGTATAGAAGCTCCATAAAATATAAAATATCATTAATTCACTAATGCTACTTCTGAATGTATAAGTAAATGAACTGAAAATCAGTATTTCATAAGGATAACTACTCTCCAATGTTTACTGCAATATTATTTGCAACAGCCAAATTAGATAATCAACCTAAGTTCTACTAACAGCTCTTGGATAGAAAAAAATGTGGCATTTATACACAATACTATATTGACCAGCTTTCAAAAAGTAAAATTCTATGATTTGTAAGCACATGAATGAGCTTAGAGAAGGTTAAGCTATGTGAAATGGCCTGTTGCAGAAAAACAAACACCACATGATCATATTCACACATAAAATCTAAAGCTTCAGCCTCCATCAAGGTCTGCAAGTAAGTAATGAGAAACCTGGTTAAGTTCACAGACGTTCTTTCCTGATCTCACCAGAAGGGGAGGGCATATAGTCTAGCAGATAAAAAGTAATCATTTTGCAAATGGGTGATGGACCCCTCCCTCAGTGAGGTTTCCTACTCTTATTACATCTACCCTTGAATGTGCTATTACAACAAGACTCCAGTTTAACAGCTTTTTGTCTCTGGCCAGGGGGTGACATACAGTGCCCAGCAGAATGGAGTGAAGGGAATTGCAGGAGCAGCAAAACTGCAAAAGAAAATCAACAAACCACAATCCAGAACTTCAGAGACTATATAAATCACATAGAACTAGGACAGCCTAATCTCTCCCCATCCTGGAGCTCAGGGACATTTGCGGAAGAGGGGGCGGTAAGATTGTAAGAGCAAAAGGATGGGAGGAGCAACGATTTGCAAGATTCTCAACAATAGTTGGGGCCAAAGCAATCATAATGGGACTTTGCATGCCCTGCGCAATGTCCAGCGCACTGTTGCCCTCATAAAGTCTAGCATCTGTTAAGGGCACCGAGACCCCTGGAGGTAAGGGATTGACAGCCATAGTAGTGATCTTATGCTTAAGGGGAACAAGAGAAAGGGCTTATGGAAATGCCACTGGGTCCTTATATGTCATCGGAGAGGAGGACCCAGTGGAGAGTTAGGCGTACACAATAAAGGACTCTCTGGGAATTGGGGGGGAGGCACTGGGGGAAGGAGAAGGGGAGGAGGGGATTCGGGGGGAGGAGGGGGGAGGGAGGGAACTGGTAAAAAATTTTAAAATGTATAATTAAATTTTTAATAAATAAATAAATAAATAAATAAATAAATAAATAAATAAATAAATCTAAAGCTTCAAACTCAGACCAGATTAGAACAGAGACTCCCAAAGACTATGGAAGAGAGAAAAATGGAAAATTTTGATCAACAGATTAAAAGTTAAATTTAATTAAAGGAATTGCTTTTGAGATATATGGCAGAGAGTCATGACTGGAATTAATGATATAGATTTCAAAATTGCTGAGTGACTTTGAAATGCCTCACCACTAAAGTGGAGGTTAAAGTGCCGGATAGGTTAATGAGCACAGTATACTGAAATCAAATGATACATGTGCAATTGTTATTTTTTCACAAAAACAGTAAAGAAAATAAAATGTGATTCCTAGGAACAGTAGGTATTTAGACTCCTGTGGTTGCTTGACTGGAAGGCCAAGCTACTCTGCAGGAAGAGAAGTACCGATGCTGGAAAGCAAGCGCAAGACTGTGACATCAACCCACTGAGAATCTCCCAACTTTCTCAACAGACTAAAAGTTTAAGTGACTCTGGATTGGACTGCCACTTTCCCCACTTCTCTCCACAGTCCCCCCATCAATGTTTCCAGCGCTTTCAGACACAAAATATAACTTTGAGAGTATTTCTCAATGAAATAATCACTTACCTACTTATATGCCGCCTTTTGGCTGCATATATTTCTTTCATTTTGCTATTATTATTATTTAACTAGTCTTCCTTCTTCCAAACTATAAACTATAAACAAAAAAACCACAGTTATCCCTTTTAGCACAGCATTACTAAATGGACACATGAATGTTACTATTTTGTATTTGTTATGTCTGTTCTGATTCAATGTTTATAATATCAAAATTAATTGACTTTAGAATATGTTTTGTGTCAGCAGAAAACTCTGCATCTCCCTTAAGAATCAGGCAAGGATAATTACCATCGCCTGCAAATTCTGCAACTACAAGGGTCTTTAAGTTCTTGCCTTTTCTAAGCAAAGAATTCAGATGACAGCCACAGACAGTTCAAACAGAAACTTATTTAATAAAGCAAGGCAATTATTTCAAAGCAAGACTGGAGTGAGCTGTCCCAAAGGAAAGAGTGATAGAACCATGGGTTTTATGTTGTGTGTTTTAAAATATTTTTATGAGTATATATGAGGTGGATGACATATTCATTGGATAAAGCAACTCTGTTTCCTCCAAAATCAATGTGGACTAGATCTCTCTTTCAGGGTATTTCTTCCCATGATTCTCTAGAAAAGCCTAAAGGGGAGGGATCATATTCATGATGTAAATAATATTATAATGAAGCAAGGGTCTTTTGAGAATGCAAATCCTTCTTTATTACACATGTATAGGGAAAATAGCTGGTGCCTTAGTTTTTGATACAACCTTCCTTATGGTGGCAAAGAGGGGCACTAAATGGAATTCTAACCATGGGGAGATACAGCTAGCAACATAGACTCCTTTTGAGACTGTTCAAAGTAGCAAGATTAATCTCAGGACTTCCTGGACTTAAGACATTATGTTATTTTTTAAATTGAAGCTTTACATGGTGAACTAGAACCCAGAAATTCATAATAAACTTGTAGGCTACACCAACGTGAAACAAGACTTAGGTTGCTTGTAGGACTCCCTTCTTCTAGCTCCACTGAACTCTCTCAGATGGTGTGTGTGTGTGTGTGTGTGTGTGTGTGTGTGTGTGTGTGTGTGTATGTGTATGTGTGTGTGTATATGTTATGTAAAGATACATTTAGTGGAGATATGTATGCTTTGGATAGTCAAGGTTAGAAAAAATGACTTCTTTTGATTTTTCTCTCAGCATCAAAATCATTTCCAGAATCAGTTATTTGTTGGCAAATGATGTCTGAATTTTTATGTACCATATCAGTCCAGTAAGACAGAAATCAATGAATTTTTCCCTTGCTATATTCTAGCCGGCTTGATTTCTGCTCCATTTTTCCACTGCTTAAAAGTGTCAGTACAAATGGTAGTGCCTAGAAAATAAACACTTTTTTATTCCTTTTGATAGACCACAGTTTAAACAGCTAAACTGGGAATCTCTTTGACCTAAACTATTTTAATTATCTTTCAAAAAAATACGTATCCCTTCTGGCAATCACTTTCCTTAGTGGTCTCCCTAGGAGCATAACACTCTCATCCTTCAGAACATTCTCTGTTTCTTTAAACTACTTCCCAGACTTTCCAAAAGTACAAAAAAGAAAAAAAAATCCATAGTATGAAAACTTTTAAATTTCCACTGGGTTCAATTCCAATTAGCTTTAAATATCAGGGTCAGTCCTAAGGGCTGCAAGATACGTCTATGTTAGAACCAGGTAATAAGTAAAACAAAAACATCAACATCTCATGGCCTGGAAAACAGCCAAAAAAAGGGGGAGCCCTTTTTTTTTTTGAAAAGCTTATGATCTAAATGTAAGCTCCAATGAACATGTTTTGATGCATTTCCAGCAGTGCTGCCTACCCAGGCGTCAATTCCAAGTGAAATAACAGTACTCCAGGCTGTTGTTTTCCTTGGCTTTATTTTTCCTAGGAAAAAAACTCCTGTTTAACAGATGTGAGGTCTTCTTATGAAAAGAATTTTGCCTGGAAAATAGTGTTCCCTGTTCATTCTATGCACTGAAAGTTTGCAGGGATAGATTGGCTTTAACTCCCAAGCACCATCACCGCTTAGTGTATTTCACTCTGAAAGAGAACTCTAGACCTCAATGTGTGACTGTAGACTTGTACTGGATATTACTCTCTGAATCATTCAAAGTGTCAAAATCATAAATTGCCAGAATTGCTTTATCAATACTGTTTGGAAGCAAGCAAAAACTGAAAGGCATAAAAAGCAATGGATTTCTACTGTGAAATCTAGTTTATCATGGTGAGACAGAATACAAAAATTGATTACAAGATTTTAATACAAAGTGACGATCTGGGGGCATTTTCAGATGCTAATAATCCCAAAACCAACCAAATATTTGTCAATGTCACATGATGTTTGTTCTCCCAGACTCAATCAGCCCTGTTCAATTCAAGTACTAGCCTGGGTAATTCTGGCCAACTCTAAGGACCAGTGTCTGTCATGAATGTCTTTGTGATGATATTACCTTCTTTCCTTAATGGTTGGCTGAAGAATAGTCCCACAAAGAAAATTCATATTCTTGACAAACCTTTGTTTGCTTCTTAGCATGATGGTCCCTAGGCAGATAGTACTACTAGAAAAGGAGCAGCTGCCTTTACTTGTCTAGGATTTGGAAAGACAACACCATTTTTTTTAGGTCTTTACACATTTCTCTTTTTATTTTTTTAAACATTTTTAATTATCTCCGCTCTTACAAACTTAATAGGTACACCAGTTCCCTCCCTCCATTCTCCTCCCCCTCCCCCGGCCCCTCTGCTCATCTTCCCCTCACCCCTCCCTCTCCAACCCCCAGTGCCTCCCCTCCCCCAATCCTCAGAGAATCCTTTAATGTGCATGCCAAACTCTCCTCTGGGTCCTCCTCTCCGATGACTTACAAAGACCCAGCTCCATTTCCCTGAACCCTTTCCTTTGTTCCCCTTAAGCATAGGAACACTATTTTGGCTGTCAATCCCTTGCCTCCAAGGATCTTGGTGCTTTTAGCAAATGCTAGACTTTGTGAGGTCAATAGTGTGTTGACATTGCGCAGGGCATGCAAAGTCCAATTATGATTGCTTGGGCCCTAACTTGTGTGGAGTGTCTTGCATATCATTGCTCCTCCCATCCTTATGCTCTTACACTCTCACCACTCCCTCTTCCACAAATTTCCCTGAGCTTCAGGATGGGGAGAGATTAGGCTGGCCTAGTTCTAGGTGGTTGATATAGAGTCTCTGAAGTTCTGGATTATGGTTTGTTGATTTTATTTTGCGGTTTTGATGCTCCTGCAATGCCCTTCACTCCATCCTGATGGGTATTGGATGTCAGCCCCTGGCCAGAGACAAAAAGCTGTTAAATTAGAGTCTTGTTATAAGAGTATATTCAAAAGTAGATGTAATAAAAGTAGGAAACCTCAGTGAGGGAGGGGTCAATCATCCATTTGCAAAATGGTTACTTATTATCGCCAGACTATAGCCCTCCCCTTCTGGTGAGATCACACACCCTCAGTTGTAAATGATCAGGAACGAAAAGTCTGTGACTTAACCAGATGTCTCATTGCTTACTCGCAGTCCCTGATGGAGGCCTATTTTCTGTGCTGTAACACGGTCCCTTCTCTCCTTGTTTCTGGTGTGGCCCTCCTACCCCATCCTTCCTGTTAATACTACTTGCAATTACTGTATTACAGAGATTTATCGTTGAGTGTCTCTAGGTGGGCTGGGTGGGTTTGGTACTAAGTGCCACCTATTAGGGAGTACATACGGTGCTTAATTTTCTGGGTCTGGGATACTTCACTCAATATAATTGTTTCTAATGACATCCATTTCCCGGCAAATTCCAGTAATTCATCATTTTTGATGGCTGAGTAGTACTCCATTGTATAGATATACCACTTTTTCTTATCCACTCATCAACTGTTGGACATTTGGGTTGATTCCATGACTTTGCTATTGTAAACAGTGCTGCTATGAACATGGTCACACTTGTGCTATCGAGGTGAACCTCTGCTGCATGGGGGGTTATTCCCAAAAGTAGAATCGCAGGGTCATATGGCATTTCAATCTTTACTTTCTTTAAGAATCTCCAGACGGCTCGCCAGAGTGGCTGCATGAGCCTGCATTCCCACCAGCGATGTAAGAGAGTTTTGTAAGTTCTTTGTATACTCTGGATAATAGAGCTCTATCAGATATGTGATTAGTGAAGATTTTCTCCCATTTTGTGGGTTGCCTTTGAGCTTGTGTTACAATCTCTTTATCTGAGCAGAAGCTCTTTAATTTCACAAGATCCCAACTGTTGAGAGTTGGTAGCAGTGACTGTGCCATTGGATGTCTGTTTAGGAACTGTTGGCCTAGCCCAATTAGCTCAAGGGAATTCCCTACCCTTTTAAATATCGTTTTTATAGTCTCTGGCCTGATATCAAGGTCCTTGATCCATTTGGAATTACGTCTTGTGCAAGGTGACAAGTATGGGTCCAGTTTTAATCTTCTACATGTGAGATTCAGTTTTGCCAGCACCATTTGTTGAAGATGCTGTTCTTTTTCCATTGGATATTTTGGGCCCTTTTGTCAAAGACTAAATGGCTGTAATTTTGTGGGCTTATATATCTGGGTCTTCAACCCTTATCCATTGATCTGTTTGTCTATTTTGGAGCCAGTACCAGGCTGTTTTTACAACTATGGATTTGTAGTATAGACTAAGGTTTGGTATGGTGAAACCTCCATCAGTGTTTTTGTTACTCAGGATTGTCTTTGCTATCCTGGGTCTTTTGTTCCTCCATATGAACTTTGAGATTGTTTGGTCAACTTCTTTGAAGAATTGCTTTGGGATTGTAATTGGCATAATGTTAAATTTGTATATTGCCTTTGGTAGGATGGTCATTTTTACGATGTTGATTCTGCTAATCCAGGAATGGGGGAGGTCTTGGAAAGACAACACCATTTAAAAGTCTATAATATAATGAAGCCTATGTTAAATACTTTGTATTTGGTCCTCTCAAAGATTCTTAAAGGGAGTTGTCATTGTTTCAATTTTTCCATTAGTAAACCCTCAATAATCATAGAGGACAATATCCTAAACACAATAGTTTCTCTCTTTTTTATTGTTTCATTTCTACTTTTTTGGTCATATTTACACACTAAACAAATAAGAACCTTAAAGTAAATACAAAACTATTTTTCACCCATTTATGTACAACTATTAATTTTTGTCTTGTCTTCATGTGTGCATATTTGGGCATGTTTTGCCTATGTTTATGTGCACATCTGTGCACATAATTGGAGGGTCAAGTTGATGCTCGGTAGGTCCTTCAGTGGCTGTACATTCCTATTGTTAAGATAGAGTCTCTCAACTGAACCCAAAACTCACTGATTTCCTAGACTGCTAACTAACTTGCTCTGTGCATTCCCTGTCTTCATCTCAGTGTTGGGATTACAGGTACCTGCCACAATCAGCCTAGTTTTCTTATGTACATTCAGGAGATCTGAACTTAGACCCTCACACTTGTGGGGGGAAGACCTAACTACTGAACCATTTCTATTGTACTATTCATTAGATTTCATGAAAGGATGTAAACTAAATTATTTTTTTATGTTCACATTTTTTTCCTAATCATACAATCTCCATAGGTACCCCCATCCTCTCCTTTTCCCTCCCCTTCCCAGTCATCCCTCATTGCACTTTACTCCTTCCCTCCTTCCTTTCACCAACCTTCCTCCCTACCCCCTCCCAGTTTTTCCTCCTTCCTCCCCACCATCTCCTGAAGCATCCTTTTATGTGACCGTGAATGTCTAACCTCCACTGAGTCCTCCACCCGTGTGAGGTTCAGGACTCAGTGGCATAGCCTGGTGACCCTTCTTGGGCTCTCCACTAGTGTGGGAACTCTATTATGGCTGTTTTATCCCTTGCTTTTAAGGATCCTACTGCCTGGAGCCTTCTCCCCTGTGACCCATGCTTGACTTTGGGGAGTCGTTGACATGTCAGCCATTGTGCAGGTCAAGCAAAGTCCAATCCTGGCTGCTGCAGCCTTAACTTGTGTGGAGTATCTTGCATATCGTTGGTCCTCCCATCTTTAGGCTCTTACAATCTTGCTGCCCCCTCTTCCACAAGGTTCCCTGAGCTTTAGGATGGGGAGAGATTTGGCTGGTAAATTCCTAATATTGTTTTACAGCTCTCACGCTATCTCTCTGGTGTATGTGAGCTACATTTCTTTCTTCTTTCTCAGCCTTCTTATAGTTTCTGCTATCAGCTCCACCCAAGGTCTGGCTTTAACGTTTACATTTAATGCACATTTGATGGTTCTGAAAAATATGCACTAAGGAAAATTATAGAGGAAATTTGAGGTTCTGTGGAAAGAAATCTATGTACTCAAAAACAGAGCAAAACATTTATTCAACTACCAAGATTTTTATTAGGTGTAAATTCACAAACAGTGTTCATGGATTAGTGTGATATAAAAAAAAGCACATGTTCTAGTTTTGTGGTGTGTGTTATATGATCACTTCACAGCATTAAACATTGTTGGTGTGATCTTTTATAGTGTGCTTCACTCTGGATTTCCATGGCAGTTTTTGTTGCTAATTGTATTCCTTTTTCTCCTATTTCTCCCAGGACTCCCTTTGCCTGCATCTCCTCAGCTATGTGTTTCTTGGGCAAGCCCTTATTGAAAGTTCACCATGTGTCTGGTGTTAAGCTGCACACTAGAAATATGATGATAAGGAAGCCCGGCTCCATTCCTCTCCTCATACATCTTGTTCTATTTCATCTCACTGAGTCTCTTGGGAAGGATTGGCACAATGCCTGTTAACACTCACACACCAGCACTTCCCAAATCCGTGTCTATCCCTGGCCTGTTCTGCTGAGCTCAGGGCTCACATACCAATCTGTATAGCAGGAATCACCCATCTCAAACCCCACATCTGACTTTCTCTTCCTACTACCCTCACTCTATTTTTTAACTGGGATACACATTTTAAATCTCCCAAAGAAGCAATAAATCTATTCTCTTTCTCTGTTTTTCAAATATAATTGGTCCCAAAACCCTCTCCACTTAACTTTTTCCTTATGTCTGTCTCCCAGTCACTATTCCATCTAAGGCTTCATTATCCCTTTTCAGCTGTATAGTATTTGCCTCATCAAAGGTCTTTCTTCATTTCTCTTCCTCTAATCCAGCTTTCATAGCACTGACATAAACTCAGCTGTGTCCTATGGTTAAAACTCATTGCTGGCTTTGACCTTTTCTAGATTAATGTCAAAGCTGTGTAGCACCAGTTGTGCTATGATCTGATCATAGTTTGCCTTTCCAGTTGCCCACTCCTAATCTTGTAGCCCCAGTACTGTCAAAATAACAGTTGTCCTCAGTGAAACATATTACATATCCCTGCTTTTGCTAATGTTCTTCCATTGCTAGAAACGCCTTCCCCACAATATTTTCCAGGAACCCTCTGCTAAACCATCACCTTTTCTGTGATGGTTTCTGACCACCTTAGAAAAGTCTGTCAACCACTTATTTGTATTAATATAACTATAGAATACATATTTTACATGATAATTATGTATGTCATACTCTACTTCTCTAAACATCTTTGGAAACTTTTGGCCAAGCACTATTACCACACAACAGAATAATGTACTATGAGAGAATCAATATTTATAGATAAAACCATTAATAAAAGTGATCTTTCCTGAAAAACAAAAAGTCTCTACAAATGAAAAGTCAACTGGAAAACAGGAAGAGTACCACTGTCCAAGGTTTCAGTGATTTAAACTAATACTTTGTCATCTCTTTTGAACAAGAAAAGAAGTAGATGAGGTAATAAGAGGAGTAGTCCACCTTCAATATTGCTAGTGTTAAAACTTGTGAGGTTCTTTCTGTATTATCACTCCATTCCTATTCTACTCTATTTAGTGAAAGCAAATCTCCAGAAGGGTTTCTCCTTTCATCCACTGAAGACATATCCATTTTTAAAACTATAATGTCACTGTTGTGTCAGCTTTTGTTAGGATTTATTGTCTAAGAGATGGTGATTATTTTCTGTTATTGTGAATCATATTGTTGTTTTATTGTTAAGCATAATAGGAGATAGCATTAAATTTGCTGAAAGTATGCTCTATGTTGATTGGCTTGTTGAAAAAATATAACTAGAAAACTTTTGCTTTTATTTTTGTTGCTATTACTTTAAAACAGAATTTCCTCTATGACTCAGATGTACTTCAAATCCATTATATAACCCAGGCCAGCTTCCCAATCAGATCAAATCACCTGCTTCAGCCTCCCCCATACTGAGATTACAGATCTTAGATCCCATGCTTGGCTAAACTTTTGTTTTCATAATTGATATTGCTTATACTGAGGAAAAAGTCAGTGCTGGTAAATTCTACATGATTGCCTTAAAAATGTGATGCTCTCTCACTTCAGAGCATACTTTGGGTTGGAATTTACTTCTAAAAATGAATCAGAGGTCATTCTATTCTGGCATATGATAAAGAACAAAAATCTCAAGGTTGTCAGCATTAATTATTGTACAACTAAACAGGAAAATTAGCTTTTTCTAAGTTAAATAGGCCCACATTTATTTAAAGATATTAAGAGAATCAGAAGTAAGTCTTAACTCCTAATGCTGAGCATTGGAGAACTACAACAACAGAAGTCTATCTTTTCCTAATGGACACCGAGGAGAAAATACTACAGGACTTAGTTGCATGACTGGTACTAGATCAGAGCATTTGTCTTATTCAAGCTTCCGCAGTCTCAGACCAGCTCCTTTTTGCAATTCTCTTTTGTAGTAAAACTAATTCAATTCTGACAAAACAGTTCCTTGAACTAGGGACACAATCTGCGATAGGGAAATGTGATCAACAGATACTTAATTCTACTTCCTTCTATTCCCAGTGTGCTATAATCAGCTTGCCTTTTTCCTGTGTAGAGTGTGCTGTATCCATCTCCTATCTGTGGATGTGTCAGGGAGGATCAACACAAGCTTTGGTTAATACCACAATATAGTTCAGAAGTGTCTGCAGTGATAGTGGTAGCTGGGTGTAGGCACTGCAGCAATCTCATCATAATAAAATGATAGTTGAAAAGTCTCACTGTGTTTTTCAATGAGGAAATCTCCAGGAATTCCTGGAAGGTTTTCAATATCCTTGTAGCTTTTGAATGTGTTGTATTTAATTATTTTGATTAGCAAATTAGCATTGCCCCTCTACCTTTCTACAAAGGAAAATTAGTTAATTCTATTATTGCCATATTTAAAAAGATGCATTAAATCCTAAATAGAAAAATCATACCAAACAACAAAATAAACTCCACCATAAAAACTAGTGGAGTATGAAAGATGTTAGTAGAAGAATAATGTACTCTTCAAACCTCAAATTTAGTAAATCCAACAAGAATATTGCAGACCAGAAATCAGGTCATAGTCATTACAACCCAAAAAACTAAACTTAATTATATAGATTATATAAGATTTAATATATGTATATAAGTAAAATTATTTTAATGAAATTGTTCAAATGTGATCAATTATATTAATTATAAGTTTATTATACAGGCATAAAAATTATAAAGCTATACGCAAAGAAAGGACTTAGGCTCAGTATAAAGATAATGAACTTTACAACATTAAGCTGCCTGGGTTTATTACTGAAACACTTGAGTCTTCTTTGTAATTCTGCGCTCATTTCTCTTGATCCCTTAAGAGCTGACAGGTGCATCCTTGGAAACATCATTGCTTTTGTTTTCATCTGCTCATATATTCTTGGCATTTCCCTATTGCTTGTCAAAATAATTAATATCTGAAGTTGAAGGAACAGGTATACTGCATTTTAATGTAAATTTTGAGAGGAACAAGGTTAAAGGAATAGTTTATTAAAATGAGCTTTCTGTCTTTGACCTTTTGTTGCATTGCAAAAACATTTCTGATCTTCTTAAAGAATTATGGACACAGCTATCATCTCTATAGAATTAATGAAAGGTTTATTTTCTAGAGAATACCCTGCCAAATTTTTGAAGAAGTTTAGTTATTAATCAATTTAAGGTCCACCTCCCAGCCAAAAATAATAAATATCAAAAATACATTCTATGCAATAGTACTAAAAGTTTATGAGAATTGGAAGTGTCTATTACCTTGAATGCTTTGCTTGCTTATTAATCATGTAAACCAATAGCATATTTTGTCAGCTAAAAGCAGGATATCAATCATAACTTTGGAAAACCATGGAGGCATAAATACTACCTCATTTAGAAGGCCTATTATTTTTACAACTGGAATAAAGCATAATGGCTCAACCATTCAAAGCAACAAGATCCCTGGGTCTTGCATTCTCCCCTGCAAATGTTGAACATGTTGAAACTTGGGCCATCCTCTGCATAACAGACCTTAGGACTCATTGTCTGCATGTGATTAGCATCCTTTTGTGCTTTCTTTTGAAGTCACTTTCATAAGCTGCTTGAATTAAAATTAAGTGCACAGTTTCAGAAAAATGTCAGTAAGTAAACAGAGGTACTAGAAATATGGTGATCTGAAGAAAAATAATAGTCTTCCTCCAAATAGCTTATACTTAAAGAATTATATTAACTTAAAGAATGATATGAACTCTTGGGCCAGTGAGATGGCTCAACAGTGTTTGTCTGATGACCCAAGTTCTATCCCCAAAACCCACATAAACCTGGACAGTGAGAATTGACCCCGTAAATTACCCTCTGACCTCCACATGCATGTCATGGCACACATACTAATGAATAACAATAATAATTTTTGGAAAATTTTAAGACAAATAAAATTTAATCTTATTACTAATAATCAAGATTAAAATTTTAAAAGTTCTTTAAAAAGTTTTTATTTTTATTTGTCTTAACAAATTTGTCTTAACAAATAAAAATAAGCTTAAATTAAAATAATGACAAGGATTACAACTATCCACCAGTTTTTAAAACATTTTGCAATATGAGTTATTCTCTACTATAAGCTTAGAAACATTAGAGCAAAAAGATGTTCAAAGTAACACACTTCTCATAAATTTTGAATTCCTGAACTGTTGAAAAATGCATTATTTTTGTTTTTATAAAGAAGCAATTAGAAGTTAGAAAGATGGTGAAAGGGTCAAGCCTTTGCCTCATAAACAAAAGTATCTGAGTTTGGATCCCAGATCCCATGTAAAAACACCCTGGGTTGAAGGGCTGGGTAGGAAATGGCAGTGGCCTGTTTATCCAGCCCTGGAAGGAAGAGCCTGGAAAATCCCAAAGCATAGCAATGAGGAGGTAGAGCAATTCCAGATGATTTCCAAGGTTACCTTTGGGCATTCAGACACACACACACACACACACACACACACACACACACACACACAGGAATTATCATAGCAAGGTAATAATAAGCTATGGAAAAGACTCTAGGAGTGTGTTTAACACAGAGAGCACAAGCAAATTTCAAGTCGCTTCCCTTCATCTCCCTTAACCAAAATCATATAGATATGCTAGCACAGACACTTTTCAAATGTTTCACAGGCATTTTTCAAAGGTAAAATCTTTCACACAATCATTTCTATACCTTGGAATTCTATTACTGTGCTTACTATTGACTCTCAAAGTCTTAAATTGATTTTAGAAATGACCAATTAGCTGGAGCAATAAATAACTGTTTCATTTTATGAGTATTGAAGGCAAATTGGTATAAAACTTAATTTTATTTTAAAGTATGTGATTTCATTTTTTTGAGGATTAAGGAAGAGTTAATTAGAGAAAGTAACTCACAGACATAGAGTCTATGAAGGGCAAAAGAGCCAGTGATTTCATTTTTTAACAGAACTTCCTAAATGAATAACCTGTCCCCAGCTACCAGTTGATGCCTAAAAATATTTTAACAAAAGACAAATCTCTTACTTCACATTTATAGATTAGGTTTGAGTTATGAAGATGTAATTTGAAATAAGTAGCAGTTGAACTTCGACTCCCTTGAAAGTTTAAGGTTGATTTGGGAGTCTTTCTGTAAGCCAATTTTGACATGAGTAGGAGGAAAGGAAAATGTTAGAAAGTATGATGAGGTGAAGAGAGGAAGGCAAGCAGGTAAAAAGGAGGAGACAAACTTCGTCTTCTACCTGCAAAGTTCCCTCTTTCCCCATTCATTCCCCTCTCTTCTTTTCCTTGGTCTAACTTCAATATTCTTTGCACCATGAGAATAACAGTTGTGCATGCATTTTCAAGACTGTGACGGTCGAAAAGCATCAAGCCAGATGTTTACTCCTGCATTCTTTTTCAGGTCTGGAAATGGGATTCCAAGGATTTCCAGGCAGAGAACCATAGGAGTTTACTGTAATGGTTAGATACCGATGTCAGCTTGACAATTGAAGATCCATCCCTGGGCATATTTTTAAAGAATTAGTAGCTGAATTAAGCTCTGAGCAAGTCTACAGGAAATTTTCTAATTGATAAGGAAAGACCATGATGGGTGGGATCATTCCCTGGGCAGGAGAGCAAGGTAGCAGTAGCTAGCTCAGACATTTGACATTCTTCAGCATACTTAGCCAGACATGCTGTCTGGCAAGTGAGGTTTGCCCTTCTTTCAGCTGTCCTGTAGATATAGTGTGGCCAATTCCCCTGACTCCTGCTGTTAATATGCATTATCCTTCCAGACTGGACAATCATAAGACAAAATAAAACCCCTTGTTCCCACTTAAGCTGTTTGGTCATGAATTTATCAACAAGGGTCAGACAAATGGTGACATTTCCCTTATGTTTTCAATCAAGATATACAATTATAGGAAGTGTTTCCCTTACTAACTTTTTCTAAAAGAAACCTTATTATTATGACAACATTGTTTACGCTTAGTCTTAAAACTAGTCAGAAAACCCTAACTTGTGAATAATGGCTAGAGCTGTCGCAATTTTTTAAACTAAGGCAATGTCTTGTTTTTATATAATTCATTCTTTCTACTCTCCAATTAAATAAGTAAAAAAAAATTCCTGAAATTTACAAGACATGGTTTTTATTTTATTTCCATTCTGAATTCTCTTGCCCTTCCAGCCTTCTTACAGTGTGTAGAAGGTCAAGCCGCATGAATATTTGCTTCTATTGATTAGAATCGAATAGCCAGCAGGTGGTAAAGTTGAGTAAAGTTCAGAAGATTGCCAAGCAGACACAACAAGACAGAGATGCAAGGCACTATGGATTTGTCGAACAGCGAGGGCCTGTGTAATTTAGCATGACCTTTTTGGCGTTCTCTGCACAAGTGTACCATTCATTGGCAATTAGGGGAATTTAGCATGAACCATGTGAAGTTCATTGAGTCTGAAATTTTCTATTGAATTTCTTGGCTTGATTGTATAGCAACTACAAAGTTTTGTATTAAAAGTTACTTGTAATTTTTTTTCTGTAGGAAAATTATTCTGATGCTATTCTCTCTTGGTTTCCTGTTCTTTTCCCACTTCCAATACTCCACTGTGGAAAGCGTCCACTTAAGAAATTTTCTGAAGATTAAAACCGTTTCAAGGGCATCTTAGCATTTGGCATTTATAATGAGAGCTTTTCATTTCTAGCCCAAGTAAAATCACAGCTAAAAATAGCTAAAATATGTAAGTCTACAAGAAAAGGCACAATGTGGACAGAGACATTTTCCCCTGCAGGTGAATTCATATATCTTGCTAATTTGTACTTATAGGATAAAATATTTTAATTGTCATGGATGCAGATTTACCCTATCAATTGTAAGGAAAAGCTGATTTACTATAAAAATTCTACCCTGAAGTCTTTTCCTATTGTCTGTAATTAAAAATACTGTTCCTACTCTGTCCTTTACAAATTCTTGAACTCTCTAACTAATAAATATATAGAGATTTCTACCATTTGTGTTCCATAGATGGCCAAGCACTAATTACAATGCATTGTCTAAAGCACATATTCGTAAACAATCAGTAAGAATTTCCTTTTTGTTGCTCTGTTTGCTTTCTCTTGTTTAAGAAAGTTCTCAATATGTAGTCTAAACTGGCCTTAAACTCAGTCTTGCTGTTTCTGTCTCCCAACTGCTGAGACTATAAACTGGATTGTGGCATCTGTCACCATGCAGTGCAAGGATTTCTTAAAGGAACATTTATTCTAGCCTCAAATAGTACAAAATGTAGCAGTCAAGAACATAATTTGAGTTGATCAAAAACATCTCTCTTATATTTTGCCTTTAAGTTTTACTAAGAAACTGCCAAACTCTTAGAGAAATCCTGTGCTTACATGATTAGGAAACTTTGAAAAGAGGGAAACATATTTTCATTTTATTGATAGTTTTTCTAGCAAAACCCAAGAAGTCTACCACATTCTGTGTCTACCACATTCTGTGTAAATTACACTGAAAATGGAATCCTGCACCCAGAATTAACCTTTACAAGTGGTAAAATGGTATAATTTGCTGGGAATATGAAGATAGAATGTGGTACAATTTAGGCAGCACTTTCTGCTAAGAAATTAAGTGAAAATTTTAGGGTAGTTAGTCGGTTCCTCCTTTGCCTTCTGAGACAGTAGAGCTTAAAATAGTTCTACCATTACCACAGAGCACCTACTATAATGACTTAGGTTCTGCCCTTTGCATGACATGAATTAGGAAAAAGTGCCAAAGCACAGTGGTGACATAAACAACTGAGAACCGTAGAAAAGCCTTAGGCTTGAAAGCTTAAGCTTTCGTCCCATCATTAAACCTCTCATCACTCTTAAACAAATGACAGCATCTTTTGAGCACATTTCCCCTAAACTCTAATGTGAGGAACTGGGCAAATGAGCCAACGTTACTGTGGTACTCTAATCCCTACCCTTTAATTAGCCATG
This sequence comes from Typhlomys cinereus, assembly GCA_023101885.1. Classification (NCBI taxonomy): domain Eukaryota; kingdom Metazoa; phylum Chordata; class Mammalia; order Rodentia; family Platacanthomyidae; genus Typhlomys; species Typhlomys cinereus. The sequence goes on along the minus strand of JALPQD010000751.1, from coordinate 150,428 downwards.
CATTTTGGCTCAATCCATCTTCTGTCAGCGACCCCATTTGTAAAATCCATGGCCATGAAATATTTGCAAAGAAAATGAGAGATAAATAAGCTTAATTCTTACTGGTAAAAAGATCAAACCAGAGTATCTAATTTTTTTTTACTGACTCTTCATGTAATTGAAGGTGAAATAGAGGGATTAAAAACAGAAATGACAGAGACAAAAAAAGGGCATGGAAAGAAATAGGATGAAGTGTTTCAAAGTTTGCTTTTCATTCTTCTTAACATTATCTCCAAACTTCTAGCACATGAGAATGCGTTAAAGGGTCCATGAAAGGAATTTTGTAACTGGGTACCAATCTCTAGTAACTTACATAAGTTCTTAGAAATAAATTATCCGTGTATTCGTATAGACTATGACTGAGATACAGTGAATTTCAATGATTTATCCTTGTATTATATTATTATTATTATTATTATTATTATTATTATTATTATTATAAAATAACACAATGATTTCTCATCACTGAAAATACCTAAGAACTACCTGGAGATTGGAAAAATTTCAGTTCACAGTTTCAGAAGTTTCAGTCCGTAGTCAGCTGGCTCCATTGTTTCAGGTCTGTGTTTTACAGACAAAAACATTATGTAGAAGGGAAGGGTAGAAAAAACTGCTCAATACCTGGCTACCAGGCAGCAGAGAGAGAATAGGAAGGGACCAGTGATGAGTGGGTTAGCTAACTCCACTAACCCATTTCCTCCCACCTGCCTCACTTTCTAGTCTCCGTGACCTCTCAACATATCATCGGATTATAAATCCATCAATAGATTAATCCACTAATGAAGTCAGAGTACTCATGATGCAATTATTTCCCCATAACCGCATCTACTGGAAATCAAGTTTTTATCATAATGAATTATTTTGGGGGAATATTTCATATCTAAATCATAAGATTATTTGACTTACATTATCTACCTATCTAGATATATTGGATAATTGTAAGCAACTTTTATTGGGTATATGTCTCTCACTACATTCCTTATCAGAAAACTACCATTTGAACACTATTTGACAATGTTATAACATTGTACCACTAATTCCATTGTAGATGAAATTAAAGAATATACCACGTTTCACTGTAGATGAAATTAAAGAATAAAGAGGCTTGTCGGAAGGAAGCTAAATGTTGACTTATAACTAAATCATGTTTATTTGCAAACATGAGTAAGAACAGCACTTATTCGTCACTTTGATGCCACAGAAAAATGAGCAAATGTTTGTTAGAAAAATTAAAAAGTACATCATTACTTATCATCTTTTTCTCCTTCCAGACCTTTAGATAGTTTCTAATACAAATGAGACACAGTCACGTACCTTAGCGTAAGTATTCCCTGGTTTAGTCCAAACACCTTTAGAGTGGTAGCAGGTGATGAACAATCTACTCATCTTTAATAATCAGAATTAAAAAAACTCTTAATAAGTTTAAAACATCAAATAAAACTTTCAGGAGAACTACACAGTTTGCTCTTTGAGGTTTTGTAAGGGAAAGAGTGTCTGATCTTTTGGAGGGAAGCTGACCTATACTAATCCTTTATTATGCCAGATGCCTAAGCTATTTTGTTTAATATTGAAAATAAATTAGACTGAAAAACAGAAAATCTGATTAGCGTGAGTTTACTCCTCTGCTAAGGATTCTAAATTTATCCTTTTTAGCTTGAGGAAATATTTGCTCTTTAAATCCATTGGTTATAGCCCTTACGCAATCCTGAAAATGTACAGGATTGACCGATTATAGACATTGAGAGTACTAATCATTTAAATTTATTTGGGTAGTTCAACATTTAATGCTTTAAAATTAACTTTTTATCTGGCTCCATAAAATGCATACTCAAGTAGATTGCATTAACATTCCATCTGATCTAAGTAACCTGTAAACACCATAACAATATATAGAGAACTTCTGAGTAACTCAGAAGACTATTTTTGAAGGTGTGTACAACAAGACAGAGGCTGGTGTAGTTCTAGGACGCAGCCTAGAAAAGACTCCCATGTGATGAGAGTGTGTACGTACACACACACACACACACACACACACACATATTCTTTAATATATCACAGAAAAGGATAACCTGGCATCTCAGGACTTACTGAAAAGGAAGAGACTTGGCCTACAAGCTCTAATCAGTTCTTAGGAATAGACAACTACTTGCATAGGAACATGCTTCTCACTGATAATACAGATACAAATGATACAGATTTCATAATTCCTAATCACCTCCTTTAAATGTCATGTACCAAGTCAACATTCTGCCTCCCTTAGAAACCCAAATGCTACCCAACATTCCTCTGTTATCCAAGTCAGTGCAACTTTTCTCAAAGACACTCTACTTTTACCCAAGTGAATATTCTTCTCCCTTAAGTGACCCTATATTACTTAATATTCCCATTCTTTAATTCACCTTTGTTACCTCTGACCAATCTTTTCCTTCTCTAAGTCATCCCAGATAACCTGGGATAATCAGGCAGTTTCAGAACAGGGCCAAGCAGGGATGGTCTTAGAATGTCTGTGAATGAAGTAATACCTCACTCTTGGGGTTATCCTGAAGGAACACATCCTGCTAATCTGAAGGAACTAGTTCTAATCCCCCACAGGATAAGGTCATCAACTTCCCCCAAATCTCTGCTTGTGAAAGGATATGGAGATGAGCTCTTCATTGCAGATAAGCTAAATTCCTCAAAAGAAACAGCTCTCCTTGAGGTCAGCCACAAAGTCCTCTGGGCTGGGCCCCAATATGAACAGAACAATGAGACGTAGGTGACCAAAAGCTCCAATCAGGTTTTCAGAGACTGGAATTAACCAATAAGGAAAAGCCACTTCCTGGATCTGCCTAATCCTATAAATAAACCATCTTTGGCTTCCTTACCCCTGGCCGACTTCATGTTTGTGAATTCCTTTCACTTTCTTACCCCACACAGACTCCATGTCCATGAGTTCTGTTCTTTCTCTCCCCTAATAAAATCTGCCCTAATCCTCTACACACGTTCTACTCTGTCTTTCATGCCCAAACACAAAAACCTGGACAAAAATCTGCCCACAGCACTAGGCCTGTTTATCTGCTTGCCTGCCTGCTATATTTCTCCTTTAATCTCCTGATGATCTCTGACTTCCACACAGGACATCACATGGCATCATGCATCACCATGTACCCCTCTTCTTGAAGAGTATAATTGACAAACAATATTTGTTAACAGCACCCATATGCTGTCTTGTTACATTTGAATAAAAACAGAATCTCAGGAACAGCTGCAAACAGAATAATGGTGAGGAGAGAAAAGAAGAGAGAGAAATGACAAAGAAAATTATAGATTATGTGCTACGGAAACCAGGATTCCACTCTTTGCTGGCAACAATTTAGTGATTCAGAATAGCAGGATAACTCAGCCCAAATCTGAAAAGATGAAACACAAGAGATTCAGTAAAGGCAACAATTTCATGCTGCAGGCAGAGGTGGGAATGAGATGTCCTAATTCATGCAGTAAGACAATATAAGCTTCTTCTTCCTGTGTCTTTTGCTTTGCTCAAGCCCTACACAGATTGGATGAGGCTAATAGGTACTAGGGACCACAAACTAACTTGCTGAGTCCTTGGATTCAGTCAACTCTTCCAAAGGCACCTTCACCGAGATACCCAGAAACAGTGTTTAACCTGTGTGCCTGTTTAACCCCATGCCTCAGTCAAATAACCAAATGAAATGAACCATGAATTGGAAGGAAAACATCCTCCCATTCTGTCACTGCAACAGAGAACACTGGGAAAGAGACAGGCCACAAGATCACAGCAGTTAAGAAATATCACTCTGAAACAAAGAGCCAGCTGCACAGATCCACGGAAGAATATCGTTAAAATTTTGTACAGTTGTGACTGGTGAAATCTGGAGTCATGGAGATATGTTTAATAGTGGTCATATGCATAAATGTAAGGATTTATAAAGGAAGACAGAAAATTAGCTAGAATTTGTACAAACAGCTCCAATGCTACTAGAGAGAAGATAACATGGGCTATCTTTGAATACTATCATAGTAAAATCGTGAAAGAAATAGGAGTCTGTTTTGAGATCTAATGCAAGAAACACTCCATTAGCCTTATTGGGAGGATTGTAAAAAAAATGCCAGAACACATTAAATATTAACTTTAACCACTAAACAGAATCCTCTTTCTACTTCAAGGAGAGAGCTACTCAATTATCCATCAGCCACAATCAATTTGTTAGCTTTTTAAGAAAATAGCTATATAAACTAAATGATCCTGACAGACAGGCATAATCAGGCTCTAAGTCTAAACAAACCATTGCCATTCCCTTCTTCCAGGTTGCCATGACAGAACAACCCATTTCACCATCAGCAATAGCTTCAGTCCAAGTGAATGAATGATTCTAAGGAGCCAAGCCTTCCTCTTAATCTGTCAAATCAACAGAAACCAGCAACTAAAGAAAGACTACATGGGGAGAAATCAGATTCACTGATATACTGACAACTTTATTTACCAACAACTCACTTGTATATTTATTCATTGGATCATAAGCAGATGTGAAGCAGTCATATGCTCTAAAGAAATGTTAGCCAACTCATGGAACTCTCTTCCAAAACACTTAATCAGGGTTTGGTAGTATCAACACTTCTGGATCCTAATAGGGCTTCTGTTCTCCCTGCATGGACAACAATCCTGTAAATTGTCACATAGTGGCATCATTTGTAAAGTTATGCATATTGTTAGAGTTTGCAGACTTTTGGGTTTAATGTGCATGCTAATGGCCTAGAGGACCTATTTTTGTGTCAAAAGTTTACAATTAATGTATTTAACACCAGTTAAAAAATAGATATGTATAGAGCTCTGCTCTATGCTGACCACTCTGCTAACTTCCAGGTAAAAACACTAAGCATGATCATTTTAGACTCAGAGTCCAGTGAAGAAAGTGACATTGGAGAAGTGGGCCCTCAGGAACAATTGGGAATTAGAAAAGTGCAATAAAAGAATTGTAATGTTAGAGCCTGGGTAGGCATTGCATTTGTGAATCAACCGTCTTGTAAGTGAACTGATGTCATGTAATATTTTTATTTGAGAGAATGATTGGATTTTGTTTTAAAAGGGTCTTATTTTAAAAACATAGATCTTGTTTTTCGGTTTTATTTAAAAAACTTAGATCTTCCCTTTCCCCCACTCCACCACCCGAGACTCGCGCTCTGTCCAGCCGGGACGCACCACGACCTAGGTAGGCTTTATCCCAGGCACACAAGGTTGGTTCAACATACACAAATCAATAAATGTAATTCACCATATAAACCAGTCCAACATATAACACCACATGATACTCTCGATAGATGCAGAAAAAGCTTTTGCCAAGATCCAACAGCTCTTTGTGATCAAAACCCTAAAGAAGATTGGAATGGAAGGAACCTTTATCAATATAATAAAAGCAGTATATAACAAGCCCACAGCAAGGTTTATACTCAATGGGGAAAAACTTGAAGCATTCCCACTTCGATCAGGAACTAGACAAGGCTGTCCACTCTCACTACTGCTTTTCAATATTGTACTTGAAGTCTTAGCTGAAGCCATAAGACAAGAAAGGGACATAAGAGGGATTCGAATCGGCCAGGAAGAAGTCAAGCTTTCCCTATTTGCAGATGACATGATCCTATACCTGAGTGATCCCAAAAACTCCACCAGGAAGGTCCTGGAACTAATTGAGAAGTTCAGCAGGGTGGCAGGATACAAAATATATGTACACAAATCAGTGGCCTTCCTATATGCCCAGAATGAAAGAAGTGAAAAAGCCTTGAGAGAAACAATCCCATTTACTATAGCCCCTAAAAAAATGAAATACCTTGGTATAAACCTAACCAAGAGGTAAAAGACCTTTACAATGAAAACTTTAAAACCCTAAAGAAAGAAATTGCAGAAGACATCAGAAGGTGGAAAGACCTCCCATGTTCCTGGATTGGCAGAATCAACATCGTAAAAATGACCATCCTACCAAAGGCAGTATACAAATTCAACGCTATACCAATTAAAATCTCAAAGCAATTCTTCAAAGAAGTTGACCAAACAATCTCAAAGTTCATATAGAGGAACAAAAGACCCAGGATAGCAAAGACAATCCTGAGTAACAAAAACACTGCTGAAGGTATCACCATACCAAACCTTAGTCTATACTACAAATCCATAGTTGTAAAACCAGCCTGGTACTGACTCCAAAATAGACACACAGATCAATGGATAAGGGTTGAAGACCCAGATATAAGCCCACAAAACTACAGGCATTTGGTCTTTGACAAAGGGGCCCAAAATATCCAATGGAAAAAGAACAGTATCTTCAACAAATGGTGCTGGCAAAACTGGATCTCCACATGCAGAAGATTAAAACTAGACCCGTATTTGTCACCATGTACAAGACTTAATTCCAAATGGATCAAGGACCTTGATATCAGGCCAGAGACTATAAAAACCATAGTTGAAAGGATAGGAAACTCCCTAGAGCTGATTGGGCTAGGCCAACAGTTCCTAAACAGACATCCAATGACACAGTCACTTCTACCAACTCTCAAGAGTTGGGATCTTGTGAAATTAAAGAGCTTCTCTTCAGATAAAGAGATTGTAACACGAGCTCAAAGGTAACCCACAGAATGGGAGAAAATCTTTACTAATCATATATCTGATAGAGCTTTACTATCCAGAGTGCACAAAGAACTTACAAAACTAAACACCAAGGAAACTAATGGCCCAATTAAAAAATGGGCCCTAGAACTTAAAAGAAACTTTACCAGGGACGAAATTAAAATGTCTAACAAATATCTTCAAAAATGCTCCACTTCCTTAGCCATCAGGGAAATGCAAATCAAAATTTCCCTGAGATATCATCTCACCCCAGTCAGGAGGGCAAAAATCCACAATACAAACAACAACAAATGTTGGAAAGGATGTGGAGAGAGGGGAACTCTCCTACATTGCTGGTGGGAACGCAGGCTCATACAGCCACTCTGGCAAGCCGTCTGGAGATTCTTAGAGAAATTAAAGATTGAAATGCCATATGACCCTGCTATTCCACTTTTGGGAATAACCCCCCATGCAGCAGAGGTTCACCTCAATAGCACAAGCATGACCATGTTCATAGCAGCACTGTTTACAATAGCAAAGTCATGGAATCAACCCAAATGTTCAACAGTTGACGAGTGGATAAGGAAACAGTGGTACATCTATACAATGGAGTACTACTCAACCATCAAAAATGATGAATTACTGGAATTTGCTGGGAAATGGATGTCATTAGAAACAATTATATTAAGTGAAGTATCCCAAACCCAGAAAATTAAGTACCGTATATACTCCCTAATAGGTGGATCCTAGTACCAAACCCATCCAGCCCACCTTGAGACACTCAACGATAAATCTCTGTAATACCTAAAATAATTCCAAGGATTTTGAACAGGAGGGATAGGGTTGGAGGGCCACACCAGAAACAAGGAGAGAGGGGACCATGTTACAGCAGAGAAAATAGGCCTCCATCAAGGACTGCAAGTAAGTAATGAGACACCTGGTTAAATTCACAGACGTTTGTTCCTAATCATTTACAACTGAGGGGGTATGATCTCACCAGAAGGGGAGGGCATATAGTCTGGCAGATAAAAAGTAACCATTTTGCAAATGAGTGATTGACCCCTCCCTCACTGTGGTTTCCTACTTTTATTACATCTACCCTTGAATGTGCTCTTATAACAAGACTCCAGTTTAACAGCTTTTTGTCTCTGGCCAGGGGGTGACATACAATGCCCATCAAGATGGAGTTAAGGGCATTGCAGGAGTAGCAAAACTGCAAAAGAAAATCAACAAACCACAGTCCAGAACTTCAGAGACTCTGTATCAACCACTTAGAACTAGGCCAGACTAATCTCTCCCCATCCTGAAGCTCAGGGAAATTTGCATGCCCTGCGCAATGTCCAACACGCTATTGACCTCACAAAGTCTAGCATTTGCTAAAGGCACCAAGATCCTTGGAGGCAAGGAATTGACAGTCACAGTAGTGTTCCTATGCTTAAGGGGAACACGGGAAAGGGTTCAGGGAAATGCCACTGGGTCCTTGTATGTCATCGGAGAGGAGGGCCCAGAGGACCCTTTGGGGATTGTGGACGGAGGCACTGGAGGATGGGGAAGGAGGGGTGAGGGGAGGGGGAGCAGGGAGTTGGGGGGGGGAGAAGGGAGGGAGGGAAGTAGTGTACCTATTAAGTTTGTATGACCAGAAATAATATTAAAAAATATTAAAAAAAAACATAGATCTTGTTTTTTGGCACTATTTGTTGGTAAAATCAATGAGTTTAGTAGTTCTTTTTACTTCTTGTTAGTGTTTCTCAGTGCCAGATTTTTTTTCAGTTTGTTGAAGGTTTTAATGTTTTTCTTAAAATCTAACAGTTTGCCTTTAACTTTCTACCTAACATTTAAATAGCAAGAAAATGTTAAAATTATTTATTTTGCATTTGTTTTATTGAGGAGATCTACAGGTATTATCATACCAGTATACATATATCAAAATACATATCAGTGGTATTTGTTTGAAAATTATTTTGTAGTCTAATACAGTCTACTAAGATTGCATGTTATTCATTCATACCTTATCTATATAAAAAGGTACATCGATATTTTTTGATATGTTGAGTTTATTTTTTTAATTTTTTTTGTTTTTATTCAATTGTGTGTGCGTGTGTGTGTGCGTGTGTGTGTGTGTTTGTGTGTGTGTGTGCATGTAGAACCACGGGCGAATTCGGGAACCACCATGGACGCCTCCACCTCCTCTTTGTTTACTCTGCCCCGGGATTCACAGGCTCCGCCCTACCAACGCAGGCCGCCCCCGCTTCCACCTGGCATCTATATGTGGGGTCTAGGATCGGAACTGAGGACCCTCCGCCTGCAAGGCAGAGGCTTAACCTCTGAGCCACCTCTCCAGCCCCTGTTGAGTTTATTTTTATGTTCAGTTCACCAATAATCTTAACATCGTGCCGGGGAAATGGCTCAGTGATAGTTGCTGAACAAGTGTGAGGACCAGTGTTCAGATTCCCAGAACCCACCTAAAAGACAGGCAGATGTGGTGAGCCATGTTTGATGTTAAATATTATTGTGTCTCCTTTGCATCAACAAAATAACAAGTTAAATTTCCCTTTGATTTGCTGATAAACTGAGTTAAGCATTTCTGTTATTGACCTTCTGCTACTTCCTGAAGCAAAAGTCCTTGCTTATGGCTTAGTATATTCTAATATCCACTGAGTTTCCCATTGCATTATATATGTGTGTTTGTGTATGTGTGAATATAAGTGTGTGCAGGCATTTTTACAAAAGTGCACTTCAATGTGTGTATATGTGGAAGCTCAAGGGTGACCACAGGACCCTCCTGGATTGCTCTTCTACTTTATTATTTTGTTCTGGAATTTCCCAAAGTCTACTTTCAAGGGCTGGAGTTACAGTCCACCATCATGTATGCCTGACATTTTCAGGTGGAATCTGGGATCCAAACTCAGGTCTTTGTGTTTTTGAGGCAAAGGTTGTAATAGCTGAGCCATCTCCTCAGTCCCACTACATATTTCACTAGTACTTTTACAGCTGTAATCATGCAGAAATTTATTTTTGGTTTGATATTTGTACTTTGTAAGGCTCAGCTTACAATGAGATGCCATTGTGACAAGTAAATTTAGACACTGTGTTTGTCTGAAGTCCTACTGATTGGAGCAAACTGTAGAATGCCTGGCTTGGCAAGCAGAACAAGGGACCCTGTCCTTCTCGGCCTCACAGTGAGACATTTCTGGATGAGGCATGGTGACCCCAGAATCATAATTAGATTAGCTTCTTTCAAAGCTTGGCAACTTCTCCATTTCTTGTGTTTATCCTTTGGCTTTCATGACTCTGAGTCATGCACAATATTCTTCAGTGTGTATATATATATTTAGATTTTTCTTCATGAGCACACTTGATTCTTCATCTTGACTTCAGTAATTAAACTGATGCCATGTGCTTCTCTCTGCATCTCAACCAGTATTTCTATCCTATCACCCCTCCTTGAAGATGTTAATCTTGTGATGACTATAGTCTGTTTTTCCATTGCACAGTCATGAGCATATTCATTTTTTATTAGTAAGTTATTTGTGGAAAGATGCATTGAAACTCTATAAATACATGTTGCTTATTAAAATTCCTCATCTCCAGAATTCATTAAATACTATTGACTGAATAAATTTTTCATGATTAATGATAGTGGTAATGCTTTAAACTCCATCATCTCTTCTATATTTGACTGTCATCCTCAGAATAAAATTTCTCAGCCTGACTATACATTGGCTTCCTCAGGTCCAAAATGATTATGAATCAGATCTCTAGGGACTTCTGTGAAACTGAATCGAAAGAACAAGCAAATTAATTAATGTTTAATATGAGGTAACATGCAATAAATGTTCAGTCCTACTTTCATCTTCCCAATAAACTTCCTAACTTATTTACTCTACAAGTTTCTGCTTAGTTTGATATAAAATAGATATTCATCTAATAAAATACTTAATAAAATGAAAATCATGGTGTAAGCCTTGTCATTTCATCCTCCTGGAACTAAGCACAACATTGATGTGAGCATTTATAGAAATGGCTGCAGTTTTATCTGATACTAATCCATGGTTTCCTGATTGATACATGTAAGTTCATAAAATTCTGTAATGTCACTGTAGTGGAAAAGTCAATATAAAGTTCAGTTGCATCTAGGAAATACACTTTCCCAGGTTTTATTTTTAGACAGTCTAATTTCAGTTCCTTTTCCATAGTAAAACTCAATTTTCCTGTCCGTGTTACTTATTTATTTCCATTCTCTAGGTTGATATTTTCTGCTGTTCATTTTTTCAAGTATAAAAATCTACTGGCAGTAAGCCCTGGGGTCATGCTTATCAGAAGCAGCAAGAATGCCATAAATATGCGGAAGAGATTGGACTCATATACCACTATAATCAAGGAACTAAACTAATCCAATGAGAGCATCCTAAAGGACCCATACATTAAAAATTTGGGGATCTCAAAGATCTCTGGGTCACCTTGTAGTTTTTGTGGGCCTTTGCTAGCAAACCACATAAATCAATCACCAGTGTGAATCTTTGTTTCCTCTCTAATTTTTATGAATGTGAACCATGATTAGTCTCTGGGGTAAAGAACAAATGTTCTTTTCTAATGTATATGCCCCCTTTGCTAAAATGCCCCCCACTCTGAGTAATGAATTAATATGTTTTCTTCGTAGTAAAGTAACATTTTGTGCCAAAAACATTTTTTCTGCACAGCCATTTTTGTGAAACCCCATTTTTTTAAAAAAAGTATAATTTGGCTATTTCCCACACAAACACTCCGAAATGTTATTTGAAGGGAAAAACCTCCCACTGATCACTTTATCCAGCTAATCCCACTAAATACTAGTCAAAGCTCATTGTTCCCTTACAACTCTCTACAATACCTTTATCCTTGTTAAATCCAAATCAACTTCTTTCTTGCTTTGTGCTTCTTGTAATCAATGTCATTCCTTGTCATATGCCTGTGGGCAGCAAGTTGTCATAGCTGGGGTTACTCAACACAAATAGAAGTGATTTCTTTTCCCTCAGATTCTTTCTGATCATTAGACCACATTTTTCTCTTCTGCAGAGAATTTATATTCACTGGGTTCTTCCTTTCAAGCAATCAATGCATGTGACCCCGACTCCCAGAAAGCCATCTCTACCTAGAGAGTTATGGTCCCCTTCTTCCTGCACGTGCCAGAACGTCTCTTTTCAGTGCAGACCAAGTGTCACCTTCCATGATCACTGTCTGAAGGCTTTACTTCTCTTCCAGGAACTAGCTCTAGACCTCATCTTCTAACCATTTCTTTCACTCCCTTATCACTGCCAGTCATAACGGAAATGGACCAACATGTGGTACCATTGAACATGTCAAACTAACCATCATTCTCAGTCATACAGTAGCACACAGCTCAAACCCTTCCCACAAATGAAAATTGAAAGGTTTGTGAATATGACGCTGTGTTAGATCCCTTAGCTAGCATGTGTGATGATGAATGCAAAAAAAAAGGAAGGAGGAAAGAAGGGAGGGAGAAAACAAAACATATAGTTTCTATAGTTTATATCTGAAATCTTACTCTAAAAGACCACGTGTTAAAGATTAGACTGCCAGCAGGTGGTGCAATTAGAAGTTCATAGAACCTTTAAAAGGTGAGGGCTGGTAGAAAGAGGTTAGTACAATGTGAGTGTGCCCTTAAAATATTGGGGCCCCAGCTTCCTCTTTTCTAAATTTGCTTGCTGGACACCATGACACATTTTCTTTGCCAAGTACTCTGCCATGATATCTTGTACCATCACAAGCTTAAAACAACCATGGGCCAAAGACTCTAAAACCATTAGCCCAAGTAATCCTTACTTTCTTGTAAGTTGATTACCTCAGATATTTCATTACAGCAATAGAAAGATGACTAGCATAGAAGTGACTAAGGTGGTGAACTATGCCCACGTTAAATGTCTTAGATGGTAGTTCCAATCATAAATGTGTTGCATTGTGTTATAATCAATAAGATTAAAGGTATGAAAAGACTTTATCATGGACTTCAAGATGCTTAACTCTACAATAATAATGAGACTCTGGTGGCTGAAGCTTCTGCATTCTGTTTTGCTTGTAGCTCCACTGTGCTACAGTATTAGTGAAAATGTTCATTGGGCCTAACCTTTAAAAATCTCCCCTGCCCTGAGCACTCAGAAAGCGAAGGTTCTCACTTTCACCTTTGTCCCAAAATAAAACTAGCCAGAAACAAGTCTCCCCAGGTGGGAGGAACTATTGCTCTGTCTCCATTTATTTGGAGGAATAATACTGCTCCCACAAAATCCATGGGAGTTAAATAAGTGTTTGCCAAAAATAACACTTGTATTTGGGATTCATTACAAAGTACTCGTAATGGATTTCTCAGACCATTCCTCGGATAAATCTTCTGACTACCCCCTGATGAGAAGAGAAGTGCAGCAACTCTTAAATTGCTATGATTAACCTGAATTCTAAGTCACCAACATGTGCTATGCTATGTATCTTTTCCAACTTTGAAAGTAACAAGCCTTTCCCAGGAAAATACAAAAATGCCATGTATTTGATCACTTTAACATATGATTATTTATCACATTGCTTCACTTGATTCTCAGGAGTCAGATCTGCATGCATAGCTCTGGAATCATCTACATAAACTGCAAAGCACTGTACAAACACAAGCTATCATCTTCCTTGCCATCATTATCATTATCCTCATCATTATTCATAACAATCTGTCATTCTGCCTCAAGCTTCTCCCTGTGAATCACCATTTCCTCTCCCATACACAATTACTGTCCTTCTGGACCTTTATTGCGTTATACCTGAATATCACATAGAATTTGTAAACATATTTTCTAATTCTATGAACTGCTTGTCTCCAATCCATCATATATATAGCCATCAGAGTTGACTTGTTAAAATATTGCATTCATTATGTGTGAATCCTTATAATTCAATTCAGTATCCACTTAAGAACATAACATGTAGAAACATTAATAAGGGAAGCAAAGATGAACAAGGCAGAAAAGGAAAATATGCATATGGCATGTCTACATAGTGAGTATCAGAACTGCTTGGGATGCATGGTGAAAACTTTTCTTAAAAGAAAATCCCAGTTAAATGGGACCTGTACATCCCTGTACCTCCACATATTCAAAAACCATCATAGAAAAGGGGGCAGAATGATTGTGAGAGCCAGAGTGCATGAAGGTGTGCCAACAAGCAGTATCTCCTGGAAATGATAGGACCATTCTACCAGGAACTCATAGTAGCTATGTTTACCTACATAAAACTGGGTTGGTCAATATTTTGCAATGTAAAAAGAGAGAACTCACATGTTTTACCCTTCCCTTAAAAATCACTGATGGTTAATGCTCAGGTGGGGGAATGCCACTTTCCTCGGTGATATAGCCACTGATACATTGCCCATATTCCAGCATGTGACCATGTACATGCTAATGCAATCTACTGTTATTAAAGACAGACATATACTCATACATGCACACATACCACACACACACACACACACACACACACACACACACACACACACACACAAATACAGAGAGAGAGAGAGAGAACATTTTGGCATTTTCCTTCTAACAATGCCATCTTTGTCTGAGACCATCAAGATTGCATCTGCTTCCTTTGATGCTCCTTCAGAGACAGAGTCAGTGAGGAGGGTCATTGACCTTCATCTGGGATTCTAGACTCTGATTGAGGCATCTCCCAGTATTATTATGTGATTCTGCCTTAATTACACATGCCATCACAGGTGCCCTTGGAGCTTTGAGATCTGGGAGGGGGGGCACTAGTGTATAAAGGCTGAGGAATGCTAATTTAAGAGGATTTCATCTATACAGCCATGGGAGATCTACATATGGGTAGGCTTTCTGGTGATGCAGATGCTTTTGAGTTGTCCTTTACTCCTACTTACGGAACCAACCCAATAAATTCGTTGGTTCATAAAATGGGCCTTGGAATAAAAGTTACTTTAGTCAGTCATTGAATTCCTATCTGGGATAGAAAAATAGCTGTGTGGTGTCTCTCTAGGAAGAGTGTTCACATAACACACACACACACACACATACACACACACACACACACACACATACACACACACACAGAGGCACGCACACGCATAAGAGCATTAAAAAAGGCAGGCACTTTTTAAAAAGAAAAAGATTTTTCAATAGGAAAAGAAGGATGTATGAGACAGGGGATTTTTAGTTGAAATGGCTACATTTGATTATAATAAGCATGCATGGAACTGTGAAAGAATAAAAATTATGTAAATAAATAATAATAGACATATATAAATAATTACAGTACTAGGATGATTAAGTCACAGAAAAGAGTTAAAATACAATGCTATGCTGATCAGCTTTCCATCACAACAAAATATCTGACATGATCAAATTAAAATGACTAAAAAAGTGGGATAGGGAAATGACTCAGTAGTTATAGCAAACGGAGAAGTCCAATTCCCAGATCCCTCTTAAAAAGATCCAGTAGGCTTGGTGTTCCACCTGAAAGGTGGAGTCTAGGATTCCCCAGAGCAATCTGGGTATCCAGAATAGCCATAATGGTTCACTCTGGGTTTAATTAAAGCCCTGAACTGAAAACAGTAATTTGGAAGAGCAATCCTGGATGATTCCCAATATCACCTTGGGCCTTTATGCATGCACTACATACACATGTTCACCCATCTACATGCAATCATGCATAAAAAAAGAGGAAGAGGAAAATTTGGCTTACAGTTTCTAGGATTAGTCCATAACCTGTTGAGGGGTCTATGGAAAGACACTGCATCATATTGGGAACATGTAGCAAAGCAAGCTCATCACATCAGTTTACATATCTAAAAAATACTTATGGCTATTATGGGCTTTGCACAATAACTATCATGCATTAAATATACATGTGTGCTATTCGTTATTACAATATTAATATATTACTTCTTCTTCATAAGAGCTATTCACATTAGTGTATGTAGTTGGGCTGCGGGACTTGTCCACCATGTTTCTTTTCTACATTATGCCAGGCAGATTTGATACCAAACATCCTTTTATGTGTCTTATAACTTTTTGGAGACTTTTTGTAACAACAGTCTATTCCTACATTGCTATTATCTCATTGTGGATTTTCTGCATTTTATTATTTATTTATAAGGTTCCTTGTGTGTTTCACATTCTTATATCTGGGCTAACTTTATTCATAATCTACATAATTAAAAAAGAAATCTTTGAAATAATCAAGTCCAATTTTAATCTCATGGTTTGTGTTTGTTCTATTTTTTTAATGAAATCTTTCTTCTCATTCATAGGAAACAAAAAAAGTACTATGTGATAGTTTATTAATTTTTCTAGGTTAATCTACTTGAAATACACCTTTACATTGCTAGGAGAAAAGTAAGTTTTACTTTTCTCCAAGAAATGATTTAGCTTTTATAGAATAATGACTACTAATCTGCCCTTTCTTCATTAAGTTCATGTGTGATGGTTATTATGAAACACTTTGTGTGGTCTAATGCTGGTCAACTAATATACAACAAAGTACTAGAATGTGCAATTCTATGTGTTTCTCCTTCAGCCTATCAGATGTACACCAAAGGTTGGTGTGCGGGTTTGAGGAACACACTTAAACAAGGCTAACTTCGACTCCTGCCTTAGATTCTATTCTCAAAAGTGTCTTTCAGCTTTTCCTCTGCCAAAACTTGCCTTGGAAACCTGCCTTAAATCTCCATCCCACTAGCTACCATTATTTTTCCCTTCAGAGTCTCTACCTCATTAGAATTTTATTCATTTGATTAATTTTGAGCAACTGCTGTGCTTTAGACAAAGTACAAAGTATTAGTTAAACTATGCCAACAACAGAGTGAACAACACAGATGGTCTGGTCCAGCACACCTAACAGAAGAAGAAACTAATTAAAAGTAGTCAAATGTGTCCCTTGGTGGCAACCTAAGGCAAGTGCCAAAAAGCAAAGTAATGTAAGATGCGCTGTAAGAATACAGCAAGAAGGCAGAGGGCTCACTTAGACTAGGAATGGTTAAGAAGTATCTGAAGTAGAATTTAAGAGGTGAGGTGATAAAGCTGGAGTTCTGCCTGAAGAATAAAAGCTGGCAGAAGAAAAAGCACAAGCAGCAGAGCCACATGTGAAGGTCGTGAGGGTTAAAGAGGGATGCCAGAAATGTTCTATACTGTACCGTATGGCCATGGGCCAAGTACACTGAAAGGGGTGCCCGCCAACACCAGCACTAAGAGCCTTAAGCAGGTAAAATGCAATGGTGCTGCACTCCTCGCAAAAGTGCAGAGAAAAGACCATTGGTGATGTAGGTACAGCCAACAGATGTAGGCTGTACTTTAAGATGTGTCACCTTCTTACAGTAATGTCATATTTTACAGGATGTAGTATGTAATGTCTGTGGCACAGTGAAACTACTGGGTTGCTTTATTACTTAAGACTACTTTAAAACAAGCTGTAAGAACTGCAAGGCACAAATATTATCGACCTCAATTTTTCTTCTAAATACAATATATACAATAAAGAAAGACATAAAATATTAGTTGTGGACTGTGGAAATGGATCAGCAGCTGTAAGATCTCATGTGAAAGCTCAGGGAAGTTTGGTGGCCTACCCGTAATTATATCCCTGGAAAACAGAGCCTGGGATCTCCAGGGCAATCTAGCCCGCCAGACTGGCTCTAATGGCATATTCTGGGATTAATTAGAGACCCACATTCAAAGCAATAAGAAACAACTATCCACTATCACCCTTGGGTCTCTCCATACACATACACTCACACAAACCTCAATAAACCTATGTGATCACTCACATACAAACACCCAAACATGCCATGCATACATGAATAAAAACAAAATGGATCCACTATCTAACAATCCATAAAATTCAACACAGAGGTAATCTAAATGATGGTACCATCAGACAGATGCTTTAGAATACATGACTGATGGGTGGAAGGACAATTGAAAAGGACACATACACTTCTTAGGCCAAGAAAACAGCAATAAAAAATCAATTAATTTAATTCACCATAATGTGCTAAGAAAACAAAAGTAGAAAATATCTTGATAGGAAAAAAATTGATAAAATTTCTCAACTACAAATACAAGGAAATATCCCAACTGAATGCATAAATATGTAAAATATTTATAAATAGACACTATGGAAAAATGCTGCATGTATTTTCTGTAAAAAATTTAAATTATTTTGTTCTAATGTTAATGATTCTAAACATTGCTAAACAAATGTCAACATGCACGAATATGTGCCATTATACTCACACATTGCACACAGATTGGAAAAAAGTAAAACTGCCTCTTTTCAGATAATATATGACTGTTCATTACAAAATCTCAAGTGTCTACAGTCAAGCCACTAAAGATAATAAAAGAATTCAACACAGTTATAGACTATAAGAGAAAGGCAAATATTCAGAGATCAATTACATGTTCATAATGTACACAGCAAAAAAAAAAAAACAGAAATCCAGATTTTAAGACAATGTGATTACAATGTCATGAAAAAAGCTGAAATGGGGCTATATTTCATGAAATACATGCAAGAACTAGACTCTGACAGTTAACATTACAACATGACTTTAAAGATGGAGAATTTGTAATTGGAGAAGTAAACTTATTAGCAAGTTAGAAGACTTACTCTGTCAACACATTCATTCCTCTAAGTCTTTACTCTCAATTAAATGTCATCAAGAGTAAAATTACAACAAACAGTATTTTGAAATAGACAAGCTATTTTTAAAATTGTTTTTATCAAATCAGCATACAAAAAAACTATTTTGAAGAAGAATAAGAACAAAGTAGAGGTCAAATACTACCTGTATCAAGGTTTCATACAAAGCTAGAGTCATCAAGAAAGTGTTATATTGGTGTGAAATAAATACAGAACTCAAAACAACAGGACATAGAAGTCAGAAATAGACTAATACATACGTATATGCTCAACTAGTTTTCAACATGTTCCCCAAGTAATTCAATGAAGCAAATGATAGTATTTTCAACAAATCGCATCCCAAAATTGGAAATCTGTGTGCAGAAAATAAGTTTCAATTAATATTTCCTAAATATGCAAAAAGTAATTTTAAACAGTTATGAGAGCTCTAGAAGACAACATAGAAAAAAATGTATGTGACTTCATTACTCAAACACTTCTTAAAGCAAAGCATAAACCATTAGGGAAAATGAGAGACACTGACACATTCAACTTCATCAAAATTTGCAAGTGATCCACAAGAGAGCTTATCAAAAAGATGACAAAACAGAACACACACATAGAGAATATATCACCAAGTATAAAAATAAAGCAAGCAATAAAAAGATGTGGGACTGGGGAGATGTTTCAGTGGTTAATACATTTGCCTCAAAAGCAAAATTACCTGAATTCTAATGCCAGATTCCAGGTAAAAATGCAGGGCAGGAGCAGTGGCCCCCTGTAGTTCTAGTCCTGGAAAGCTGAGTCTCAGAATCCCCAAAGCAAGCTGAATAACCAGATAAACACCAACAGGGGGGTTTGGTTTCAATTAGAGATCTAGGCACACAACAGCAAGGTAGAAAAGAAATCAAAGGTAATTCTCGATGATCACTCTTGGGCATCCACAGGCACACACAATGAAGTATACTCATGTACATATACCCCCACACACAGAGACCTATACATATGCAAATACACACACTTAAACACACAATACACACGTATATGAAAAATAAAAATGGAAAAATATGTGAGTGATTGTGAAAGCACTCACTAAAGAAGACATATGAGGACCAGCCAGGCATGCAGGTCAGTGGCAGAGCACTAGACTACCAAGTATAAGACCCTGGATTTACTCTCCAGCACCACAAAGGAAACATCTCAAAATAACAACCAAAAAGACTATACATACAGTTTTAAATCATGCATATGACTTGAATGAAAATAATTCATAAAGACAAAATTCATGCTTTCCCAAAGATGGTGGGAACAAAGTTGAAAATTATAATGAAGTCTCTGTATGCAAGAACCCCTAATGCAATTGAAAGCACTAGTGCTACTAATCAATTGCTGTCTAAAATACAGAGCAACTGAAACTTATGTATTGAAACTAATATCACAACTTGAGAAAATGCCTTGAATAACCATTTTTTAAAAAAATATTTATTTTGGGTCCATGTTTGTGTGTGTGTGTGTGTGTGTGTGTGTGTGTGTGTGTGTGTGTATGAAGACACTGCATGTACAATACAGGTGTCAAGTTGATGTTTAAGGATTAGAGCTCTGTCAAACTCTGGGCACATTTGTAGAGAATTACCAGTTGAGTTCAGTTCAGAGAGAACCTACATAACTACTAGAACTCAGAGATTGTCTAGTTGATGGGAAAGCCCAGCTCATGATAAGGGGAACTAATTTCTGGACTGGTGAATAAAATACAGAGAGCTGGTTGAGAAAGTTGGCATCCTTCTGTAAACTTGGCCAGACATGCTGGTCTTGTAAGGATTTTCCTGCTTTCAGACATTATATGGATATGGTGTTGCCAATTCCCTCCATTCTGGTTGTTCGTATAAGCTCTCCTGCCAACCTGGACTAAGAACTGTAACTGCTTGGTAATTATTTTATCAGCCACCTACAGAGTTAATTGTTATATCCACAGAAGCCCAAAGGTGACTGTTGGGAATAATACTAGATTGCTCTACATCCTCTTGGCTTTGCTCTGGAATTCTCCATACTCTGCCTTCCAGAGCAAGAAGTATAGACTGCTGCCATTTATGCACAGTGTTTTTATATGGGACCTGTAATCTGAATGCAGATCTTTGTGCTTTTGAGGCAGAGGCTTAACCACCAAGCCATCTCCTCAGCTCAAGACTCACCATTTTAATGAGATGGCAAAGGTAGACTGCACTGGCTTGAATAAAGTGGTATGAGTCTCATCAATCATGGTATCATAGCTAGGCACAGGTGTCAACTGACAGTTGAGGGTTTGAGCTCTGGGTACATTTCTAGAGAATTAGTGGTAAAAGAGAATTAGTAGTGAGAAAGTTGGCACCCTTGTGTACACTTGGTCAGACATGTTGGTCTGGCAAGTAAGGATCATTGTGGCCAGTTCCTTCAGCCCTAGTACTGGTGCATGCTCTCCCATCAAGCTGGATTAAGAACTGTAACAAGACTATCTTAAGAAAATAAACCCCTTGTTTCCTTAAGCCATTTGATTTGTCAGCAAACCATGCAAGGAAACTGCAACACATGGGGATCATGTTACATCATAGGAAAGGCAATAACCAGCTTTAGGGTGAGAAGGTGGCTTTGTGCTCCAGAGAAGAACACCAAAGCTAAAAGCAGAGTGAGTCAAAAAGAGGCAGAAAGTGAGATATTACAAGAACCAGAGGGTAAAACTAAGAGGAGCCACTGAGGCCACTAGAACAATTTTGATTTGGACTTCAAGTCAAATCAGACATTGAGAAGTTGTTTTCTGATGTATTCCCACTACCTAACAATTTAATGATATCCTTTAAGTTACAAGCAAAATATATCCCCAAATACATAACAGTTCAAGTAATATCAAAGGTTTCCCTTTAAAGAACTTTTGAGAGGAGATCATCATCTGATTTGCATTTTAAAAGGGTCACACATTTGTATGTTGCAAATGAGCAAAGAAGAAAGCCTATGTTGGAGACTACCGTAGAAGCCTAAGTGATTATGGTAACTCTAAGATGATTATAGTTGATATGGAAAGAAAGATGCCAAATCTGGACATCTTTTGAAGGTAGATTCAGCAAGAATTCCTGACAAATTTCATGCAGGAACAAAGACTAGCTGAGGATGGCTGGAAGACTTGGGGTCAGAGCAACTGCTGTCATGAGGTTGCAGATGAAATGAAGACCCTGTCACATAAATGTGTAGGGCGTAATTCAGAAGCTTAGTCTCAGATATTTAGACTTAATATATATTAGATAACAAAATGAAGACCAAAAGAGTGTGTGTGTGTGTGTGTGTGTGTGTGTGTGTTTGTATAGATGATTAAGAAGGATATACAGATGACAGAGAAATTATGTAGATAAACAATACAAGATAGATAAATTGATAGATGATGATAGACAGACAGACAGACAGACAGACAGACAGACAGACAGACAGACAGATAGATAGATAGATAGATAGATAGATAGATAGATAGATAGATAGATAGATAGATAGATAGATAAAAGAAAGGTAACTGTAGGTTGAAAAGGGTTTAGGTAAGAAAATGCACATTTTATTTTTTCATTGTTTATATGAGCAATTTTTATTACTATTTACTTTTACAAGCATATTGAGTTCTGATTCTTGCTTATCTCCATCCCCCTCACTCCCATTTTCTTCCATCCCCTCATCAATCCATTCCACTCCCTTCCACCCTCCTACCTGGCCACTTCTATAAGATCCAAGGTTCATTTTGTACTTGTTCAATTGTTGTCCCTAATGAAACACCAGACGTGCCAGATACTATGACTCAATTGCATATGTGACTCTAACCATAACCAGTCAGTTCCAAATTAGGAAATACTTAATAGTGTGTAAAAATTGTGGTCGGATCAGGCACAACTATCTAATCAGAAGCCAGCCACTAACTGCTCAAGGAATTCCAAAGACCATAGGTAAGTAAGGGGTACTAGAAACTGTTTATGGGGTACTCGAAACTGCTGGTGGCTGGAGGTGACCAATCTCCACATGCCAACACCACTTTTACTTCAACTTGCCCAATCATGTATCTGCTAGGTTAAAAACCCCCTTCTCCCTTGTACGTCATCGGAGAGGAGGGCTCAGAGGAGAATCAGGCATGCACAAGAAAGGACTCTCTGGGAATTGGGGCGGGAGGCACTGAGGGATGGGGAGGGAGGGGGGAGGGGAGGAGGAGCAGGGGGTTCCGGGGAGAAAAAAACCCTTCTCCTATAGAAATAGCCTATAAAGACCATATAAAACAAAGACCGGGGCTCTCATTGCTAACCTGCTATGATAGGGGAGTGCGGGAGTCCTGGCTCCAGCTTGAATAAAGGCCTCATGTAATTGCATCAATGTTGGCTCCATAGTGGTCTCTTGGGATTCAGAAACCTGGGCACAACAGTATTCTTGCCTTGAACGGAATGTCTTATCCAACAGTGGACCTTTCCATCTTTAGGTTCTTACACACTTACCTTTCCCTCTTCCCAGAGGCTCCCCAATTCTTAGGATGGGGAGAGATTTAGGATGACCTGATTCTGGGTGAGCATTACTGGGTTGCTGGTAATCTGCACTATGGCTGGCCATTGTTGTCTACTTCACTGCTCTTTTACTGCCCTAGGATCCATCCTCTATGGGTGTTGAGATTCTCTACCTTTCTTATAGAAGATTTCTAGGCTGAGTGCTAAGTGCTCTTTCAAATCTATGAGTATAATAGTAGCTAAGAGAAGGTACACTTTAAAATTGATAGTTATATGTGATAGTCAAATACTTGATAATAGATACTGTCCCTAAGGGAAGAAATATAGAGGGGAAAGATAGCAATTTATCCTTGAGCTTCTCTAAAATGGAGCAGTTAAGAGAATTAAAAAGATAGACTTGCAAGGGGAAAAAAGAAAATGAAGACTGTGCTGAGCTGAAAGCCAAGTAAAGAAAACGTATCATTTAAGACTGCTCATAGACTAAGCTAAGCATAACTCTCAAGGAGTACAGTGGCCCCAAAAGATCTTGTAAAGCGTGATTTCAAAGAAGTGGAGTTTTTATTCACTTTCCTTTAACATATAAACTCATGTGAATGCAAAACTGCAATGATTAATGCAACACCCATCCTCAAGTTTGTCAATCACTAGTTGTTTTATGATTCCTGTTTCACTTTTAACTTACAATATCCTTAAAGCATATCCCAAACTTCATTGTATTTCAACTAAAACATTTCACTACATATTTTCAACCGATCAGGACTTTCAAGAATAACCATCGCACCACTGTCAACACTGCACAAACTTTGTGTCCTCTTTGTAGAACCCATTACCTACTAAGATTTTTTTAATTTGCTTTGAGATCAGTGAAGTGGTAGATGGGAGTGATCCAGTACACAGGGAAAAGTGATTCAAGAGAGATAAAGAAATTCAAGGGAGATTTAAAAAAATGCTTTGGGAGAAATGTCTTTGACTAGACACAGGAAGAACAATTATGGGCTTTCAAAATGGCACTACAAAGTAAAGGTCCTTGCAACCAAAGCCGATAGCCTGAGTTCTGTCCCTAGTCCCCACATGGTAAAAGGAGAGAACTGATTAATGAAGTTTTCCCATATGTGCCACGGCAGGTGTGCACACACACACACACACACACACACACACACACGAATAAATAAAGCCAAAAGAAAGTTAGAGATTTTAAAGGAGAGTTAATAAGATAATGGTAAACATACTTCCTATATCATAAAGGAGAGAAAAAAGTTTTTGGTGTTACAGATGCCAAGCATCTTGTTTAAAAAGTACAGTGGAGTCCCCTTTCGCCACACCCCCCCCTCCCCCCGCTCCGCCGGTCGGGACGCGTACGCGAGATCCAGCCGGGCTCTCACCGCGCGCTCTAGGACCCCCAGGTCAGCCCACAGGACCCGGCTCCGACTCCCGCCATCCAGCCGGAGCCGCGCGGGGGGCCGAGGGATGAGGAGGACCTCCCCCTGCGCCCGGGCCCCGCCCCAGCTGCCCTCAGGTTAAATAGCTCCACGCCGACGCCGACACGCCCATCGTCCCTTTTCACCCCACCCCGCTCCACCAGTCGGGACACGCGCGCGGTCCACCCGGGCCTCACCCCACGCCCTAGGTGAGTCCCCGTTCGGGCCCCGCCCACCAGTAACCCAGGCCAAATAATTCAGTTTAGTGAAATTGAGAGATCTTAAGAGTTAAAATGACAATGCCAAAGTCAAAGTGCAAATCCATGAGAAGCAACACTCAAGTAAACAAATTTCCCACTGAAGAAATTAATCCCATAATGTTAGACTCCAACAAGAACAAACCCGCGGAAAAAGGCCAAGAAAGCCTGACCCAGGATAACGACTTTCAAAACATGATCATTACCATGTACAATACTGTGAAAGAGGAAATCCGGGAGGAATTACATAATCGAATCAATCGCTTTGAAGAGGAACACAACAGACATCTGGAGGAGTTGAGAAAAACAGTGCAAGAAACAAAAAGTGGCATAGAGCAGTTAAAACAAACTCAAGCAGAGTTTAAAACTGAGCTAAAAGACAAGTTATCTTCAACCCAGAACTCCACAGAGAGTCTTATCAACAGAACTAATGAAGCAGAAAACAGAATTTCAGACCTTGAAGATAAAGTGGGAGTACTAACCAGCTCAATGGAAGAGGTTGTTAAAGCCAAAAAGATACTTGAGAGAAATATCCAAGAGATATGGGACACCCTGAAGAAGCCTAACATGCGTATTCATGGAATACCGGAGCAAGAATCTCAAAATACCACCCCTGAGGAAATTTTTCAAACGATCATCAAGGAAAACTTTCCTCATCTAAAAAAAGAGAGGCCCATTCATATACAAGAGGCATTCCGCACCCCAAACAGATACCACCAAAATAGAAGCACACCGCGGCAAATAATAGTTAAAACACTCCACATTCAAGATAAAGAACTGGTGCTGAGAGCTTCAAGGGAGAAAAAACAAGTCACTTTTAAAGGCAAACCTATTAAAATAACAAATGACTTCTCAGTCGAAACAGTAAAAGCAAGAAGAGCTTGGAGAGACATACTTCAAGTATTGAATGAGCAAAAATGTCAACCCAGGCTGATTTACCCTGCAAAACTATCAGTCATGATCGAGGGAGAAAGAAAAATTTTCCAGCACAAAGACAACTTTAAGGGATACATGGCCACCAAACCAGGCCTTCAAAAACTGCTAGAAATGATACTCAAGCGTGAAGAAAAAAACAGGCATATCCAGGAGAACAGAAGGCAAATATAACACCATTAAAAGCGAAGCAATACACTTATAAAAGCTACTAAACATAATAAATGTCTGGAATTAACAATAGTTTCTCCATTATAACACTAAATGTTAATGGACTTAATTCACCGATCAAGAGACACAGATTACAAACATGGATTAAAAATCACAATCCATCAATCTGCTGCCTGCAGGAAACCCATCTCACCACAAAAGATAGGCACGCTCTAAAAATAACAGGCTGGTCAACAATTCTACAAGCTAATGGAAGCAGAAAACAGGCAGGGGTAGCCATTATGCTATCAGACAAAGTGGATTTCAAACCAAAGAAAATTATAAGAGACACGGATGGATACTACATTTTAGTCACAGGTACAATTCACCAGGAAGATTTCACAATACTGAACATATATGCACCCAATACGGGCCCCTCCACATTCATTAAGAAAACCCTACAGCGTCTAAAGCATGAAATCAACCCCCAAACGATAATTCTTGGGGACTTCAACACCGCCCTCTCTACATGGGATAGATCAACAGGTCAAAAGCTTAACAGAGACACTTTGGAACTTAATCAAACCCTGAAAGAAATGGACCTCACAGATCTCTATCGAACTTTTCACCCACGCACCAAAGAATACACATTTTTCTCAGCAGCACACGGAACTTTCTCCAAAATAGATCACATACTGGGCCACAAAATGAATCTACACATATACAAGAAAGTTGAAATTCTAACCTGTGCCCTATCAGACCACCACGGCTTAAAGCTGGACATCCACAACACATCAAACAAGAGAAAATACACTAACTCCTGGAAACTTAACACTATGATGCTGAATGAGAACTGGATTCAGGAAGAAATTAAAAAGGAAATTCAAGATTTCCTGAAAGTGAATGATAACGAAAATACAACTTACCAAAATCTCTGGGACACAATGAAAGCTGGTCTAAGAGGTAAGTTCATAGCTCTTAATGCCTACGTCAAAAAAATGGAAACATCAGAAATAAACAACTTAACAATGCAGCTTAAAGCTTTAGAGAAACTAGAGCAATCTGATCCCAAAAGCAGTAGAAGAGAAGAGATTAGCAAAATAAGGGGAGAAATATCTGAAATCGAGACTAAGAAAACGATAGAAAAAATCAACCAATCAAAAAGCTGGTTCTTTGAAAAAATCAACAAGATTGATACACCCCTAGCTAAACTAACCAAAAGCAAGAGAGAGAAAACCCAAATTAACAAAATTAGAAATGAACATGGAGTTATCACTACTGATACCCAAGAAATCCAGAGAATTATAACATCATATTTCAAAAACTTATACTCTGTGAAGTTTGACAACACAAAAGAGATGGATGAATTTCTAAGTAAACACAACTTACCTAAATTGAATCAGGAAGTTGTGAACTATTTAAATAGTCCTATAACATATAAGGAAATCGAGGAAGTAATCTCGAATCTTCCCACCAAAAAATGTCCTGGACCAGATGGATTCAGCACAGAGTTCTACCAGACATTTAAGGAGTTAATAACACCAATACTCCTTAAACTGTTCCATCAAATAGCAAAGGAAGGAACACTACCAAATTCCTTCTATGAAGCTAATATCGTTTTAATCCCAAAACCTAATAAAGATTCATTTAAAAAAGAAAACTATAGGCCGATCTCCCTGATGAACACAGACGCAAAGATTCTCAACAAAGTCTTAGCAAATCGGATTCAAAAACATATTAAAAAGATCATTCATGGGGACCAAGTAGGCTTCATCCCCGGCACACAAGGTTGGTTCAACATACGCAAATCAATAAATGTAATTCATCATGTAAACCAGTCCAAAGTCCAAGACCACATGATACTCTCGATAGATGCAGAAAAAGCTTTTGACAAGATCCAACAGCCTTTTATGATCAAAACGCTAGAGACAGTAGGAATGGAAGGAACCTTTATCAATATAATAAAAGCTGTATACAACAAGCCCACAGCAAGGATTATGCTCAACGGGGAACAATTGGAAGCATTCCCACTTCGATCAGGAACTAGACAAGGCTGTCCACTCTCACCACTTCTATTCAATATTGTACTTGAAGTCTTAGCTGAAGCCATAAGACAAGAAAGGGACATAAGAGGGATTCAAATCGGCAAGGAAGAAGTCAAGCTATCCCTATTTGCAGATGACATGATCTTATACCTGAGTGATCCCAAAAACTCCACCAGGAAGCTCCTGGAACTAATTGAGAAGTTCAGCAGGGTGGCAGGATACACAATAAATGTGCAAAAATCAGAGGCCTTCCTATATGCCCAGAATGAAAGAAGTGAAAAAGCCTTGAGAGAAACAATACCATTTACTATAGCCCCTAAAAAAATGAAATACCTTGGTATAAACCTAACTAAAGAGGTAAAAGACCTTTACAATGAAAACTTTAAAACCCTAAAGAAAGAAATTGCAGAAGACACCAGAAGGTGGAAAGACCTCCCTTGTTCCTGGATTGGCAGAATCAACATTGTAAAAATGACCATCCTACCAAAGGCAATATACAGATTCAATGCTATACCAATCAAAATCCCAAAGCAATTCTTCAAAGAAGTTGACCAAATAATCTCAAAGTTCATATGGAGACACAAAAGACCCAGGATAGCAAAAACAATCCTGAGTAACAAAAACACAGCTGGAGGTATTACCATACCAAACCTAAGTCTATACTACAAATCCATAGTTATAAAGACAGCCTGGTACTGGCTCCAAAATAGACACACAGATCAATGGATAAGGATTGAAGACCCAGATATAAGCCCACAAAGTTACAGCCATTTGGTCTTTGACAAAGGGGCCCAAAGAATCCAATGGAAAAAGAACAGCATCTTCAACAAATGGTGCTGGCAAAAGTGGATCTCCACATGCAGAAGATTAAAGCTGGACCCGTACTTGTCACCATGTACAAGACTTAATTCCAAATGGATCAAGGACCTTGATATCAGGACAGAGACTTTAAAAACCATAGTTGAAAGGATAGGGAACTCCCTCGAGCTGATTGGGCTAGGCCAACACTTCCTAAACAGACATCCAATGGCACAATCACTGCTACCAACTCTCAACAGTTGGGATCTTGTGAAATTAAAGAGCTTCTGTTCAGATAAAGAGATTGTCACACGAGCTCAAAGGCAACCCACAGAATGGGAGAAAATCTTCACTAACCACATATCTGACAGAGCTCTACTGTCCAGAGTGCACAAAGAACTTAGAAAATTAAACTCCAAGGAAAACACTGGCCCAATTAAAAAATGGGCCCTGGAACTTCAAAGAAACTTTACCAGGGATGAAATTAAAATGTCTAACAATTATCTTAAAAAATGCTCCACTTCCTTCGCCATCAGGGAAATGCAAATCAAAACTTCCCTGAGATATCATCTCACCCCGGTCAGGATGGCAAAAATCCACAATACAAACAACGACAAATGCTGGAGAGGATGTGGAGAGAGGGGAACTCTCCTACATTGTTGGTGGGAATGCAGGCTCATACAGCCACTCTGGCGAGCCGTCTGGAGATTCTTAAAGAAATTAAAGATTGAAATGCCATATGACCCTGCTATCCCACTTTTGGTAATAACCCCCCATGCAGCAGAGGTTCGCCTCGATAGCACAAGCTCGACCATGTTCATAGCAGCACTGTTTACAATAGCAAAGTCATGGAATCAACCTAAATGTCCAACAGTTGACGAGTGGATAAGGAAACAGTGGTACATCTATACAATGGAGTACTACTCAGCCATCAAAAATGATGAATTACTGGAATTTGCTGGGAAATGGATGTCATTAGAAAGAATTATATTAAGTGAAGTATCCCAAACCCAGAAAATTAAGCGCCGTATGTACTCCCTAATAGGTGGCTCCTAGTACCAAACTCACCCAGCCCACATTGAGACAATCAAAAGTAAACCTATGAAACACAGTAACTGCAAGGATTATGAACAAGAGAGATGGGTTAGGAGGGCCACACCAGAAACAAGGACAGAGGAGACCATGTTACAGCAGAGAAAATAGGCCTCCATCAAGGTCTGCAAGTAAGTAATGAGAAACCTGGTTAAGTTCACAGACGTTCTTTCCTGATCTCACCAGAAGGGGAGGGCATATAGTCTAGCAGATAAAAAGTAATCATTTTGCAAATGGGTGATGGACCCCTCCCTCAGTGAGGTTTCCTACTCTTATTACATCTACCCTTGAATGTGCTATTACAACAAGACTCCAGTTTAACAGCTTTTTGTCTCTGGCCAGGGGGTGACATACAGTGCCCAGCAGAATGTAGTGAAGGGAATTGCAGGAGCAGCAAAACTGCAAAAGAAAATCAACAAACCACAATCCAGAACTTCAGAGACTATATCAATCAAATAGAACTAGGAAAGCCTAATCTCTCCCCATCCTGGAGCTCAGGGACATTTGCGGAAGAGGGGGCGGTAAGATTGTAAGAGCAAAAGGATGGGAGGAGCAACGATTTGCAAGATTCTCAACAATAGTTGGGGCCAAAGCAATCGTAATGGGACTTTGCATGCCCTGCGCAATGTCCAGCGCACTGTTGCCCTCATAAAGTCTAGCATCTGTTAAGGGCACCGAGACCCCTGGAGGCAAGGGATTGACAGCCATAGTAGTGATCTTATGCTTAAGGGGAACAAGAGAAAGGGCTTATGGAAATGCCACTGGGTCCTTATATGTCATCGGAGAGGAGGACCCAATAGAGAGTTAGGCGTATACAATAAAGGACTCTCTGGGAATTGGGGGGGAGACACTGGGGGAAGGGGAGGGGGAGGAGGGGGGAGGGAGGGAACTGGTAAAAAATTTTAAAATGTATAATTAAATTTTTAATAAAAAAAAAAGATCCTCAGGTTGTAAATGTTTATCTCAAGTTGAATAAAACACAAATGTATGACAAAGCTAAAAAAAAAAAAGTACAGTGGAATTTTTTGTGTTTTCTTTTTGATCTGCTTTTATTTGCAATGATGAGATTCAAGATCACTAGCTGAAATGGAGGAGGAGTAGAATGTTGCTTGGGATTTTCAGAGAATATACTATACCAGTAATCCCTGGTTTTGAGTACATATCCAGGAACATTCTATTCTGATTGTATGGGAACATTTGAAGTTGCATTCACAGACTGGAGATGAGAAAATTCGTTGCCTAGTTCCACATTTTCTTCCTACCTCATTCATCCCCTAATTTTAGTGATCTATGAAATGCAACATGCTAATGGGGGTCTTGCTAATCTCCCTGACCAGTGTAACATACTTTGAATCATATAATTCCCATCTAATCCATAATGGATAGAAATTCTTGATTTAAGAAAAGGAGAAATGTGGGTCTGACAAGGTGGCTTAACAGAAAAAGGTACATGCATACAAACCTGACAGCCTGAAATCGATCCTCAAAGCCCACATGGCAGGCAAGAACTAACTTCCAAAACTGTCCACTTACTTCCATATGCATGCCTGCTCTATTTTTCTCTATTCTCTCTCTCTCTTTCTCATAATCAATATATTAATTATAAAAACATCAATAAAAATAAATAAAAGCATTAAAAGGGGGCACAGTGAGGCTCTGAAATACACAATATACATTTAAGAAAACGCAACGGGAACCAGGGAAAAATGGCTCAGGGGTTAGAACTTTTGCCTTACAAGCAAAAAGCACCAGTTTAGATCCCTAAACACATGTAAAAATGCCAAATGGAAATGATGATGGCTTGTACTTCCAGTCCTGGATGGTGGAGCCTGAGAAGCCCCAGAGCAAAAACATTAAGGAGGTAGAGCAATCCAGTACAATTTCCTCTGTGTTACCTTTGCACTTACACACACACACACACACACACACACACACACACACACACCAAAAATGCAGCAGTTTGACTTTCTAAGTGTAAAATGTAAACAATGGATCAGTGTGGCCATTAAGGTTGACCGATGGGCATTGAACTGAAGTTACACAGAAGCACAATGTTCTCTGTGCTACAGAGAGTAATTATGTGCTGCACATCTCAAATGGCTAGAAGCAAGGAATTTTGAATGAATTTCTTTCTACAAAATGAATTTATGTAAATTTTACAAAAAATTAATAAACTCATCAAAATATGAAGAAAAAAGGAATACCTAGCTGTAGGTTGTTGAACCTGATGTAACAAATGCATCAAAAGGCTAGAAAAGATGGAAAATATGTCTTTTGGACTAGAGATGAAGCTCAGTGGCTGAAAGCCCACCTGCATAAGTGAGGAACGAGTAATGTGTGCACACACACACACACACACACACACACACACACACACAAATGCACATGCACAAACAAGACAAAACAAAACAAAAACACAGGAGAGAAAGGAGCTTGATGCTCTGAGGAAGGCAGAGGCATATTCTACCTCATAGCCCCTAATGTAATCTACCACTCCCCCCTTTGCTGTATAAATTACAGTGAATATACCAAGTAACAAATATAATATTATTATATTTTATTATATTAGGAGTATTTCAAATGAGTAGGAATAAAAGTAGATTCTATTGGAATCTACTTCAATTTTTCATCCTTATGCCTATAAATTATTATTCTCTCTAATAGGATTAATATGATAATCGCTGCCCTCTAGGGATGAAGGAAACAAGCAAAGAGATAACTCCAAAACAAATGGCAACAATAGTAGCAGTTACAGTGACAGCTTTGAATGCTGCAGCCCCACGGCAGCCCACTCACATAAGTCCTGTTTCTATCCAAGTTCTGTGGTGAACCAAGTAAGACTGAGATGGAAACATTCGGCTGGTAAGCCAGAGACAGGGCTCTGCACCTCTAGATCAATGTAGACATAAAACAGTCTTCAGGCTCATCGGTTCCTCAGGAATAAGAATGGACTAAGACTCGGGGATCTCTTCCAAAAAGATTTCAAACTGTCCTTGTCTTTGTCTAGTGAAATTTGAGTCTTAACTATGTGGGATCAAACTATTACCTTTGGTCTAGTTTGTACTACCTAAGATGAGGATTCTGACCTTACACTTTAACAAAGTTACCCCTTTCTCAGTGTATTGTGAGGACATACTTTAAATATATTCCTTGATAACTTTCTGTGCACATAATGAGGCTGATTGCACTCAACGTTCACCCTCTCTTGTCTCCCTCTAGAACCAGCAGAAATCCTCTTTGCAGCTCTCATGTCATTTTGTTTTGTCTTTACTGATCACTGAGTTTTACCAGGGCAGTCACACATGCAACACATATGTGCTGACTTGCACTTATCCTTTGAGGCTTGGGGACAGGAGAAGCTAGAAGACAAGGACTGTCCAGCAGACAGAGTTTCCTAGCTCCTCCCCAAATCATTTGACTCATCTTTCTTTCTATCCTTTCAGAGAGCACACTTTTCAGAATGTCTGGCTAGAGGGATAACAGAAAGCAATGTTATGGCAACAAAAACTTTATAATCCAGATTTCTGTTTCCCTTTGGATGGTTCTTTTACTCCAGACTTGGATTTCTCTGTGTCGCTTGATTCTATTTCCTTCTTTCTATATTGATGGCTGTGTGCAAGACCCCAAATCCTAGCATTTTCATTAAATCTCTTCATTTTCCTGAACTTTTTCTTTCTAAGTCAAAGCAGAAGGATCCATGAATCTCTATATTCCTCAATAAGAAAAGCTTTTTCTACTACATGAACTTTATTTCCAATAAATAAAAACTTGGCTTTCTTCATTCAGTTAAACTTGCAAAAGATTTGGGTAATGCACATTTTCATCTATAATCATAATTGATTAAATCAGTTGTTTTTGCTGACCACAGCCATATGAGAAGCTTAAAATCATGAATGTAACCTTAACGTAGTTAATGCAAAATTGGAAAACTGCCAAACACATGGCTAACAATCTAATTACTTCCTTAACAACTGAATATATGTTTAATGATATTTCTAATTTATTTTTAGTGCTAAAATGAACTTTTCAAGAACCCACAAGTGTAGAATTTGAATAAAAGTACAGCCAACATAAGGTACACTATGTAACAATATTAAAGCAATATTTAAATGTCAAAGGCACCCCTTAAGTGAATGATATGATTTTATGTTCATGATCCCATTTTTTACTATTACACAGATAAAAATAGGAATAAGAAAAATGACAGGCTGCCTGTCAGGTTGAGTTCAACTGGAATCTGAATGAAGCAGGGCTATTTGTTCAATACAGTAGCAGCCCTTATGCACCCTGTACCCAGAAAAGGGCCTGGTTCATTCATGTATTCATTACATAAATATTAGCTGAATGGATAAAGCTGAGTTCTAATTTCAGGCTAAATTTGTGAATGGAAAATCGTTTTAAACCAAGATTTTCCAGAATTTCTAAATGTATTTAAGTTGCTTCAGAGAGCGAGGTAAATCAGGAATGATATTTAACAACTTCAAGTGAATGAGACTGAAGCTGTGTTTACCTAATCAAAACAATATTTATAAAGCATAACACTTAGAACATGTCAAAACAAGAATTAAAATATGAGAGAAATCTCCAGAGAGAGAACTAGTGATGTTGGCTGCTCTGTGCTTATGTTTCATCAATGTCTTCTCAGTTAGTCACTTCAAAATGGGTCACTGAGGTCAGCAAGACAATACACCTGACAGTGTCCATAATGTCTTAGTATACTACCTTTCTTAATGAAAATGAAGAAAACGGTTTGAAGACATGGTAACATTAGGAATCTTGTGCTATGATTTTTAAAGAGGGGGGTTGTTTTGAGCCTAATTACACAAACCTGTAAAATAAAATGTTGACTGTAAAACAATATTGTTGATTTCAAAATAGAAAGACTGTGTATAGGAACAAAGAATGAAAGTAACTCTTAGAAATTGGAAAAGACAGGCTGGAAGATAGGTCAGCCAGTGTGACAGTTAGTCTCGCCTGCCAACTTGAAGCTTGTGAAGCGGGCCTCTGGACACATCTATGAGGTATTGTTCAATTAAAGAAGGACTCTGAGCAAGCCTGAAAGAGATTGTTCTCACTGATGCAAGAAGACACAGCCTAGAGTGACTGAGACCATTCCCTGTACTGGTGGATAAGATGGCAAGAGTTAGGTAGCCTTGTGTCAGGCTAGCAAACTAGAAAGCACATATGATACATTGGCTGTCTTCCCCGGCTCTGGACTTTGTATGTGAAATGGCCAGTTCCACAGACCCCTGATGATTACTTTTCTGCCATGAAGAACCATAGCCTATAATTGCATAATGAATAAAATGTCATGTTCCCTTAAATTGTTTGGAATGGGCATTTATTATAACAATGAAGTAATGAAGCTATGAAAGTTAAGTAAGCATGAGAACCTGAAATTGATAGAACCCACATAGAAAAAAGAAAAAAACAAAAAACAAGTCTAGCAGCATGTACTGTAATCCCAGTACTGGGGATCTGGCAAAAGTTAGATTCTTGGTGATTAGCAGATAACCAGTAATCATAGAGCCACTGGCCAGTGACATCTATCTCAAAAGGCAGTGCCTGAAGAATAGTGCCTGAAGTTGACCTCCAGCTTCCCCATGTGCATGAACATGTATGTGTACACACACATACACACACACACACACACACACACTTTTTTATTTTGTGTGTGGGGTGTGTGGGGATGTGTGTGTGTGAAAAGGAGAGAGAGAGAGAGAGAGAGCGAGAGAGAGAGAGAGAACTGTGTATCCTTGTGTCCCTGTGGAGGACTAAATATTTTGGGAATCATCTTGGATTGTTTCTACCTCCTTTTTGCTTTACTGTGGGATTTGCAGGCTCCACCCACCAGGGCCAGAAGTGCAGGAAAAAAAAAAAAGAAGGAAAAAGGGAAAAACAAAGCAGCACATCGTCCTGGGAACATCCACAGTTAAGACCCATGCCATGCTTCTCTGTACTTCTTTTCTCTTGATATTATAGCAAATAACCCCAAGATCTGGTAACTTAAAAAAAAGTTATCATTTTTCAGCACTGAAATATATCTTAGGAGAACCATGAGTTTGGGGCCACCGTTACCCACATAACCAGAACCTGTCTAAATGAGTATATTTTTAAGTAGAATATATTTTTCTTTATGAACAGATAGCAGAGGCTGAGGGGACTGGCCATACCATGACTACAGGAAGAGCTGAGAGGGGAAAGGACTAAAACATTCCTTCCACCTTGCCAATCTACCAAAGTCAACCAGTTCTCTCTCAAGCACATCCAGCTACACAAGTAATAGTCCCACCTACTATGAGATAGGTCTCCTCAGAGACCCAGAGGCTTGTCTTTACTAAATAATCCTCATAGAAGTACCTTAGACACATCTTAGGCTCAGGTCTCAGTTGTCAAGCTATCAGCTGCCATAGTCTGTCTTGCTTATCTGTCATATAGTCTGTCTTCTTCTTTTTACTGTACAACAGGCCAAAGTATTTTGTGTTAAATCCACCTTTGCCAAGTTTTGACTTCTTTTCTTACCAGCCTTCCAGCTCCTCCTTTTCTTTCATTATCAAGCTGCTATGGTAAGAAAGCATGCACACCCTGCTCCCATTTCCTCATCCCAGCTCAGTCACCTGCTTAGGTTCATAACTTATTACCTATAAGTAATACATGACCCACACAATTTAGGGCAAGAAAGGAATTTAATTCCCACTGATAACTCCTAGTTATGGTCTATCATGGCAGGAAACTTAGCAGGAACTGAAGGAACATGCCATACCACAAAGTCAAGTGCAGAAGACCAATGTTGCATCCTTGCTTACCAGTTTACCAGTTTGGCAAATTGCTGATCAGGTTTCTCCATTTTATCCACCTGCCCAGAAATAGGTCCCAACCACAACGGGAACAACTTTCCACTTCAGCTATATCAATGAAGACAATCATCTAAGGCTTGCCAAAAGGCCTTTACTAAGCAATAAATCATAGATATGACAGAGTTTCACCTTCCCATGATAAAGCTGACACCTGGAGCTAACTGTCACAGTCACCAAGCTCCATGTTCTGCTGTCCCTTGAGTTAAAATGTCATAATTGTTTCCTTAAAAACAAGGAGCCCTGTGGTGCGTGTGTGCTACCCAGATATGATCTCCCATCAGCCCAGAATCACCTTCTGTTGACTCGGAACTTTTCCTTTGACTTGGCCTTACTGCTTAAATCCAAAACTTTACTTTATGCTTATGCCTTCAGATATCTATCTTATCTAACTTTTGTGCTGAGATATTGGCCTCTTTGCCCTTCCCTCCCATTTTCCCTCCCCTACATGTGCCTCAATGTGGATTCCTAGGGAGCTGATGATTGCTCCGAGAAAGCTTATTAGCCAGTTCACTAGGTATTATACCTTATGCTCCAAACACATTTACAGAACCTAAAGTGACCAGACATAAATTACCATGCAAAGTACTATGGTACATTAAGTGTTTGAGGAAGCAAAGTATAGAAGATTCAATTATTAGGGTTATTCATTAAGGTAGATTTCTCAGAGGAGCTAAGGGTTGAAGAAGCTGGGGGAAATGGATTCGCTCGGTTACCTACTTAACTTGGAAAAGACGATAATTCATTTCCCTTTATCCTCAAAGAGAGCCAAAGAAAACAATTCAGCAAGATGTTTTAGCAATCAATCCTGTGTGTTTAATGACCCTTCAGAAGTTTTAACTCAGCCATTCATGAAATCATGAATGTGTGATAAAGTTCAAATGCATCATCTTATCATCACTTTGTATATATTCTATGTGGAGACCAGCTAAATAATATTTGCTCATCTTTCATCAAATGAAATGATGTAGATTTTTCAACTTAACCAAATATCCTTTTATTAGTGACATTTGTATGCTCAAAATCATCATCTATATTCCATACAAATCCAGCCCCATGGCACAGAGCCAAATTTATCCAGGGACATACAGAGCTGGTTCAAATCCCTATGTATTTTTTTTAGCAATTCTTGGAACCAAGCACAGTGGTACACCCCTATAATCCAGCATTGGAAATCTGAAGCTAGAATACTACAAAATCAATGGCCATCTAGGCTACAAAATGAGACCCTATTTCAAATAAACTACTAGCTTCTGCTTATTACTTTGAGACTACATTTCTTTAAGTGTATGACAAGGAAAAATTATGCACACATGATAATGCAGTCATTGATGTGAGGATCAATAAGAAAAGTTACTGAAAAAGTTGGACACAATGTGACCACTAAATATCACTGCCTTCTCTTTCATTTCCTCTTCATCACAATTTTTTTAAATTTTTTATTGTTTATTATTTATTCAATTGTGCCTGTATGTGTGTACGCATGTGTGTATGTATGTGTGTATGTATGTGTGTGTGTGTAGAACCAGGACGAATTCAGGAACCACCATGGACGCCTCCACCTCCTTATTTACTCTGCCCCGAGATTCACAGGCTCCGCCCTACCACGACCAGAAATGCAGGCCACCCCCGCTTCTGCCTGGCATCTATACGTGGGGTCTAGGATCTGAACTCAGGACCTTCTGCCTGCAAGGCAGAGGCTTAACCCCTGAGCCACCTCTCCAGCCCCTTCATCACAAGTTTAAGCCTGGGAGGTTTACTTATTTTACTCTATATTTATATGAAAAGTAGAATATAGTATCTGTTTTGAAAAATAATTTTTAAATGTTATTTCCTATCTGCTGTCATTATGAATATGAGCAATATGTCTTGCACTTCTCTCCAATCTGTTTGACATTCTCAAGAAAACTTAAATATATGTGTATATATGTGTGTGTGTATATATATATATATCTTCCATTGAAGCCATTGTATTCTACCATCAAAAGATTTATGAGACAGATGCTTGCAAATATATTGCCAATCTATCACTGTAACACTTTTTGTTGTTTTTCTCTGTATTTTATTCTATTTATTACATTGGTCTTTTAGTACAAAAAAAGATAGTTAAAACTAGACATTTTAGTAGGAAAATGTGCCAGGAAATGTATAGATAGATGAGTTCAAACCTAAAGTTTGAAAAAATTATGTACTGTGGGAATCCATAC
Source organism: Typhlomys cinereus (assembly GCA_023101885.1). Taxonomy (NCBI): domain Eukaryota; kingdom Metazoa; phylum Chordata; class Mammalia; order Rodentia; family Platacanthomyidae; genus Typhlomys; species Typhlomys cinereus. The sequence goes on along the minus strand of JALPQD010000751.1, from coordinate 111,871 downwards.
AAAACATTAAAAAAGCTTTTGAAGATAAGAATCACTAATGATATATCTCTAAAACCCAGTTGGGATAACATAGCTCTACAGAGAAGGATTAAAATCAGTAGTCCCCAGAAACAGGAAGGTAGACCACGGTTAATTTAATGATAAAATGTAGTGATTCTTGGGAAATCAAAAAAATGTGTTGAGAATACTTTTTCACTGAAAATGACCATATATGAAATACTGCAGAAACAGAGATATCCATTTTCCTAGAAAAGATTTGTTAGAGATCAATATTGCTTGAAAAGCAGAAGAAACATGTAACTTATAAAACCAAATCCATTTGGGATTCATTCCAAAGTCGTGAAAGTGGCAAATGTTTCAGAATCCTGCCTCAGCTATATTTCATGTCTCTCTGTAAATTGGGGTGGGACCTACAAAGTACAGAAACATGAATTCAGTTCTATATAAAAAAGACCTTTAAAAATCATAACGAAGGTCTTATTACTTTTATTCTCACAAAGCAGAAGTCTCACAGAATGTTCTAGAATTTTTTTAACCCATTTTATCTTGCAGCCTTCAGTTTGGCTCTAAATGACACATCTCCTTCAGTGTTCTCTAAATTTTTTAAGTTGAGATTGCTTTGCATTTAAGATGCTTTGGCAAGGACTGTAATGAGAATTTTAAATCTGAGCAAAATCTCTTGAAGTTCTAAATGAGACCATCAAAGAGAACGTTCACCAGATGGAACTAGTGATTGATCTAAAGCCTAGAGCCTTACTTTTAATCTCTTGTTTCCCAGCAAAGAGAAATTTTGTAGACTCTCCTTTCTTCTTAAAGACTTAACTAAAATATATGAGTAAAATAGAGGCACTATGCCTCATGTATATTTACAGGATGCAGTTCAGTTCATTTTTTGTCAGATCTCAGAAAAGAGATGGAATGCAACATAGTAGAAAACTCATTGCAAGCAAAAGCAAGTATGCTACCTGGGGTCTCTTATTATTCATAAAAGACACTAACATTATAATGAGGACCCCACCCTTAAGAACTTTATCTAACCCCAGTTATCTCCCAAAGTCTTCATCTCCAAATAACATTAACATGAATTTGAAGAAACATATTCAAACCATTCAGTAAGGTTACCACTTTGTTACCACCCTTTGTTTTATTCTCCACTGGCTACTGGGAAGTCCCCAACAAATTACATGTTGTTTCATGTCGTTTTTTCTCTGGACATAAGATCCTGTTATCTTGGGCTTTGACCCCAATAACCATAGTAACTATATAAAAAAGAAAGAGAAAGAGAGTAGAAAGTCAAGCCCTGAACATTAGTTAATCTGTTTCTACTGTATAGCAATCTCCTCAGATTTGAAACATTCTGTCTAGGAGGGATCTCAAAAAAGTTCCTGAAACTAACAAGTACACTTTCCAGAGATGAAGAAAACAGTAAACAATGCTGGGGAAGGAGAGTTTGTAACCAGCTGCACTGTGTAGAGTAGACCTCTCAGGACTCAAACTATGTACTGAGAGCTGGGGGCTGGAGCTGTGACCTTCATGGGTGGTCATCCATTTGAGGGTGCATTAGTGGCTAAGTCATCCCTGATCCCAAAAATAACCCCAAACACATTCCCTTATGTGGTCCCAATAAACTTAAAAGATCATCAAGTTAGACTCTGATGTAACCATTATTGTATATGTCATTAGTTTCTTGTCTTGATTGAATGAATATTTATATGATGTCTTCCCAAGAAAGTTGTCAGATAAGACATGTGGTTAGATGATAGCTTGTGGCTGAAACTATGATCGTAGAACTAAGATTTAGAACCATGTTTGAAATTTTAAGACACTGCTACGCTATAGTCCTCAACTCACTTCCATATATAGTCTCTCTCTCTTTCTCTTTCTCTCTCTCTCTCTCTCTCTCTCTCTTTCTCTCTTTCTTTTTCTCCCCCCTTCCTCTCATTCTCTCCACCCCCAGGGAACAGAGGATACTGAAACTGAGAGGACATAGACATAACTTGATGTTTCATTTGCCTTATGCAAACCAGGCTTTTATATGAATGATAAATTTACAACATATAAAATCACTACAATGTTTGTGGATTTTTTAAGTCTAAATTTCTTATACCATTTCTTACTGAAGACCTTCCTTACACAGTAAAGTCAATAAAGTGGAATTCATAGGATGCACATACCTTATGCTTGTGACATATGTAAATGTTTCCCATGGGTTTAAATATTTTAATGTGACCTGGTTACCACATTGACCAATATAATTGCCTAACCAAATTGGCATACAAAATTAATCACAATAGATTATTAGTGAGGCCATGCTATTCAAATATTTGGCTAAACTCATCTAAATCAAAAAAACTTTTAGCAAAATCAGTTTTGAAATGCATAGACTTTAAGTAGATTACTTTCCATCATGTTAGTGAGACTTACCCAATCATATGAAGGCTGTTAAAACAAGCAATTAACTCATGAAAAAGAATAAGAATGACTTATATCAGCAGTTGCCTTTAAACTTAAGTGCTACCAATTTTTCCTGGGTCTCTGGCATATGAGCAAATCTTTCTGACTTTGGATTGGCCAGTCTCTGCAATCATGTAAATCAATGTTCCAAATGAAGAGAGAGAGACAAAGAGAGAGAGAAAGAGAAAGAGAGAGAAAACATATATCATTGGTTCAATTTTTCTGGAAAATACTGATTGTTATAGTATCTTTTAAAACAGTAGCTGACCATAAGGGAAAATACTGTGTGAAAATTCATAGTTCTTATCAATCAAGTCAATATCAAGTAAATTAGCATCCCAAGCTCATTCTGGATTTGAGACATTTGCCATAGAAATATTTTCAGATGTTAGTATTGATAATGCTTTTGTATCTGAAATAGATCATCTTTCGATAATTAGGAACAAGGAGCAAAAGTTGAAAAGACTGAAACCAGAAGGTTCAAATATACGGAAAACATGCATGCATGTAAGCAAAGTAGCTCATCTCATTGTAAGTTATTTATTGGACATCTTCTTTTATTAGGCTTGCATTAGACATGAGAAATATAAAACTAATAGGACCATGAGTTTGTTTTCTGGCCTATGGCATGTGATTTACCAAATATAATAGCAGCTGTGTGTCGCCTATCCCACACATGCTTCTTGCTGCGTGACTTTGATACTGTTCTCTTAGAAGGCAATTCATGTGTCTCCATCTTGCAACTGCATAAGCCTTTGCTTCAATTAACATGCTGTGTGTTAATGTCATCCAAAAGTGATAAAAAATGACAATTTTCATAATGAAGCCATAATGACAACATAGAATTTCTGCCTTAATCTCCCTAGACAACAACACTTATGTAAGCAGTTCAAAGGTCTTAAATTTCTGATATAGAAGGACCACATATAGACTACCAAGAATATATAGAGAAAAGGAATGAATATTTAGCTCAGAGGTAGAGTGTTTGTCCAGCATGGAGAAGGCTTTGGTTTCTGTAGCACAAAGGAGGAAGAAGAGGAGGAGGAGGAGGAAGAAGAGGGAGTGAGAGGAACAGAGGAGGTGTAGAAAAGGAAAACCTGGCAGTGATTTCTGCTCCATCTACTATCCAATTTAAGACAAAACAACTCAGACTGAATTGTGCTCCACACCTTTTATATGATGCCTTTTTAAACCTCTAAATGGCTGTATTTGGAGATTATTCTTTTTCACATTGAACTAAAGTTAAAAGAGGTAGGATCTATTCAATATAACTTTGTCTGTATAAGAAGAGAAAAGATCTGCCCCTAAAGGCACTGCACATGTGGCTGCAGTGTCTCATGGGCATCAGACAGTGGCAGAGAAGAAATGGGACTATTTCTACATTCAGTGTTCTCACCTGTGGACAGCTGAATGGCTAATATCCTAACATACCACACTGTCTGCCAAACCCCTGAATTCCATATGTGTGTATTCACAACATGAAGGCCTCTCATGTGGTAGGTTACATGTATTCACAAGGTTAATGGCTTCCTGTGTCCTCCCAAATGGGATGGTCTCTTGTGAGCCAGGTTTCCATGTGCCCACAATGTGTATGGCCTCCTGTGGGCCAGAGCTCTGTGTGCTCATACCATGAACTCAGTCTCATAGAAGATGGAAAAAACTGCTACATGCTTAATATATTTTCTTTCATTGCTTACATATCACTTTATTTTTTTAATAATTTTTATTATTATTATTATTTATTCAACTGTGTGCATATGCGTGTGTATGTGCGCGCACGTGTGTGTGTCTGTGTGTGTGTGTGTGTGTCTGAGTATGTGTAGAACCACGGACGAATTCGCGAACCACCATGGATGCCTCCACCTCCTTCTGCCCCGGGATTCACAGGCTCCGCCCTACCAGGACCAGAAGCGCAGGCCGCCCCCGCTTCCGCCTGGCGTCTATACGTGGGATCTGGGATCCGAACTCAGGACCTTCCGCCTACAAGGCAGAGGCTTAACCCCTGAGCCACCTCTCCAGCCCCCATATCACTTTATATTGTCCAATTTTTTAAAAAAAATTGGACTCTGGGAATTGGGGCGGGAGGCATGGGGGGATGGGGTAGGAGGGGTGAGGGGAGGGAGAACAGGGGGTTGGGGGGGGGAAGAGGAGGGAGGGAGGGAACTGGTGTACCTATTAAGTTTGTATGAGCTGAAATAATAATAAAAAATGTATTAAAAAATTTGGATATAAAGGCAGGAAGTGGATATGCTAGAGAAATGGCCAGGGGAAAGGGTGATAGGGGTAGCTATGATAAAAAATGCACTGTCTACATGTATGACATTGTAAAAACAAAACTAATTTAGAAAACAAACAAAAACGGGTTGAGAGGAAGGGAGGGAGGGAAAGAGTCAGAAGAAACATTGGGCTCCCTCTCCTCTCTCCCTCTCTATTTCGCAGAGCAAGAGGTCTAGATCCCATACCAGAAGCCATTCTAATAGTACCTTGACCATGTTATGATAGCCACAGAAGTTAATAAAGTACTCTGATTCAGGGAAGTAATCCCTCCTTAACACACAGAAACTATGTGAGGTAATAAACAGTGCAGTTTCTTTAAGCTTTCATCCTGCTAGTATTCTTTTTGTGATCAGTTATTTAATATTAAACAAATTCTTGTTGGAAACCTTGGGACTCCCTTTGCTTATCTGATAGTACATGAATTTGTAAGTTAGCCAAACACTTCATCCCCTAATAATTATGTTTGTGTTTGAACTCCTGGGCAGTATACCAATTAGATATGACTGGGGAACAAGTCATGCCTAAACAATGACTTAAATGGGTTGAAAATTGGAGAAAGAAGGATCATGAATCACCCACTCACTTGCCCAGTGGTATGGATTTTTATCATGCAATCTTAGAGTTCAGGGCAGATAAATTCAAAGGAGATCCTAGAGTGGAGCCCAGCCCAAAGGAGGCCTCTGTCATTATAAGGAAAAAGAAAGAGACACCAGAGCTCTGCCGCCACAATGTGATGACATAAAAGAGTATCCATCCACAAGCCAGAAGAGCATCTTCACCAGAATTGATTATTCCACTCGCTTCATCCTGGAAATTCAGACTTCGGAAATGTAAACAAACAGACTGCTATTATGTAAGCTGCCCCATTTCTAGTTATGCTAGCCTGAGCTGGCAACAAAGGTGTCTTTACACTTTTTACAGGGCTTACTTAGACAGCAGCAAATCCTTCACAGAAGTGGAGACAGATTAAATTTGCTTGCGCCACGTAACAGTCTCCGAGCAACCTCTAGAGAAACATCATCTAAATGTCCCAGCACATGGATGATGATCTGCATTTGAGCCCAGAAACTGCTATAGGAAGAAACAGAGAGAAAAAAAGAGGTAGAAAACTTAAATCAATGATACAGACCCTCATACCATCTAATAAGGCATTTTAGGTGACCCAGAGATAGAGATACAATGACTGCAGTACTTGCACGGCATGCATGAAGCCCTAGGTTAGATCCCCAGCACCCCATAAACCAGGCTTGATGTCATATGCCTCTTACCCAACACTTACACTTATGGGGGTGGGAGGATGGTAGAATCTGAAGCTGAAGATCACCTCGCTACATTGTGAGTTAGAGAAATTAGATAACCCCAAGAATGAAACTTCCCAAAGAGAATGAACAGGACAGATAGTAACACAATGAAATCCTCAAAAACTGGAAATCACTGACTCATACACAAGGCTCATTTTGTTCCTGACCTTTAGAAACTTACTCCTGAAAACCCTTTCTGCTCATTACGTCCCATGCACTGTTGATAAAACTATTTTTTGAGGCCAGTCTGGGGTGCCTGGCCTCCCACTAATTGACACCTCGCTTTCTAACCTCCAGCAGCTCTCACTCTGTTGGCTTCTGTGTTTCTCCAGAGGTGTCCCTGTACTCACTGTTCCGTTCTTAAATGTTAATCCACATCTAGTGCTGGGCACTTGCAATGCAGTGTCAATAAATGCACCCACTTGAGTCTTTTCAATGAAACAGCTTTAAAACTTTTTAAAGGCCAACTACTTCAAAATAGTCATTATGAAGGCTACTAGTTATGGACTTAGGAATTCAAAAAGGAATATCAATCAGGAAATGAACAATAAGCAGAAACAGAAATATAAGTCAAGATCTCAAAGTACAGTATGTGTTTTTTTCTTTGTGATTGTTAGCACTCATTCATAAGCAATGGAGTCTGTGGTATGCTCACTGTGGACTGGTCCAGTTTTCACCTGGCCTTTTTACCACAATCCAATATCCAGATGAGAAGATAGGCCAGGCCAGCTCTGATGTTCCTGACTCCTACGCCTTTGATTTCACAACTCTGGGGCTCATTTGGAGAGCCAGGATGCTTACACACAGAGATGGCAGGTATTGATCTGAAACTTTAGCTCCCTTTAGCCTGAATATTACTTTGCTGTGATTTGCTATTAAATTCTGTATGGAAACCATGCAGTCATATTCCACAGTTTCTCCTAAAAGCAGTTATTGTGTATTGAGATGGTGCTAAATATCCCAATTCATTTTTTATAAAGATCATATTTCTTACAAAAATCTCTCATTGGATCCCTTCATCAGTATAACCTCTGGAATGAGGATGATGAGCAGATGATAAATTTCTGAATATGAAGCAAGTTCAAATACATAAGAAAAGAGTCCAGCACTACAGAAAAAAAATGGAACTTGGCTCTGCCCTAACTATCAGCCACATAATAACTGTGTTACAGACAAACCCTGAGAGAAAATAGGATTGAACTACAGATGATGAGCTGTGAAGACATTACTCTCTAGCTAGAAGGCAAAACTCCTGTGTTTTCAGTTAAGAGAAGTGGCATCCATCTTACTGTGTCCTCCAAGTCTATTTGCTGACATGAGAGGGCAGAAACAGACTTCTTATCATTCGTCCTCAAAATCAACCTGAATCATGACTGGACAGTACAGATCATACATATTTATGACAGGTTATGAATCAAAAAAAATGGTCTCGAAAAAAATTAACTTTTTTGCACAGTTATATAACATGCAATTTTAAGATAGTCGCAAAATGTTCATGAAGCATACACTGATAGCACTGTTTTTACTTAGCAAGTCATGTGTTCCATCATTTAATTCATACTCGGTATTTAGGATTTGTCTAAGGTACAGGGAGTATGAAAATATACTACAGCTACAGTATAATCTGATAGAAGGAATGCCAATAATTTCAAAGTTCAGTTTCTGACCTCGGCATTGAGACATACAAATTACTTGGTGCTACTTCTGGTCCATATTATTCCTGTCTTTAAGAACTTTGGAAATTGGAATTGGAACTTTGGAATTGTCATGATCTTTGCTTACATATTTAAATACTGTACCAGTTAGCTCGAGTTGTCAGTTCAAAAGTTGAGGACTGAGTCTTAGGACACTTCTATGAAGAATTAGCTATTAAGGCAGATTATCTAACTGATGGGAACAGATACAACCCATGGGGGAGTAGGAACACTCCTATAGGATGTGAGTAAGAGGGAGAAAGCTGATTCGCTGTCTGGGCATACTGCACACAAAAAGACATATGGGCATTCTGGCAAATGAGCAAATATGTTCCTGTCTCAGTGTTCAGGTGGATATGTTATGGTTGGTTCCCTTGGCTCCCAATTGTATGGACCCTCCTGCCATGTTGATGAAGTGTAACCAAGAGTATAAGCAAAAATAAATCCCTTGTTCCCTTAAGCTGTTTGAGTCCTGTGCATAATCAGCGATGGGAAGATGAAACTAACACACATCCCTGACACAGCTGGGCTTCAGCGTCTGCAAGAATATGGTTTCCAGATTCAGATGCCTTCCCATTAGCTCAGTCTCTTTTGGTTGCACTACTGTGTGATTTAACCATGATTCATTGACAAAGACTGCCTGGTTTCCAACTCCCTTCTTTTGCACTCAGTTTTGTAGTATTCTGAGTTTTCTTTGCAACTTACATGGCGATGTCACTCACTTAGCCCACATATCTGCTTCTCAACTCCTATTCCCTGGCAATGTGTGAATAATGAGTCAGTCTTCACTGGGTGATTGCTTTGTGAGGAGATATGAATAATTTACCTTATAATCATGGTCATCTATCAGACTCTGCATTTTTCCCTAATAAGTGATTTCACTGTTTTGCTAAACATATGCTGAATTTTTCATGAGTTGAGTGAGTACATTCCAGCATCTGTTTATAATGTCAGCTAACTTTTTTTATGAAATGAAACCTTGGAATATAAGAACAGGAAAAGCGGTGCTTAAAAAGATGTATTAGCCTTCAAAAGGGGAGTTTCTCTTTGCCTGAATATATGAGAGGTCTTTGGGGGCTTTAGGGGACACACAGTTTTCACAATTTTCTCTCAAATGATCATGTGCTACTTGGCACACTGCACATGATTCATGCACTTCTTAGAAGATCAAATTGTGCCTAATGCTTTGAAAATCAAGAATCTTAGAAGTACAGTTCTTTATATTCAAGTATTCTTGAGGAGTAACATTTAAGGTCTCAGCACCAAAAATCTCACATTTAAAAGCCAAGTTTCCAATTTTAGGGAATAAGCTGACATGTTTGCTTGAGAGTCTTGAAAAAATAGACAAATATTTGATTCTCTGAGTGATTATTACTGAGGACACCGAAACACAAGTTGGAAAGTACATGAACTATGGCAAGAAATTTAAAATATTTATTTTATCAAATAATACCTGTAATTCATACACTTTCGGAGAAGCTTTAATAAGTTAAAACCTTGCAACAATTTTCACTTTTAAATATATTTTAAGTGATTATGTGTAAAGTATACTTAAATAATCTGAAATTCAGAATTTTGTATTACTTTTCAAAAACATTCAACCAAAAATCACCCTTAAAATTTAGAAGTTTAGGGGCTGGAGAGGTGGCTCAGGGGTTAAGCCTCTGCCTTGCAGGCAGAAGGTCCTGAGTTCAGATCCCACATATAGACGCCAGGCGGAAGCGGGGGTGGCCTGGGTTTCTGGTCCTGGTAGGGCGGAGCCTGTGAATCTCAGGGCAGATTAAACAAGGATGAGGTAGAGGCATCCATGGTGGTTCCTGAATTCGTCCATGGTTCTATAAACACACACACACACACACACATACATACGCACACACATACACCACAATTGAATAAGTAATAAATAATAATAAATTTTTTAATTTAGAAGTTTAGTAGAAACAAAATAGAGGTAAGTGGGTTTGGTATAGATTGCATATCACCGAAAATTAGATTTAGTGCTATCCAGGTACCATAATCATTTTGGTTTCTTTCCTTAAAGAAGGTTTCAAACAACATTCAAATATTTGTATTGCAATGGAACGTTTTCCTAAAATGTGAAATAATAAGGAAATGATGTCTAACTTAAATTTGTTTACCAATGTCTATCAAAGTGTTTGGCATATATCAGGAACTCAATGAATTGTTGCAGGAATATTTGACAGGTAAAAATTAATAGACATTCAATCTTGCCATGAGTGGAACAATGAAAATTATAGCTAATAATGTTATAAATGTGGCCTTCCCCAAAAATCCACAATACATACAACACCAAATGCTGGAGAGGATATGGAGAGAAGGGAACTCTCATACATTGCTGGTGGAAATGCAGGCTTATACAACCACTCTGGCGAGCCATCTGGCGATTCTTAAAAAAGTTAAAGATTGAAATGCCTATGACCCTGCTATTCCACTTCTGGGAATAATTCCCCATAATGCAAAAATTCACTGAAGTGATATAAGCACAACTATGTTCATTTCAGCACAATTTACAATAGCAAAGTCATGGAATCAACCCAAATGCCCAACAGCTAATGAATGGATAAAGAAAATGTAGTACATTTATACAACAGAATACTACCCAGCCATCAAAAAAGAGGAATTAATGAAATTTGCTGGGAAATGGATAGAATTAGAAAAAAATATATTGAGTGAAGTATCCCAGACACAGAAAATTAGATACCATATGTACTTCCTAATAGGTGGATCCTAGTACCAAACCCACTTAATGATATATTCAAAGATAAATCTCTGTAATACCTACTGTAATCACAAAGATTATGAACAGGAGGGAAGGGGAAGGAGGGATTCTCTAGAAAAAAGGAGAGAGGGGATGATGCTTCAGTAGAGAAGATAGGTCACCATCAAGTATTGCATGTAAGTAGAGAGACAGCTGGTGAAGCTCACTCTCACTTCCCTTCCTGGTCACTTGGAACTGAAGAAGTTTGATCTCACCAATCAGGGAGGGTATAGGTACTAGCAAGTAAACAGTAACCATCCCACAAATAGGACACTGACACCCCCCTCACTGCGGTGTCCTACTCCTATTCCATCTACCTTTGAGTCTCCTCTTATATTAAGATCTTCATTTAAACAGTCTTTTATCTTTGGTTAGGAAGTGACCTTCAATACATACCAGGATGGAGCCAAGGTTGGTGTAGGAAAAGCAAAACTGAGAACAACAAACCATAATTCAGAATACCAAAGTCCCTACATTAATCACCTAGAACCAGCCAGCCAAATCTCTCCTCATCCTAAAGCTCAGGAAACCTTGCAGAAGAGGGGGCAGCAAGAGTGTAAGAGCCTAAAGATGGGAAGGATCAATGATATGCAAGATACACAAGTTAGGACTGCAGTAGCCATAATCAGACCTTGCATGACCTGCACAATGGCTGACACATCAAGGACACCCCCCCCCCGCAAAGTCTAGCATGGATCACAGGGGAGAAGGCTCCAGGCACTAGGATCCTTAGAGGCAAGGGATTAACAGTCATAATAGAGTTCCCATACTAAGGGGAGCCCAAGAAGGGATTCCGGACAATGCCACTGAGTCCTGAACCCTCACTAGGGTGGAGGACTCAGAGGGAGGTTTGGCCTTCACACAAAAAGATACTCCAGGGACTGGGTGGGGGGAAGGAGGAGGCACTGGGCGAAGGGGATGGAGGGAGGCAGGGGAAAGGGGGGGGAGTGCAAGGGGGGATTGGGGAGGGGTGGAGGGAGGGAGAGGACGGGGTATCTATTGAGTTTGTATGATTGGGAAAAAAAATAAAATGTGGGAGGAAAAAAAGTTAAAAAAAATAAATGTGACCTTCCCTCCTGCCCACCTCTAGCATCCTGTACTTTCATGCCTGGATCTCACTACTCCAGCTTGCAGACCAGGCCAGCCTGACCAGCCTAGAAATCGAACATCTTCTCTTGCTTGGTCCATACCTTCAAATGAGCAAACGTTATTATAACAAACCCTAACAGGGAGGGAGATCATGAATACCCAGTTTGGGCATTGTCCCAAGCCACATCTGCATGTCTGCTCTTTTCCCCTCCTCAGCGAACAGTCTTTCCCCTGATCAAAGAAAGCCTTGATTTCTAAAGCCTTGGTCTCTAAACTGTCACTTCACTTTTCTTAATCTCCCAAAGAACGACATCCCTGGTACCCTGGAAGGTGTGGGCTGCCATCTCAGTGTTGTGTCACTCTGCAGAAGATGCAGCAGGGGCTTTCTCTGTTCTGCTGTGCTTTGGTTCCTGCCCTTGCTGATGGCCGTACAGTGAACACTTCAGGTTTATACTTTGTGCTGAGCTGCTACTTCTTTCTACAGTGAAAAGATGACATTGCCCAAGAGCCAAAAACAAATGAATTATTTTTTAAAAAAGAATAAGGTTATGTGAAAACAGTTCAAAACAGACTCTACTTAAAATTTGTTAAATGCAATACAGAAATAAAACACCATAAGTCACAATTTAAAAGCACATTGCTTTGGCTGAGTATTTTGGAATTTAATTTAGAAACTGGTAATATATGAACTTAGTATAGTATTATATCTCAGGAAACAATGTCACATTATCTTATTTATACTCTTCTTTCCTTAGATTTGGATGTTAGCATTTTTACCTGTTCTATAACTTGAAAGACAGCTTACATATGAAAAAGTACAGTAAGAACTTTTTAAACAGGCTCTGGTGTGGAAACCTAATAACCACACTTCAAGCATCAAGGCACACATGGTGAAAGGAGAGAATTGACTTCTGAAGCTGTCCTTTGACCACAAGGGTGTCATAACACGCAGTCTCTCCTCTCCCCATCTCTACTCACATATATTCAAAAAACTTGCATCTTATTGTTGGTTATTGTCTTTCCTGTTTTCACATGTACACCTAAGCGAATACCCAGATAATTCCTTCCCATACTCCTGGGAATGTTTCACAATCCTTCATCTGTCACTGATTAGCTTTGTTCTTGACTTCAATACAGAATCACAAATAAATGTCATTGTGCCTGACAGCACAAGGAGTCTTGTTCATGCTGTTGCACATACAAGAATTCATCTTTTTTATTAGTACTTATCATTCCATTAAACAAAAAGATTGTTTATCCTTTTATTTATTAAAGACATTTGGTTACTTGTGTTTTTAATCATTAATAAACTACTATGAACATTTATACATGTATACGTATGTGCATATATATGTGGATATATTTTTTACATTCATTTGCTTTTTGTGTACAATTCAAAAATGAAACTGCTAGACTTTATATATATTTATATCAGAAGATGTTGAACCATTTTTCATAGTGATTATGTAATTTTGTATTCATACCAGCAATGAATAATCTCTTTGTCCCATATCATCAGTCATTTTATTTAACCATGACTCAAATATTATCTAATCATAGATTATTAGAAAAGTATTGAAATCAAATTCAGTTCTGTTGTGTGACTTGTCTGTGATCACACATATAAATATAGGCTGGAACCTCTATCTCACTTTCTGGCTTTATATTCATTGTCTTTTTTCCCCAATACACAGTTTTAATGCTTTTTTTCCTCTTTCTGTCTTTTTCCTTTTTCTGACTTTGAAATTGTCATTAAGAAAAATTTCAAGTATGCACAAAATTAGAAAGATGAAAACCAAAAATATATGACTTCAATAAATAGCACTTTTCATCAGAGACATTTCACAATTGCAAAGAAATGGAACCAACATAGATGTCTAACAGTTGACGAATGGTTAATGAAAATGTAATACATATATATAATGAAATATTATTCAGCTGTCAGAAAAGATGAACTGATGAAATTCGCCAGAAAACGGATGAAACTAGAAAAAAAAATCACAGTAATTGAAACATCCCGGATTCATAGAAACAGAAGTAATATGTTCTCCCTTATAAGTGGATCCTGGTTTTAAACCTTCAGTTTGATGGAATCAAACAGAAACTCTTACAGCACCCACTAATACAAAGGAACACAAGTCAGAAGAGCTGAAAGAAAAGCCTAAAAAAACAGAAACAAAAGAACATGGGTCAATAGTTTTAAAAGGCAAGAAAAGTTTTAAGGATAGGGAAGAACAGGAATAGAGGCTAATAGGGATTAGCCTCTAGGTGACCAGCCTCTTGCTTACCAGTTCTTAACCACCACCCCCCCCCACGACAGGAAACACACCCCCAGCACTGTAAACCAGTGCAAACAACAATGGACGGGGTAGAAACTGACCATAGAAAGGATCAGATGTCTCAAAACTAACCACAAACACCTAAGAATAAACCTCCATCTAAATACCTCTCATTTATCTTTAGGGAAGAAAAGATCTCAACACCCAAACAAGAGGCAGCTTGGTGCAATAGAAGAGCAGTGAAACAGACAACAGCGACCAACCAGAATACAGAGTACCTGCAACTCTAAAATGCTCAACTAGAGGAATCGGGCCAACCAAATTTCTTCCCATCCTAAGGCTCAGAAAATTTAGTGGAAGAGAAGGCGGTAAGATTGTAAAAGTCTAAAGACTGGGAGGTCCACTGCTGACCAGGAAATTCCACTTGGCTAGGGTCGCTGCATCCAGGAAAACACTGCATTGGGACTTGTTCTCACCGACTTGCATGATGGCTGACATGTCAACATCCTCCCACAGATTAGGGAGGATCTCGGGAGAAACAATGACATGCAGTGGTAATTTTGGGGGCTAAGGCCAGACAGGTGAAGGGCTGTACCCTTATTGGTGAGTCTACCCAGGAAAGGGCCACTTGATCTGCCACAGAGGCTTGAGCCCCCACTAGAGCAGATAGCCTGAAGGGAACCCTTGGGCCCACAGAAGCAGATAGACCGGCGGATGGAAGGGATTGGAGGGATTGGTGAAGAGAGGGAACAGTGGGAGAGAGAGGGCAGAGGAAAAGGAGGGGGAAGGAACAACCAGGAATTATGTTTGTAAAACTAGAAAAATAAAATTAAAAGAATAAAAATAGAGAAATGTTTAAAAATAGCACTTTTTCACCTATGCGTAAATTTTACTAAAAATTAAAAATAAATTATATATATATAAGTTCCAGCAAGATAGCTCAGCAGGTAAGGGACCTGATCACAAACCCAGATATCTGTGTTTGATCCCCAAAAGTCCACATGGTGGAAACTTGTCCTCTGATGTCCATCAATGCGTGTATTCTTTCTCTCTCTTTTTCTCTCTCTCTTGCTTTCTCTCTCCCTTCCACTTTAAAAAATAATAAACACCATAAAATTTTATCCATAAATTACAATATCTTTGTATAAAATTTTAAAATCCACAAAAATAATGAAATTCTAGCATCCTTTAACGTCAAGTGTTTAGTCAAACTTCACCAGTTATAAACATGTCTTTTACAGTTGTTTTGATTGGTTAAGACTCAAAAAGCAAATTTTACTTTGTAGTTACTCAGTGATACTTACAAAAGGTCAAATGCAAGTTTTATTATTTTATTATTATTATTACTACTATGCAGTAAAATCATCATAACCTATTTTAATATCCAAGAATTTTAGAACATGTCATGGCTAAACTTGTTGTAATTATTTAGTACTTTTAAAGCTATGATTAGTTTAGACACAGGGGGAGTTCAAATAGTAGATACTGCATCAATGTATTTGATTTTTATCTTTAAATAACAAAACAAAACAAAAACTTAGAGGTTTTCAGACAAAAAAGTACATTAGCATTTCAAGTGAAACTGGGTAAATAAGTGATTTTTTATTTTATAAAATGATTAGTATTACATCACAGTCTCTCACTTGCAATTGTTACTATACATAGATATTGATCACCTTTCGTTGCAGTAATTGCCAATGGGAACAACAGCAGATGGATGAAGTCTGCGCTCTTCCTGAGAAAATATCCAAATCTCAGTGAAAATGGCATCAGATTTTTTTCTCTTTTTCCAATTAAAATTTGAGTGTTATTAAATTATTTTAAGACATAATCTAGAGCAAATATTTGAGCCAAATCTAACTGGGTTTTTAAAATCTATTGCTTATACAGCCTTAAGCCACTGAGCATGCTGGGAAAAATAATCCAAGTGATGGAAGCAAACACAGGACTGGCCAGATGCTTTAATCAGGCTCAATGGGCCTCTTTCATGGGAGCAGGAAGGTATTGGTTAGAATGGTGAAAGGAAAGAGGGCAGGAGAGGAGGGGTGAAGGTAGATGTGTGGGGAGGAGATGCGTTCATTCTATTTTGTTCATGGAAGTTTCATACACATGCTCTGCCATGCACACAGGGCAGTCTCCTATTTCTGTCTTGCTCTCCATGAAGTCTAAGATTTATGGGGAGAGAAAGGAAATACACTTCCAATATCTCAGGAGTAACCAGACCACAGGTTTGAAGCTCAAAAGAGAATTATCTGTTTTCCTTCCCCTAGAGTGATAAATTTACGTGTGAACTTGCTATTGACCTTAAATTATGGAATTTCAGTCAAACATGTCCAATGAAAGTGTGTGTAGTTCATGATGATTGTTTACAAGACACTTTCAGGACTTGATAAAGAGCAGTGCTTACATGGCATGTCGATGGAAAAGGAAGAACTCAACTCCAAAACAATTAGGAAAAACAAGCTTCTTGGTAAAACACCAAACTTTAGAAAAGTTAAAGTTTATATAATTAAAGGTACAAGAATTTTCGTGTTTTTCTAATTCAATTGAAGACTATAAGAAGAATTAGAAGTATAAACAGTAACATCATGAAAGATAGAAATATAGAACAAGAGAATGCACTTAGACCACAGAAAAGATAGGGAAGAAAGGAGAGGAAAGAAGGAATAAAAGGAGGGAAAGAGGAAAAGAAAGTTCTCTTAAGATTAAGGCTTTATTTCAATGTTTTACCACAGAGGTGTTTCTAAGATCATCATGTTAGGAAGAAGAAAGTCTTCCATAAATGGGTAGGAGACATGCAAAGGAGCAGGGGCTGTGGGGAATGGGAGGGGGGGTGGATGTGATCAAAACACATTACATGCATACATGAAATTTTCAAAGAATAAATAAAAATATTTGAAAAAGAAAAGAAGGCAATCTTGAATAGAGAAGCAGGGAAAGAAAATCCTAAAGACAACTCAAGTCTTCTTTCCAGTGTTTTACAGCCTGTCATCTATTGTGAAATCCTGGTCACAGCTTTCTTGGTGAAACAGCTTTTAAAACTAATCAGATGCCTTGTACTTGGCTTGATGGAGACAAGAAGTCCTGACCCTCACACACATTATTATAAGACTGGGTCATGAAATTGTGATCAATCACCAAAGAGGCAAGTAATTTTTGTTTAAACCACTACAGGCGGGAATATATATGAGTCAATAGCAAAATTCAGAGTAAGCTTCTGTTCAACTCCCTTATCAGGACAAGCCAGAGAACAGAGGGAAAAACAGACAGTTATCTTGAGATGTGGTGGGCTAATCCTCTGGGTGGTGTTCCTATTCATGAGTGTACTTCCCTCAGGTAAATCTGTTTGCTGTTGCTTTCTTTATGTCTTGCTGAATTCTCAGTGAAGATACAAGAATCAACAAAACCCCGCAAACATCTTAGTGCCATCGCTCTTCAGTTACTAGCTGGCAATGTAGTTCTTCTCGTCCATGAATACAGGTCTACTGGTAGACCTCCTCAATCTAAGCCTCTCTCACTGCTTTCCCCTCTGTCCCACTTCTTTCTGACCTGTAACCTCACCCTCGTTAACTCTCCCAATCAAAACCCCCTTATTATCTAATGAGTGCTACAGGTACTGAAGAAGAGATAGTCTCTAGGTTCACAAGCCACATTCCTCAGTAATTGGGAGTTCCCCTGACTCTCTGGGAGATATCTCCACAGCAGGGATCCACTGATATCATTAGTCGCTCTTCTGTCTTGATAAAAGCAGAAGTTACCCAAAACCCTGTTGGGGTGAACCAACTTTGTAGTGATAGAGTAATCAGTCTTATTAATACAAAGTGCATTAGGCATGGAGTTCTCGCTATCTATCATTTATCTATCTATCTATCTGTCTGTCTGTCTGTCTATCTATCTATCTATCCATCCATCCATGCATTTATCTATCATATATCTTTCTCTTATTTCTCTGCTACATATCATAGAAGGTTCACTCACTAATTTTCACTAACTGTCCTGACTCTACTTTCCTCATCTCTCATTATGGGCCACTGGCTGGCTCTACTGTGCTCATTCTCCTTCCAAGTGCTGCGTCTGCCACAAGTAGTCAACACAAAGCTTTCAGGGTCTGTTTCACTTCTGAGCTTAGTCTTAGGAGCATTTTTCTGTTTTCTGGCCTCTTTGGGACTGTTATTCTATTCTGGAGATGCCAACCTCCCTATTGTTTTCTTCATTGGCCACAGGCTCCCTCCTGCCCTGCAGCAAGTTCCTCTCATTCTTGGTCTGAATGGAAGACACATGACTTCTAAAAACAGTGGACTTTTTTACTTTTAATTTATGCTCATCACCTATATGTTCCCCCAGGAAGAGGGGGTATGGCCTTGCCCAAATTATCACCGGTTCAAAGTCCAAAGGCCAGAGCTTCTGCTCACAGTGTGTAGATGAACTCAGGGTATCATCACTTCCAGCATCCTGCCAGACTTACCTTCCTCACCACCTTACTTTGTGCCAACTGCCAGCTACCTACTTTGGGATCCCAGGTTTTAACTTCATTCCACATCTATTAAGATCTGAGTAGGGCCCTTTCCCCACCCACCTAGGATATGCACAGTCCAGCCGGAACTCTCGGCGATCTAAGCAGGCCACTGGTCCCAGCTCTTCCCACCAATCAGCTGGAGCAGGAGCTGCTCCAGGCTAAATAATTCAGTTCAGTGAAAAACACACAGAAATTGAAAGAAGGTCTTAAGAGTTAAAACGACAATGCCCAAGTCAAAGTGCATTCCATGAGAAACAAAACGCAAGAAAACAAATTTCCCACTGAAGGAATTAATCCCATAATGATAGACTCCAACCAGAACAAACCCATGGAAAATGGCCAAGAAAGCCTGACACAGGATAACGACTTTCAAAACATGATCATTACCATGATCAACATTATAAAAGAGGAAATCCGGGAGGAATTAAATAACCACATCAATCACTTTGAAGAGGAACACAACAGACACTTGGAGGAGTTGAGAAAAACAGTACAAGAAACAAAACCAGGCATAGAGCAGTTAAAACAGACTCAAGCAAAGTTTAAAACTGAACTAAAAGACAAGTTATCTTCAACCCAGAATTCAACAGAGAGTCTTATCAGCAGAACTAATGAAGCAGAAAATAGAATTTCAGACCTTGAAGACAAAGTGGGAGTATTAATCAGCTCAACGGAAGAGGTTGTTAAAGCCAAAAAGACATTCAAGAGAAATATTCAAGAGTTATGGCACACCCCGAAGATGCCTAACATGCATGTTCATGGAATACCAGAGCAAGAATCCCAAAATACCACATTTGATGAAATTTTTCAAACTACCATCAAAGAAAACTATCCTCATTTAAAAAAAGAGAGGTCCATCCATACACAAGAGATACCCCAAACAGATATGACCAAAATAGAAACTCTCCACTCCAAACAGATATGACCAAAATAGAAACTCACCATGGCAAATAATACTTAAAAAAAAACTCCACATTCAAGATAAAGAAATGGTGCTGAGAGCTTCAAGGCAAACAAAACAAGTGATTTTTAAAGGTAAACCTATTAAAATAACAAATGAATTCTCAATGGAAACAGTAAAAGCAAGAAGAGCTTGGATAGACGTACTTCAAGTATTGAATGAGCAAAAATGTCAACCCAGACTGATATACCCCACAAAACTGTCATGATCAAGGGAGAAAGAAAAATTTTCCACCACAAAGACAATTTGAAGGGATACATGTCCACCAAACCAGGCTTTCAAAAAATGCTAGAAATGATACTCAAGCTTGAAGAAAAGAACAAGCGTATCCAGAAAAACAAAAGGGAAGTATAATACCACCAAAACCTAAAAGCAAAACAATACACTTAACAAAAGCCATGAAACAAAATAAATGTCCAGAATTAAAAATTAGTTTCTCCATTATAACATTAAATATTAATGGAATTAATTTATCTATCAACAGACACAGATTACAAACTTGGATTAAAAATCACAACCCATCAATCTGCTGCCTGCAGGAAACCCATCTCACCACAAAAGATAGGCACATACTAAAAATAAAAGGCTAGTCAAAAATTCTACAAGCTAATGGAACCAGAAAACAGGCAGGAGTAGCCATTATGCTGTCGGACAAAGTGGACTTCAAACTAAAAAAAATCATAAGAGACAAAGATGGATACTACATTTTAGTCACAGGTACAATTCACCAGGAAGACTTCACAATACTGAACATATATGCACCCAACACAGCCCCTCCCACATTCATTAAGCAAACCCTACAACGTCTAAAGCAAGAAATCAACCCCCAAACGATAATTCTTGGGGATTTCAACACCGCCCTCTCAAAATGGGATAGATCAACAGGTAAAATCTTAACAGAAACACTTTGGAACTTAATCAAACCCTTACTGAAATGAACCTTACAAATCTCTATCAAACTTTTCATCCACACACCAAAGAATACACATTTTTCATAGCAGCACACAGAACTTTCTCCAAAATAGATCACATATTGGGCCACAAAACGAATCTCCACATATACAGGAAAGTTGAAATTCTAGCCTGTACCTTATCAGACCACCATGGCCTAAAGCTTGACACCCACAACACAACGAGCAACAGAAAATACACTAACTCCTGGAAACATAATACTACGATGCTGATTTATCTATTGGATAAATTGGATTCAGGAAGAAATTACAAAGGAAATTCAAGAATTCCTGAAAGCAAGCGATAATGAAAATATAACTTACCAAAATCTCTGGGACACAATGAAAGCTGTCCTAAGAAGTAAGTTAATAGCTCTTAATGCCTACATCAAAAAAATGGAAACATCAGAAATAAATAACAACAATGCAGCTTAAAGCTTTAGAGACTCTAGAGCAATCTGATCCCAAAAGCAGCAGAAGAGAGGAGATTAGCAAAATAAGGGGAGAAATATCCGAAATTGCGATTAGGAAAACAATACAGAAAATCAATCAGTCAAAAATCTGCTTTTTTGAAAAAAATCAATAAGATTGATATACCCCTAGTTAAATTAACCAAAACCAGGACAGAGAAAGCCCAATTAACAAAATTAGAAATGAAAATGGAGTTAACACTACCGATACGCAAGAAATCCAGAGAATTATAACGTGATATTTCAAAAATTTATATTCTGTGAAATTTGACAACACAAAAGAGATGGATGAATTCCTAAGTAAACACTACTTTCCTAAATTGAATGAGGAAGTTGTGTATTATTTAAATAGTCCTATAACATATGAAGAAATCAAGGAAGTAATCTCGAATCTTCCCACCAAAAAATGTCCTGGACCAGAAGGATTCAGCACAGAGTTCTACCAGACATTTAAGGAGCTAATAACACCAATACTTCTTAAACTGTTCCATCAAATAGCAAAGGAAGGAATATTACCAAATTCCTTCTACGAAGCTAATATTGCCTTAATTCCAAAACCTAATAAAGATACACTTAAAAAAGAAAACTATAGGCCAAACTCTCGGATGAACACAGATGCAATGATTCTCAACAAAGTCTTAGCAAATCGGATTCAAAAACATATCAAAAAGATCATCCACGGGGATCAAGCAGGCTTTATCCCAAACACACAAGGTTGGTTCAACATACGCAAATCAATAAATGTAATTCACTATATAAACCAATTCAAAGTTCAAGACCACATGATACTCTTGATAGATGCAGAAAAAGCTTTTGCCAAGATCCAACGGCCCTTTATGATCAAAACCTTAGAAAAGGTTGGAATGGAAGGAACCTTTATCAATATAATAAAAGCTATGTACAACAAGCAAACAGCAAGTATTATACTCAATGGGGAAAAACTTGAAGCATTCCCGCTTTGATCAGGAACTAGACAAAGCTGTCCACTCTCACCACTTCAATTCAATATTGTACGTGAAGTCTTAGCTGAAGCCATAAGACAAGAAAGGGACATAAAAGGGATTCAAATCAGCACGGAATTAATTCAGAAGTTCAGCAGGGTGGCAAGATACAAAATAAATGTGCAAAAATCAGTGGCCTTCCTATATGCACAAAATGAAAGAAGTGAGAAAGCCCTGAGAGAAACAATCCATTTACTATAGCCTCTAAAAAAATGAAATACCTTGGTATAATCCTAACCAAGGAAGTAAGAGACCTTTACAATGAAAACTTTAAAACCCTCAAGAAAGAAATTGCAGAAGACACCAGAAGGTGGAAAGACCTCCCATGTTCCTGGATTGGCAGAATCAACATCGTAAAAATGACCATTTCACCAAAAGCAATATACAGATTCAATGCTATACCAATTAAAATCCCAAAGCAATTCTTTAAAGAAGTTGACCAAACAATCTCAAAAACTCATATGGAGGCACAAAAGACCCAGGATAGCAAAGACAATCCTGAGTAACAAAAACACTGCTGGAGATAACACCATACCAAACCTTAGTCTATACTACAAATCCATAGTTGTAAAAACAGCCTGGTATTGGCTCCAAAATAGACAAACGGATCAATGGATAAGGGTTGAAGACCCAGATATAAGCCCACACAACTACAGCCATTTGATCTTTGACAAAGGGGCCCAAAAAATCCAATGGAAAAAGAACAGCATCTTCAACAGATGGTGCTGGCAAAACTGGATCTCCACATGCAGAAGATTAAAACTGGACCCATATTCGTCACCATGTACAAGAATTAATTCCAAATGGATCATGGACCTCGATATAAGGCCAGAAACTATAAAAACCTTAGTTGAAAGGGTAGGGAACTCCCTGGAGCTGATTGGGCTAGGCCAACAGTTCCTAAACGGACATCCAATAACACAGTCACTACAACCAACACTCAACAGATGGGATCTTATGAAATTAAAGTTTCTGTTCAGATAAAGGGATTGTAACTCGAGCACAAAGGCAACCCACAGAGTGGGAGAAAATCTTCACTAACCACATATCTGATAGAGCTCTATTATCCAAAGTGCACAAAGAACTTAGAAAATTAAACACCAAGGAAACAAATGGCCCAATTAAAAGAATGGGCCTTGGAACTTAAAAGAAACTTTACCAGGGACGAAATTAAAATGTCTAACAAATATCTTAAAAAATGTTCCACATCCTTAACCATCAGCGAAATGCAAATCAAAACTTCCCTGAGATACCATCTCACCCTGGTCAGGATGGCAAAAATCCACAATATAAACAACACCAAATGCCAGAAAAGATGTGGAGAGAGGGGAACTTGCCTACATTGCTGGTGGGAGTGCAGGCTCATACAACCACTCTGGCGAGCCTCTGGCGATTCTTAAAGAAATTAAACATTGAAATGCCATATGATCCTGCTATACCACTTTTGGGAATAATCCCCCATACAGCAAAAATTCACCTCCATAGCACAAGCATGACCAAATTCATAGCAGCACTGTTTACGATAGCAAAGTCATGGAATCAACCGAAATGTCCAACAGTTGACGCGTGGATAAGGAAAATGTGGTACATTTATACAATGGAATACTACTCAACCATCAAAAATGATGAATTAATGCAATTTGCCGGGAAATGGATGGAATTAGAAACAATTATATTGAGTGAAGTATCCCAGACACATTAAATGAAGCGTCGCATGTACTCCCTAATAGGTGGATCCTGGTACCAAACCCACTTAGAGACACTCAAAGACAAATCTCTGTAATACCTACAGTAATTACAAAGATTATAAACAGGAGGGATGGGGAAGGAGGACCTCACCAGAAACAAGGAGAGAGGGGACCATGTTACAGCAGAGAAAATAGGCCACCATGAAAAACTGCAAGTAAGTAATGAGATATATGGTTAAGTTCACAGGCTTTCCTTCCTGATCATTTGCAACTGATGGGCTATTATCTCACCAGAAGGGGAGGACATATAGGCTGCCAGATACAAAGTAACCATTTTGCAAATGGGCCATTGACCCCTCTCTCACTGCAGTCTCCTACTTTTATTCCATCTACCTTTGAATATACTCTTATAACAAGACTCTAATTTAACAGGTTTTTATCTCTGGCTAGGGGGTGACATCCAATACCCAGGATGGAGCCAAGGGCATTGCAGGAGCAGCAAAACTAAAAAAAAAAAAAAAATCAACAAACCATAATTCAGAACATCAGAGACTCTATATCAACCACATGGAACTAGGTCAGCCTAATCTCTCCTCATCCTGAAGCTCAGGTAAATTTGCAGAAGAGGGGGTGGTAAGATTGTAAGAGCACAAGGATGGGAGGAGTAATGATATGCAAGATACTCCATACAAGTTAGAGCCGAAGCAATCATAATAGGACTTTGCATGACCTGCGCTATGTCCAACACATTATTGACCCCACAAAGTCTAGCATGGACTAAAGGCACTAGGATCCATGGCGGCTAGGGACTGACAGTCACAGTAGTGTTCCTAAGTTTAAGGGGAACACAGGAAAGGGTTCTGGGAAATGCCCCTGGGTCCTTGCACCTCATCGGAGAGGAGGACCCAGAGGAGAGTTTGGCATGCACATTAAAGGATGCTCCGGGGATTGGGAGGGAGGAGACACTGGAGAAGGGAAGCCCTGGAGGATGGGGAGAGAGGGGGCAGGGGAGGGGGGAGCAAGGGTGTGAGGGGGGGTGAAGGGAGGGAGGGGACCAGTGTACCTGTTAAATTTGTATGAGCAGAAACAATTTGAAAAATAAATAAAAAATAAAAAAATGAAAAAGATCTGAGTAGGTCTGAGGAGAGGAACTTAAAAGTCACAGACCCCTTCTTCCCAGTGCCTGGGAAGCTGTAACTTCTTGCATTACAAAGAGAACTTCTGCAGTGCCCACAAGGAGACACATGGCAGAATCAAGGACCACACATGCACACTAGCCTGATCTTGGGGGCAAGAGGGGGATGCTCCGACATGCTATCTTGGATTGCTGCTCTCTTGAGAGGAACACATGACTCACTGCTAGAACTGCAGGAATCTCTAGAAATCAGATGTGACTCTCTGGAAAAAGAAGCCATAGTGCTTGTTATCCACTCTCTTTTTCAGATGGTGTCAAAAGATACCTCTTTGGGATGCATTTTGTTAAAATAACAGTGACGTTCAAGATTTTAAAGAAAAAGTGCTTTCAAGCTCTTAAGAAGCCTCTTGGGCTGGAGAGATGGCTCAGAGAGAGACTCTGCTTCATAAGCCTAAGGTCCTGAGTTCAGATCCCAGGTCCCGCATAAAAACGCCAGGCGGAAACAGCAGAGGCCTCCACTTCTGGCCCTGGTGGGCAGAGTCTAGGAAATTCCAGAGTAAAGCCAAAGGATGTAGAAGCAATCCAGGGCGATTCTTGAATGCACCCTTGGTCTTACACAAGACACACAGTCCCTCTGATACACACACACGCGTGTACGCACATACGCGCGCACAGTCGCAAAATAAATTAAATAAATAAATAAATAATAAAAAAGAAGCCTAGGCCTCCACACCATTAGAGGATGTGCAGGTGGCCACCTAGCGGCAGCCGTCACTGTAACACGGCTTTCCACAGAATGCCGCTCTGAACAGAAAGGGAAATGGTCTGAGAGACTCAACTATTTTTCTCAGAAACCATAGAGATTTTGGTGCATGTAAAATCATGTACTACAATCTCAGCTTTAATGGGACCTCTGCTCAGAGGCTCTCCAATAAATCGGAATCGGGGGAGAGGGGGAAGAATCCTCTTCAGGAAACCCTTCCTCAGTATGAGGTCCCCTAGGGTGAAAGACCTTGAGAGTTCCTTGCTTCAGTATGTCTGCTCCTATACTGTTCCATTGACCCACCCATTCCAGAGTCCACACTCTCAGTGCCAGTCTGCCTTATCCCAAGCACTCCACTGGACACCGAAAGCCACTGGGTTTATGTTCCAAAATGTTTGGGTTAGACAGGCTTCAAGCCCCCTTCTCTTTACAAGACTTGAAAAAAATAATCAAGGAGAAACTAAAGAAATTTTCAGATGACCCTGAAAATCTAAAAGAATTAGAACCTATCGCTCAGGCATTTAACCTAACCTAATCAGAATTCTATACTTTCTTAGAGCAAACTTTCATTTGAATTGAAAGGCAAAGGGTCACTGAAAACTCTCAGCTCTTATGGCAACGATTTTGACCCTTGAACTCTGAATAACCTGCTGGTGGTCTAGGTAAAGATGCCAAAAGGGATTCTGATGACCTAGTAGGTAGATGGGATTAAGGCCACAAGATCATTGTCCAACCCTAAGAATTAGAATGAACACAGTTTAACCCCTCAATTAGGCTATCTACCATTGAACAGAATGCTCTTGAAAGCTTCATGGCCTTCTCAGAAAGAAGAGGGAAGATTTGTCTTAGAAGATATATTCATGTTCCAATTATCAGGGTAAAATTACAAAGGAACTTATAAGGGAATGAGGTTTCTGACAATGACCTCTTGCTGTTCCCTCCATTTGTTATCATCAAGACCAACAGCAGGAAAGGCAGGTCTATAAGAAGGAAAGATGAAAAGATGGATGTTGAACTGAGGAGATTGTGCAGGGGTAAAGCCTGTGTTACACAAATGAAAGGGCTTGAAATGAAATCCCCAAATCCCATGTAAAAATGTCGGGCAGACGTGACAGTGACCTGTAATTCCAGCCCTGGAAAGCAGGCAGAGTCTGGGAAACCCCAGAGCAAAGCAATAAGGAAACAGAACAATCCATCATCACTCCCAGTGTCACCTTTGCGTTCCCACAGGCATATAGATTCAAGTGCTCTTTTGTAAACATGCCCAAACATACAGGCACACACACGTGCACATAGAGAAAAAGAAGGATTTTGAGTCCAATTGTTGGGTTTCCTATGAGGCCATCCTACTTGACCTATAGGTCTCCTTTGCTATTTACTAGACATTTATCACATCTCTTGACAGTATAGACACCAAGAAAAGAAATGTATGTATATAAATGGTCTCTCAAACCTTACCCTCACTGCAAAACAATGGAACATTGAAGTAGGAATTTCTTGGGGCCAGGGAACCAACAGGGCATTCGTTCATGAACTCTTTCTTAAAATATACTAACCTAGCCACTGACTACAGAGGGAAGATTTGTCTTCCTTGGGGATCAGCTAGTGACTGGCAACACTATTTCAACAACTAGGGCCAAACCATGGGTTATCATTGAAGTGGAAAGTCAGCCTGAAAGGTTTCTTTTAGACACAGGTATTTCCTACAGTATGTTAACATCATTCCCCGCATATGCATATGTTTCTTCACAGACCTGCTAAACAATAAGATTGATGGTAACATTAAGGTAAGAGACATTTTATGCACACTTGGACTTATGTCTGAGAGGATTAATAACTGATTAATAAAATGTTTTCCTGTAGTTCCATAATGGCCCATCTCTTTTTTGTGAAAGGTCCTCTATATCAAGTTGGACATCCAACTTTTTTTATTTTCCAGTTACTCAAAAACTGCCACCTCTGATTGATTTTTTTAAAGATCAGATTAACCTGACAGACACATGGGATTTATTTACTCATAGATCCAAATGTATAGGCAGTAGGAATTCCAAGTTAGGCTTTCTGGGCTCAATTTATATAAGCTAAAGCTGATGGAGTATACTCATTTTCCTTTCCGGAAACAATACCTCCCTTAAACCTGAGGCTGTCACTGGAGTTAAGCTTATCATTGACAAATTACTACAGCATGTATTCTTTGCATCTATAATTCTTCCTGAAATACTCCTTTATTAGCTGTTCTAAAGTCAAGTGGTTCCTATACACTAATTCAGGGTCTAAGGATTATTCCAGTATACCTATTTGTGCTTCATACCCAGTCTCCATTGGGCAGGTATCTCTAGAGATTTTGCATTCTATAATGCTACTCTCAAGGGAGTCTTTTCCTGAATTACCTTGGACTAGACCTCCTATTTCATATTCTTCTCAATGGACTGTTCCTGACTGAGGCCAGAAACTCACCTAGATGTTCCTCCCCAGGAATCTTAGACAGCGCTTACTACTTTAGTCGGTCCTTGACCCAGGACCTTGGAAACTTGCACTTGACGCAGAAGTCATAATCTAAATATGTGAATGAATAAACTCCTCTATGCTCTTCAGAGAGTTCACCAGGCCCTGTTTTATACAAAACTTAAATTTTGAAGCCCAGAGAGAATAAAAGGATTCTAGAGAAAATGTTTCATTCATTAGACAAAAAGTCAATTACCTAAACTTCAATCTGACCCTGGGATATAGCTTTATCAGCAGGTATCAGCTTGATAACTGAGCTTAGGTATACCTGAAGAGTTTTGTAGTTAAGGCAAACCCTGAATAAACCAGTGGGTGATTATCTATTTGGTGTGGGAAGAGCCAATCCATAAAGGGTGGGATCATTCTCTGGCAGGTAGATAAAATGGCTGGCACTTGGTAGACTGGAAAGCTTGAAGTATACTGTCTTCTAAGCTCTTCCAATGGATATGATTGGCCTGGTCCTTCAGCTCATAATACCAGTATGCTGCCATACTGATGAACTATAACTAGAAAAAGTGAAGAATAAATCATTGTTCCACAAAGTTGCTTTCAGCAAAGCAAGAAAAAACTGCCTGTCCTTGGATAACTCTTTACTATTGTAAATCTTCTGGGATGAGTCCTGTTCACCTAGGCTTTATATCCACAGAGGACTCCTGTAGGAACTGTTCCTAAGTCATTCTGTAATGGAACCATTTCTGTGAACAACACAATGAGTCACTTCTTCAGTGATGCACCAAGTTCTCCTTAAAACTCAAGGTTCCCTTCCTCCAGAGCTCTTTTTTTGCATAGTTCCCAATTTTGCAGCAGCCAATCTTGTGATTGCCTCTTCTCATATAACACAAACCAAATAAAAATTTTGAGGCACTTTCAATATACATTACTCTGGGAAAACAAGTCTCAAAAGATTTTTCAGTCAAAGAGGTCTTGTGTGACCCACCCTTGCAGCATTCACTGTGTTCACCAAATATCACCTGCTGTCCATTAAATGTGAGTCCTGACCTTTCTCTGACACAAATTTGACTTCTCTCAACATTCACGCCTGTCTCCAACCAAAGGAAATGTACATCCTCTGTGGAGCACATGCCTCTACTTGCTTTTGCACTAATATCTGGAGCCTATACCCTGGCCTTTCTTTCTGCTAATTCTTCAAATGCCCATGCCAAAAGGAAATACAGAAATGTCCATGCCATACTTTCTCTTCTAACTAATTTTGCCACTGGATTGAAAGGAATCATTACTTCCTCAATGATTGTGACTTATCACTCCCTATCTCTGAGTTAATAAAAGCTTGGAAAACATGGCAAAGCCCCTCAAAGAGCTCCAGGGACAAAGACTGGCAGATGCTGTCTTCCAAAAACAGTCAGGCATGCGGTAAGTTAACTGCTGCTTGAGGTAGAACTTGCCTGATGCTCAAAGCAGAGTTCTATTTCTGGGTTAACAGATCAAGACAAGGTCAGGATGCTATAACAGTGCAAAACAACAAGGCATCCAAAAAAAAAAGCATCTGATGGCTTTGCTGGGATGATGTGTGGTCCATGGTAGCTACTGTTTGGAGAGTGGGGCTGTTCTCAGGAATGCTCTTACTACTTATAGGATCCATAGTCTTCAGGTTTGCCTCATCTGTACTCCAGGCTATAAGGTTATAAATGATGATGACTGTGGGGTATGGACAAGTATCTTCAGTCTCCATCTCTCTGTTTACAGAAGCCCTCTGGACCACCCAATTCCCACTGACAGTAAGAGTTTGAACTTGCTAATCCCTAGTTTATGAGTCCTTTCAACAGGAAGAAGCCAGACAAGAGTTCATTATCTGGCTGTCTGAAAGATTTTAGAGATCCCAGTTCCTGAGAGATCAGGGATGTGAAGTAGAAGATAGACTGTGATAGTTAATCCTGGGTGTCAACTTGACACACCTGGAATTAATTAAGATCAGCTGGGACCACCTGAAGAGATTATCTGGATAATACAAAGATCAGCCCTAGATCCCATCCCATCCGAAACTCCATAGATCCCACTGGAACCTCCCAGTAGTGGACCAGTTAAAAGGAGCTACAGAGGAGAAAGACACTCCAGGATTACTTCGGCCATGTGGATGTCTGCTGTGACATAGCCTGCCTACAGCTTCAGCCATCAGTCATGGTCACCACTGCCTTAAAGGTCTGTTCTCCCCTCTGGAGCTATAGATTGAATAAATCTCCCTTTCTCCCTTAAGTTACTTGACTTTAGGTGTTCTCTTACAGCAATAGTTAAAAGCAACTGCTACATAGACCATACCAGTAGAGCTGGGACCAGATCCTAAAGACAGTTGAACTCTTGTTTCCTATTTATACAGTCAGCCAGTTGGCTTTATTTTGTTGTTGTTGTTGTTTTCTTTATATACAACATTTTAGTACTCAAAGATTTTAGTTTAGTTGTATGAAAAGCAAAATTTACTCTGAAACAAAATTAAATTACAGATGAAGAGCAAATATTTAAGATCACAAAAACACTTTGCTATCTAATGTACTTCCATCTCAATATCTGGGCAATTTTTAAGGTTTTCAAAAAAACAAGAATTACTAATAAACTGTATATATTTCAAATAAGAGGAAAATAAGATCTTTATACTATACCTTCACAAACTGTTCTAAACAAACTCATGTTCAGTTGCTTTTTCCTCTTCTTTAAAATAATTAATGATAATCATAATCTTCAGGTTTGCCTCATCTGTATCCCAGGCTATAATAATAATCAGTCTAAAATGTTTGTTCCTATATCAAATACAGATATTCATATGGGCAAAAAAAAATGTTTCACAATGACTCCTTGGCCTTTAAGAAAAGCATCATAAATGAGGAGAAAAGAGTTTATTTTCAGTTCTGTGACTGGCTTCCCAAAACCTCCCTTATATCAAGTACACCTACTGGCAAAATAGCAGATATCAAGGATCAGATTTAATTCTTTGGTATAAACAAGAAACGGACAGCTTTTCATGACTAAGGTAAATCTGAAAGAAACACAAGGAGCACAAGAGACAATGAGGCCTAGGAATGAAGGAAGTGGGCAAGCATTCTGTTGTTGTTTTTGTTTTTTTATACAAAGTAAGTCAGCTTCAGAGATAATTAAACCTTCTTAAAGGTTTGAAAATCTTGGCAAACCAAAAGGTCAAACCTCAAAATGACCAAAGCTATCAACCTGAAGCTATAATATTTTGGTGCATTTTGGCATTTTGCTGTAATTTATGGCACTCTATATCTGAGGACTAACACCATCATGGCACAACAGGTTAACTCTTCCCATTCTCCACAGAAAATCCTTTTTCTCCATAAATATCTCACTTTGCAGCATAAAAGAAGCAGAGATATGCAAGGTTACAATGTAACTCCAGTATAATTTTGCATTTTTTTCCTTTTTTGTGACATATTTTTGGGGAGAAGAGTTGCAAATTGTTTAATGTAGCAATCTTAAAAGTTTATTAATTTTAACTTTTTAATATGAAGCTATAGCTATTAAATTTACAATCAAAATATCCAAAGACTCAATCCCTTTTTTAAAATTATAATTCTTGTAAATATCATTCATAGAATTTGTAGATATACTCAAGACTACACTAAATACAAAGATGTACCTATGATCTGCTATTTGAGGCTTTTCATCTATTTCTCCAGTCTTTCAAATTATTATTGCCATTCAATTGTTTTTTTTCACTTAGTAAAGACCAATTATCAGGTTTTTACATTGTATATTTCTTTCCACAGTCATATCAGGAAATTTATAAATATACACTAAGGCCTTTAAACATGAGATTAATGTTAAAAGTCACATTTCTTACTAAAAGTTCTGTACTAAATATCTAAAACTTGGGGATTTAAATTAACACTATCTGGGAAATGAACCAAATTCCAGATATTTCCACAAATCTTACAAGCTCAAACTTCAATTTTCATAAGTTCTTAAAACTATCTTTAACGAAAAATAGGGAACTTTGTTGGGCTGGCCCAGGAATAACGGTCTGGGATTGAGTGAGCAGGGCGTGGCTTAGCACATGGGACCAGAGATGGCGCTGGGAGCTAGTGTGCTGGGCGTAACCCTGTTTATATTATAGAGAGCCCTAATTGGCTTATAGGAGCCGACATAGACATATGTTTAGTCTGACCTATGGAGCCTGCGTACTGTGCTGACCATTAAGGTAACTGGCTGCCCGTTTTGTGCCCTGCAGTCTGCTGTCTATATAAATTGTTTCATTACCCCCAATAAATGGAGTCTTGCCTGGACAAACTCCTTGCTATGTCCAGAGTTCCCTGGATTTGGGGCAGAGGGGGTGGAGGACCTGCAGTGCATTCGCCTTTCTCTGCCCTGGCGGCCTGGAGTCATTACAATGTGTGTGTGTGCGTGGGAAAAACCAGCCCTCACAGAACTTAATGATTACATCAACACAGTAATAGATAAGTGACAGCAACAAAGGGACCTACTCATATTCTTGAAGTTTAAGATTTACCACTGTGAAGTCTACAAACTGGGTAAAGATGACAATATGCTAATTATCACTTTCATAAAAATTACCATTTCTATCTTTCTGTCTTCCTTGTGCTGCATTAGGAACCAAAGAAATCAACAGAGGCTGTTGCTGTATTTGAGGCAACCATGAATCTTTAAGAACAGATAGGTATATTCCCTGTTATTTGTTCAGGGCATTATTTATACATAAAAAAACAACTTCAAAAATATTAAAAGTTATTTATGTTTGTGATTATTTTGAAGCAAAGTTTCTTGAACATCTGTGATGAACTCTTCAGGCAATTCATCTCTTCAAACACTGAATACCTAAAAGTTCCTTTGAGGTGGATCTACCCCATGGTTAAAAAGTATCTTCCTCCTTTGTTGAATGTGAGAGTGATTCTTTGTTCCTTCAGTATCCCATATGCTATTCAAACATTCCAACATTATGTCAAATTGTAGAGGGATTCCTTTAGGAACTTTCTTTATATCAGACTGTTACCGTTTTGTCAAGAATGAAGGTATAGTTGTGCGAATTAATCGTAGTTTCTGAGTACTGGGCAGTACACTGCCCCAGGATTGTCAATGGACACAGTTAAAATGCCCCCATTTGTGGTAGATGTATGCCATCCACGAGTTCTTTTTGCTACCACATTGTCTAACAGTTGTTCTGTATTCAACCGGGCCTGAATCTTTAGGCCTCTTCTGAAAAGAAAAATTGCCTGATGAGTTTCTTTCTGATTACTTAATTTATTTCCACTCCTGGTAAAAACTAGCTGGAGTGTTATTTTTTTTTTCTGTTTAACTAGTTTGGTCTCTTGAGAACTGCAACTAGTTTTCTTTGTACCTCATTTTTGTCTCAGAAGGCTTGTCTTCCTTTTTAATGTTGGGAAATGTCCTTCTATACTCTTGTCACTCAGAGGTGCAAGATTCATAAGACTAATCGCTTTTCAAATTCCAGTTGCTTTCCTAGCTGCAAGGCCAGTGATAAGCCCATAAAGACATCTCTTTCAAGGCATTACTCTTCCTTTGCGGCTCACACTAGTCTTACCAAAACCAGAATTCTGTTGAATTCCCCACTGTACTCTTTTTTTTTTTTAATTTTTTTTTATTCAATTGTGCGCGTGTATGTGTGTGTGTGTATGCGTGTATGTGTGTGTAGAACCACGGACGAATTCGTGAACCGCCATGGACCGCCTCCTCCTTGTTTACTCTGCCCCTGGACTCACAGACTCCGCCCTACCAGGACTGGAAACGAGGCCGCCCCCGCTTCCGCCCGGCGTCTATACGTGGGGTCTAGGATCCGAACTCAGGACCTTCTGCCTACAAGGCAGAGGCTTAACCCCTGAGCCACCTCTCCAGCCCCCCCCCCACTGTACTCTTATTGTGAATTGCTGGATACCACTTTGCTGGTGTCTTCTAGTCAGTCTTAGAAATTTTTGCTTTTTTTTTCTTTTATTTCTAATTGATTTGATTATATCATCAAGAAACATGTGGATCTTGTCAAGGTTTTTGTTGCTTCAGGCTTTTGGCGGTGCGGGCTAAGGGTCTCCTTGGCACCCACCAAACCAGAACTGGTTCATGACCGGAGACGAGCTGGAATTGTTAGCCTGGAAGGCCGGAGGCACAGGCCCCCCACTTACCACTCATGCACACGGACTGCCAATTGGTTTTAAAAGCCTGGTCTTAGCTTACCTTATGAAACACTAAAAATAATAAAATGTCTTATTTAATCTCTGTTCCAAGGTAATGGGATATCTTGACTATCTGTCATGAGGTTGTGTCATTAAATAATTGACAAAAATGGTTTAAATAGCTTTTGGGGGTTCGAAGCAACTTATGATGAGATCATCAGTCAAGATTGAGAGAAAGAATGGATGTAGAAGAGTGTGGTAGGGAGACACTTTAAGACATTTTAAGTAGCCTGAGCCCTATTGGGCTGATCAGCCACTATTTGTGAGTAGTGTACTGTTGCTTCAGTACATTCTTAGTATCCTGTAGACTTCTCTAGGAGAGTGCAAGAATGGAGAAAACCCCCAATAGTCACACAGCTGGTAGTATATGACTTTAAATAGTGTGATCCATTTCAATGATTACACACTTCTTCCCATTCTTTCCTTTTGTAGTGACTTATTTATCAGTGATTTTGAAGCTTGCTAATGCTTTTTGATCAAATGTCAGATCACTGAATAATTGATGATTTTCAGGACTTTTTGAGAACAATGAGATTTTTATATGTCACATATTCCGTGGGACCTTTTTTCTTTGCCAAAGGATAATATATTTTCACTTTTATAATGTATTAACTAGTTGTATTATGGAAAGAAAAACACTAGAAAAATAATATCATTTTGTGTCTTGAGTTTCATCAGTTCCTGTTTTCATAGCTGCTTTTTTATAATAATTAAATGTTAAGTAGTTGTTGTGAGAATAATAACAGCCACTTACATGCAACTCTTTAGAGGAAGGCAAGCATAAGAAATACTTTAGTAACCTAAGATTCTCTTTGGCTTGGACTATGCATATATCTGTTTCCTTATAATCCTCTTGACAACCCAGGAATCACACCTGCATAGAGTATGCACACATATTTTCTAAGAATGTACCTAGCAACAAAGAAGTCCCAGTTGCATTAAGCTACACATATACCCTTCTCTAAACAATGGATAGTTTCTCCTTTCTTTAATACAAACTCAAACACTTTCTATTGGGATGTATTTCACAACATGTCTGGGGATGGACAGTAGAGGGTTGGTACAGTCTTAACTGCTTTAGGAGCATGCAACCTAAAGCAAACCACATTCTCTAAGTGAACTTTTAAGAAGAATTCTCTATTTACCATTCTAAGCCTATGCATAATTTGGTATGCACAGGATTAAAATCAAATTCATGATATGAAGAAACTGAAAACAAAGAACTATTTGTTCCAAACTTGACAATCCAAATAGAAAACTACACAAACTCTTTTTTTCTCTTAAGCAATGTAAAAGAAAAATGATTAGGGTCTAAGAATCGTGACATTGTATCCCTTTTTGATCTGTTCTATGACTTTGC
The DNA here is from genome assembly GCA_023101885.1 of Typhlomys cinereus. Lineage (NCBI taxonomy): Eukaryota > Metazoa > Chordata > Mammalia > Rodentia > Platacanthomyidae > Typhlomys > Typhlomys cinereus. The sequence goes on along the minus strand of JALPQD010000751.1, from coordinate 76,479 downwards.
ATTGAATAAAATTTCCTTGTTACCTTGCAGTCTGCCAGGGTTTTTATCACATTCTTGTGTAAGAGGCAGGAATCTAAAAACATCTGCCCCAGACCACCATTGATAACAATCTAATACACAAAATACATAAAAGCATATCTCAACAAGTAGCTGAAACTTATGTAGGAGACATGGCAACCCACAACCACTATACAGTCCAGCCTTCCTGAGATACTAGAACATTCACAAGAGAATTGAGGCATCTCTTGGCATGTTATGATCAAAGCAAAAATCTTGAATTTCAAGGAGATGATTACATTTTCAGAGGGCATTTGGGGTTTTTTGGCATTTATGTTCTTCTGGCCTTCTTGATTATTCTAAATGGGTGGCTAAATATTGGTGGACCTGCAAAATTTTTAATGTCTGCAAAATTTATGCACAAGTGCTGACAATTTCCAGAATGTATCATTCCCTCACAGAAACTTCTAACCACCATGATGTGCCTTACTGAGCATTTAGTATTTCAACACATCATGCTCTAGCCAGGCATGATGGTGTGTACCTTTAATCTCCTAAGAGACTAAGGCAAAAGGTCCTCATTTGAGGCCAATCTTGGCTACATAAGCAAGAACCTCATTGTTTTTTTAAAAAAAATCTCTTTGAATATAGAATTCAAAGATAAACTTAGTCACTATATATGATTTTACATTTTAAAGTCCAATTTATTAAATTTTTATTACTATACTCTTGTTTGAGATATGCGTTTTTCTTTCTTCTCTTACACTAACCTAGTAAACCTAAAGCTTACTTTTTAGATAACTCAAGTCCATAGTTAATTATTCATGTATTCTTTCAGGGGGGATATAAATGGGCTTTAATTTCTGCCAGAATATAAAACAGGAGCAATGGATTCTGGCTCTTTTTCCCAAAGTGAAACAGAGAAATAGACAAAAGCAAAGTATTCAGAAATAAGATAGGAGTAAAATAATCCCATGGTTAATTCCTTGGCAGACATAATGTAGACTGTGAGGACATGCCAAAGAATAGTTTAGCGATATAAATGGAAGAGGTGATCCATTGTCTTTAGAATTCAGCCGCTGTCTAGGCATTGCTTTCTGCTTTAGTCCTGAATCTCATGAAGGGCAAAGCACAATAGGTCTGGCCTTTGCCCTTCCCCAATATATTTTACCATCTCTAGACCTCCAAGTGTACTTAAGTTCACAGGTCAGCACTGTATTTTCTACAAAGCACAAAATAATGCTAAATAACAGTCTAAATGAATCAATAGAACAACTGGGTTAAATGTATCAGATCTTCTTTCTCAGGAGCAAAACCTGAGTTGCAAGTGATATCTATCAGAAACTGATACAAAGGTGCAATAGCAATGATGCAGTATCAGGCCAAGTATCACAAAGAGCAGCTTCAGTAAAAAAATAACCCAGAGGTCAAGTCTCATGATGTTACTGCAGACAAGATAGTTGGGGATTATTTGTTTGTGGAGAATAAAAGGGAAGGGAAAGAACTAAAGTTATTGACTACTACGTTAAAAAAAAAAAAAATCAAAGCTTTAGGGTCTGGATAGACCACTAGTATTATCCACCAAAATCTACATCTTATGCATCCAATGTATTTGCATCTCATGTGACATTTATTCCATATTATCAAGGATGTTTCATATAAGTACTGAATCTGTGCCCTAAACTCATAGTGATGAGAACCAGAAGAGATAAAGAATCATTGGTTTTAACAGCACATTGACATAGCACATAATTAGCCACCAAAAGAAAATTCCAAATATTATCGGAATACAAAAGATAAAAGAAGTAGTTTCTATTACTGAGTCTGAAATGGACCTTTAAGGGCTTTGAAAAAGCATGATATGGCTAAGGAGTGGCAGTGAAGCACAATGGATGTTTCAAGCATAAGTGCCCCTTAAAACTTGCTAAAAATTTGTTTTTTTAAGGGCAGAAAAAAACTGCCCATGGGAAACTGTCTAGCTCCATTATGAATTAGCTCAGGACCTGGAGAATGGAGAAGTTATCAGTGTTACAGTGATCTGCCAAAAAGCTTACTAGAAAGCAGTACTTCTCTCCTGGTTGCAAAGTTGAAACCATGCTAGTTGGCAAAGAAAAGCTATATAAAAGGCCCAACCATATTTCAGATTAAGTAATACAAGGCAAATCTAAAGCTGAGAAATATTAAATTTATATCAGGCGGAGCAATGAAAGCAAATTTAGAGGATATGGGTAGATCATATAAGTTTCCACACCAGCCCTGGCAATGAGGATCAGGTGAGTGCTGTCCATGCCAGGATCCTCCCCAGTCTACCTGCCCAGTCCAGTGTTACTCAGGTGGTGGCAGAACAACCTCAGATAACAGAGAACAGGAAAAATCACATTATTCAACAGGGGACAGACATGTCACACAGCCAAAAGATAAATAATCTCCCTTTTTCTCTATTTGTTTCCCATTCATTCCCAAGGGACAGTCAATCCTGCTTTAAATCCCCAATATCCTACTCATACCCCACATACCTTACCCACTGGCCTTAACTCAGTGCCTAAATACACACCCAAACAAACTGAAAATTTCACCTCACACTTAATTATAAGTCCCCTCCCCTACCTTTATTACTAAACCATTCCTATCCTATCCTCTAGTAACTGCTCTGATTCTTAAATCAAAATTCACATATCAGACACAACTTCCAACCCCAAACTTCTTGACTAAAATTAGATCACAAGCTTTTTCACCTCCAAAGCAATGCTGGATTTACATACCCAAGCTTACTACTACAGCTACCACATCCAAAAACAACACCTAGTTTCCCTAAACTAGTCCTTAAACAACAGAATCTCACCCAAATCTAGGGACACTTTTCCACCAACAGCCAAAGTCAGAAAACCTCCTCTGACCAGGGAGAGGCCAGAAACACATACTAAACAAAGTATTCAAAGACCCAACACAAGATGCCAAAGTGACGTTGTAGAAATAAAAAAAAATCAAATACCAGGAAAACATTTCTCCTACAAAAGCCACCAATCCCCCGAATGATAGGCTCCAATCTAGATACCAGACAGGAAAATAACACTCAAGATGATAATATCTTCCAGATGGGAAGAGATAGTAAGGGTGAAACCTTTGAAAGGATAGATGTAGGATACCATAGCAAGTAGGATGAGGGAGGGAATAATGGGAAAAATTATCTATGGAGTTGTTGCAGTCAGCCTGCAACATTGCTGATAAATGACCATTAAACGGCTTAAGGGAACAAGGGGTTTATTTCCATATGATAGTCCGGCTACAGTTCTCAGTCCACCTTGATGGGAAGAGCATGCACCAACACCAGAGCAGAGGGAACTGGCCACCATCACTGCATAACGGCTGAGAGAAGGACAATCCTTACTTGCCAGAGACCAGCATGTCTGGCGAAGTGAACAGAAGGACGCCAACTCTCTCAACCAGCTCTCTCTGATTTATCCAGGGCCTAATCCCACCCACCATGGGCTGGGTCTTCCTCATCAGCTAGACAATCTCCTTCAGGTTTGCTCTGGGCTTAACTCAACCATCAACTCTCTACAACTGTGCCCAGAGCTCAAACCCTCAACATTCAAGTTGACACTTATGATTAACTATGACAGGAGTCATGAGGGGATGGAATATAGTTGGGGCTGAGGGATTTAAGGAAAAACTCTAAGATTACAGGATGCAACCCCATAGGAATCTCCTATGTTATTAATATATCAAAAATTTCTTTTAAAAAAGTAACAAGAGGGGCTGGAGACGTGGCTCAGGGGTTAAGCCTCTGCCTTGCAGGCAGAAGGCTCCGCGTTCAGATCCTAAACCCCACGTATAGATGCCCGGCAGAAGCGGGGGCGGCCAGGGTGGTTCCCGAATTCACCCATGATTCTACACACACACACACACACACACACACACACACACACAGGCACAATTGAATAAATAATAATAAAAAGTAACAAGAATGGACAGACCCTATACAAAGGAGTACAGAGAAAACAGGGGGAAAATGCCCTGAGTTGGTTCACTTACAGTCCAGTGACTTTTAATAAACTACAAAATATCCAATAAACTATACTAGAAGTAGCAGGAATGTGATACTTCCTGATAATTTGTTGGTCAGAGAAGTCTCAAGGGCCCCCCAAAATAGTATAGGTTTTTGCCATTGTTCTTGATTGCCTACAAAAAAACTGACAATAAGACCTGTTACTGAAGATGCAACACATATGGATCATAGCACACGGACAAACAACACCAGCTGGCAGTGGTTTGGGAGCTTCCTCCTTGCTCAATGTTTACACCGTATCAGAGAGTTTGTTAGAAGCTACTGGGTGAGAAAAAAAACAATCAAAGGTCTAATCAATTTGTGAGATCTGCAAGTTTTGATGAAAATCACCATAGTAGCAGGTGACCACCAGTGTAATAGTGGCATGAATATTAAAAGATAATAAATAGCTTTTTGATTGGATTTAATGTCTGCTTGTCAAAAAAGAATACATTGCTATTACTGTAAACTAGAATGAGAACCTATGAAAGGGAAATAAATAAGTCAAAAGGGAAGAACAGACTATGAATCTTTAACTAGGAAGACAGTACAACAAACTGCTCTTCAAATGCCTGTTACATACCCACAGACTGGAAGAGCACTCAGCACTCAATCTAAAAACCTTCTTCTTCAATAGAGAATGTTTATTACTGAAAAGTACTACTTGCCCAAAGTGCACAAAATAAGTGTCTGTGGACTGCTTGTCCTTAAACAGGATATATAAGCCTTACCTATCTCCGCCCAAAGGATCAGGGCATATCACAGAAAAGGGGTGGCAAGATTGTAAGAGCCTGAAGTGGGTAGGTGGTGAGCCATGCATTATCTCCTGGACATGATGTAATAGGGATATGCAAGATTCATTGCAGGTATGTATAATTAATAAGAATTGCATTTGAACTGTCTTATCACCATCTTACCCATAACATCAGAAAGATTTCAAGAAGCGCTACATCTCTCTGACAGAATGATAAGGACTAATATTAATGGGGAAGTAAAGGAGGATACTTTCCTCAATAGTATGTCCACTGATCTAGGATGCTTGCTGGAGCATGAATAGGTCAGGTATAAGTTTTCATATACTATATGAAACACAGTGGTCGCACAAGCAAGAAGATTTGAAAATTGGAGAGAGTCTAAAAAGGGAGATGAAGGGGAAAAAGAGGGAGGATGAGATTTAGGATTTAGGATTGAGAATATTATAAAGTCACTATATTTAAGTATATAAAATTAAAATAATAATAAAAAAGATTTTTAAAAGCGTTCCAAAGGAATATTATCAATATGATCAACAAAATGCATGAAGAAGTACAAAAGGAACTTGAACTACAAAAGGAATGTGAAGGATTCAGAGAGGATATAAACGAACATATGATCTTATATGTAATGGAAAATAACCAAAAAACTACTATAAGAGATGAAAGCAATGGAGGAAATAAGAATAAACTTAAATCAGGTGAAAAGATTCCAAATCGAAATTAAGCAGGAAATCAAAACTAAGTTAATTGCAATTAAAAAAAAAAAACAGCAGAAAGTATCACCAACAGAACTGATCAAACAGAAGATAATGATATCAAATCCAGAAGACAAGTTGGCAGAATCGACTTGTTGAAAAAGTTTTTCTTTGAAAAACTTAACAAGATGGATAAACTCTTAGCCAAATTAGCCAACTACAAGAGAGAAAACCCAAATTAATGAAATTAGACATGAAAATGGAACTATCACAATTGATATCAAATAAATTCAGAAATTTATAAGTCCACACTTCAAAAATGTATATTCCACAAAATTTTACAATCAGAAAGAAATGGACATATTTTATACAAAAAGCCAAAGTTGAATCATGAAAAACTGAATTATTTAAACAGTCCTATAACAAGTGATGAAATTATAGCAGTAATTACAAATCTTCCTACCATAAAGAGCCTGGATCCATCACAAAATTCTACAAGTTATTTAAAGAACAACTAACACCACTACTCCTTATTTCTCAAACTAGAAAAGGAAGGAACACTTCCAAACTCTTTCTACGAAGCCAATATTATACTGATCTCCAAACCAAATAAAGACAAACACAGAAAAAGAAAACTATAGGGCAATCTCATTGATGAATATAGACACAAAGAACCTCAAAACTGTATATTAGCAAACTGTGTATTAAACCATATCAAAAAGACCATCCACTATGACCAGGTTGGATTTATTCCAGAAACAAAATATTGGTTCATTGTATACAAATCAACAAATATAATTCATCACATAAACAAATGTAAAGACAAAAATCACATTATTTTCTCAACTAATGCTGAAAAAGCTTCCAAAACCTCTTTATGATAAAGGCTCTGGAGAAAATCAGGATAGAAGGAACATCATATGAACATAATAAAGACCATATACAATAAGCCATATAAAAAAACTTCCTAAATGGTGAAAAACTTGAAGCAATTCTACTGAGTCCTTACACCTCATTAGAGAGGAGGACCCAGAGGGAAGTTTGTCATGCATATTAAAGGATGTTCCAGGAATGGGGGGAGGGGGCACTAGGAGAAAGAGAGAGGGGAGAACAGAAGCGGAAAAGGGGGGGAGGGAGCAAAGTGAATCCAGGGAGGGGTGGAAGGAGGGAGGGGATTGGGGTACTTATCAACATTATATGAGTGGAAGAAATTCAAGGAATTTCTAGTTAGCAATTCAAGGAAGGAGGCACAGAATTATCTATTTTTCGTAGTTTATATTTTTTCACATAAAAAGTAGAAAAAATTAGGACATATCAAGGAAAAGCTAATCTTTTTTCCACTGTACATTCAAAAGCATCATTGATAACTGCTTAGTTATCCTTGTAACTCTATCCTTGTTTTTCATAAGAGTGTATGTATGAAATCATACCTTGTTTCTCTAAACGAAATAAATAGAAAGCACTGTTTTGTAAAAAAAAAAACAAAAAAACCCTTCCTTCCACTTCGCTGCCCCGGACGCGCGTGCATGGTCCAGCCGGGCCTCACTGCGCTACCTAGAACCCCAGGCCGCCCAAGGGACCCAGCTGCTCCCACCATCCAGTCGGAGCCGCCACAAAGGGCCTCGGAGGAGGAGGACACCCCCTCTGCGCCTGGGCCCTGCCCCCAAATGCCCCAGGTTAAATAGCGCACCGCCGATGACCAATCCTCCCTTCCCTCCACTCCACCGCCCTGGACCTAGGTAAACTCCGTCTCTGTCCACCCCCAAAACCCCAGGACAAATAATACAGATTGGTGAAAAATGCACAGAAATTAAAAGAAGATCTTAAGAGTTAAAACGACAATGCCAAAGTCAAAGTGCAAATCCATCAGGAAAAAACACTCAAGTAAACAAATCTCCCACAGAAGGAATTAATCCCATAGTGTTAGACTCCAACCAGAAAAAACCCATGGAAAATGGCCAAGAAAGCCTGACCCAGGATAACGACCTTTAAAATATGATCATTACCATTTTCAATACTATGAAAGAGGAAATCTGGGAGGAACCAATCGCTTTGAAGAGGAACACAACAGACACTTGGAGGAGTTGAGAAAAACAGTGCAAGAAACAAAAACAGGCATAGAGCAGTTAAAGCAGACTCAAGCAGAGTTTAAAACTGAGCTACAAAACAAGTTATCTTCAACCCAGAACTCAACAGAGAGTCTTATCAGCAGAACTAATGAAGCAGAAAACAGAATTTCAGACCTTGAAGATAAAGTGGAAGTATTAACCAGCTCAATGGAAGAGGTTGTTAAAGCCAAAAAGATACTTGAGAGAAATATTCAGGAGATATGGGACACCCTGAAGAAGCCTAACATGAGTATTCATGGAATACCAGAGCAAGAATCTCAAAATAGCACCACTGAGGAAATTTATCAAACGATCATCAAGGAAACTTTCCTCATCTAAAAAAAGAGAGGCCCATCTATATACAAGAGGCATTCCGCACCCCAAACAGATACGACCAAAACAGAAGCACGCCACAGCAAATAATAGTTAAAACACTCCACATTCAAGATAAAGAACTGGTGCTGAGAGCTTCAAGGGAGAAAAAACAAGTCACTTTTAAACGTAAACCTATTAAAATAACAAACGACTTCTCAGTCGAAACAGTAAAAGCAAGAGCTTGGAGCGACATACTTCAAGTATTGAATGAGCAAAAATGTCAACTCAGGTTGATATACCCCGAAAACTATCCATCATGATCGAAGGAGAAAGAAAAATCTTCCAGCATAAAGACAACTTGAAGGGATACATGTCCACCAAACCAGGCCTTCAAAAAATGCTAGAAATGATACTCAAGCTTGAAGAAAAAAACAGGCATATCCAGGAGAACAGAAGGCAAGTATAACACCATTAAAAGCAAAGCAATATACTTATAAAAACTACTAAACCTAATAAATGTCTGGAATTAAAAATAGTTTCTCCATTATAACACTCATTGTTAATGGAATTAACTCACCGAACAAGAGACACAGATTACAAATTTGGATTAAAAATCACAATCCATCAATCTGCTGCCTGCAGGAAACCCATCTCACCACAAAAGATAGGCATGCCCTAAAAATAAAAGGCAGGTCAACAATTCTACAAGCTAATGGAAGCAGAAAACAGGCAGGGGTAGCCATTATGATATCAGACAAAGTGGACTTCAAACCAAAGAAAATTATAAGAGACACGGATGGATACTACATTTTAGTCACAGGTACAATTCAACAGGAAGACTTCACAATATTGAACATATATGCACCCAATACTGGCCCCTCCAAATTCATTAAGAATATCCTACAGGTTCTAAAGTGAGAAATCAACCCCCAAAGATAATTCTTGGGGACTTCAACACCGCCCTCTCAACATGGGATAGATCAACAGGTCAAAAGCTTAACAGAGACACTTTGGACCTTAATCAAACTCTTAAAGAAATGGACCTTACAGATCTCTATCGAACTTTTCAACCACGCACCAAAGAATACACATTTTTCTCAGCAGCACATGGAACTTTCTCCAAAATAGATCACATACTGGGCCAAAAAACGAATCTAAACATATACAAAAAAGTTGAAATTCTAACCTGTGCCCTGTCAGACCACCACGGCTTAAAGCTGGACATCCACAACACAACAAACAAGAGAAAATACACTAACTCCTGGAAATTTAACAATATGATGCTGAAAGAAAACTGGATTCAGGAAGAAATTAAAAAGGAAATTCAAGATTTCCTGAAAGTGAATGATAACGAAAATACAACTTACCAAAATCTCTGGGACACAATGAAAACTGTTCTAAGAGGTAAGTTCATAGCTCTTAATGCTTACATCAAAAAAATGGAAACATCAGAAATAACTTAACAATGCAGCTTAAAGCTTTAGAGAAACTAGAACAATCTGATCCCAAAAGTAGTAGAAGAGAGGAGATTAGCACAATAAGGGGAGAAATATCTGAAATCGAGATTAAGAAAACGATAGAAAAAATCAACCAGTCAAAAAGTTGGTTCTTTGAAAAAATCAATAAGATTGATACACCCCTGGCCGGTCGGGACGCGTAGGCGAGATCCAGCCGGGCCTCAACGCGCGCTCTAGGACCCCAGGTCAGCCCACGGGGACCCGGCTCCGACTCCCGCCATCCAGCCGGAGCCGCGCGGGGGCCGAGGGAACGAGGAGGACCTCCCCCTGCGCCCGGGCCCGCCCCAGCTGCCCTCGGGTTAAATAGCTCCACGCCGACGCGCCCAACCTCCCTTTTCGCCCCACCCCGCTCCGCCAGTCAGGACACGCACGCGGTCCACCCGGGCCTCACCCCGCTCCCTAGGTAAGTCCCCGTTCAGACCCCGCCCACCAGTACCCCAGGCCAAATAATTCAGTTTAGTGAAATTGAGAGATCTTAAGAGTTAAAATGACAATGCCAAAGTCAAAGTGCAAATCCATGAGAAGCAACACTCAAGTAAACAAATCTCCCACTGAAGAAATTAATCCATAATGTTAGACTCCAACAAGAACAAACCCGCGGAAAAAGGCCAAGAAAGCCTGACCCAGGATAACGACTTTCAAAATATGATCATTACCATGTTCAATACTATGAAAGAGGAAATCCGGGAGGAATTACATAATCGAATCAATCGCTTTGAAGAGGAACACAACAGACATCTGGAGGAGTTGAGAAAAACAGTGCAAGAAACAAAAAGTGGCATAGAACAGTTAAAACAAACTCAAGCAGAGTTTAAAACTGAGCTAAAAGACAAGTTATCTTCAACCCAGAACGCCACAGAGAGTCTTATCAACAGAACTAATGAAGCAGAAAACAGAATTTCAGACCTTGAAGATAAAGTGGGAGTACTAACCAGCTCAATGGAAGAGGTTGTTAAAGCCAAAAAGATACTTGAGAGAAATATCCAAGAGATATGGGACACCCTGAAGAAGCCTAACATGCGTATTCATGGAATACCGGAGCAAGAATCTCAAAATACCACCCCTGAGGAAATTTTTCAAACGATCATCAAGGAAAACTTTCCTCATCTAAAAAAAGAGAGGCCCATTCATATACAAGAGGCATTCCGCACCCCAAACAGATACGACCAAACTAGAAGCACACCGCGGCAAATAATAGTTAAAACACTCCACATTCAAGATAAAGAACTGGTGCTGAGAGCTTCAAGGGAGAAAAAACAAGTCACTTTTAAAGAAAAACCTATTAAAATAACAAATGACTTCTCAGTCGAAACAGTAAAAGCAAGAAGAGCTTGGAGAGACATACTTCAAGTATTGAATGAGCAAAAATGTCAACCCAGGCTGATTTACCCTGCAAAACTATCAGTCATGATCGAGGGAGAAAGAAAAATTTTCCAGCACAAAGACAACTTTAAGGGATACATGGCCACCAAACCAGGCCTTCAAAAACTGCTAGAAATGATACTCAAGCGTGAAGAAAAAAACAGGCATATCCAGGAGAACAGAAGGCAAATATAACACCATTAAAAGCGAAGCAATATACTTATAAAAGCTACTAAACATAATAAATGTCTGGAATTAACAATAGTTTCTCCATTATAACACTAAATGTTAATGGACTTAATTCACCGATCAAGAGACACAGATTACAAACTTGGATTAAAAATCCATCAATCTGTTGCCTGCAGGAAACCCATCTCACCACAAAAGATAGGCACGCTCTAAAAATAAAAGGCTGGTCAACAATTCTACAAGCAAATGGAAGCAAAAAACAGGCAGGGGTAGCCATTATGCTATCAGACAAAGTGGATTTCAAACCAAAAAAAATTATAATAGACACGGATGGATACTACATTTTAGTCAGAGGTACAATTCACCAGGAAGATTTCACAATACTGAACATATATGCACCCAATACGGGCCCCTCCACATTCATTAAGAAAACCCTACAGCGTCTAAAGCAAGAAATCAACCCCCAAACGATAATTCTTGGGGACTTCAACACCGCCCTCTCTACATGGGATAGATCAACAGGTCAAAAGCTCAACAGAGACACTTTGGAACTTAATCAAACCCTGAAAGAAATGGACCTCACAGATCTCTATCGAACTTTTCACCCACGCACCAAAGAATACACATTTTTCTCAGCAGCACACGGAACTTTCTCCAAAATAGATCACATATTGGGCCACAAAATGAATCTACACATGTACAAGAAAGTTGAAATTCTAACCTGTGCCCTATCAGACCACCACGGCCTAAAGCTGGACATCCACAACACATCAAACAAGAGAAAATACACTAACTCCTGGAAACTTAACACTATGATGCTGAATGAGAACTGGATTCAGGAAGAAATTAAAAAGGAAATTCAAGATTTCCTGAAAGTGAATGATAACGAAAATACAACTTACCAAAATCTCTGGGACACAATGAAAGCTGTTCTAAGAGGTAAGTTCATAGCTCTTAATGCCCACGTCAAAAAATGGAAACATCAGAAATAAACAACTTAACAATGCAGCTTAAAGCTTTAGAGAAACTAGAGCAATCTGATCCCAAAAGCAGTAGAAGAGAAGAGATTAGCAAAATAAGGGGAGAAATATCTGAAATCGAGACTAAGAAAACGATAGAAAAATCAACCAATCAAAAAGCTGGTTCTTTGAAAAAATCAATAAGATTGATACACCCCTAGCTAAACTAACCAAAAGCAAGAGAGAGAAAACCCAAATTAACAAAATTAGAAATGAACATGGAGTTATCACTACGGATACCCAAGAAATCCAGAGAATTATAACATCATATTTCAAAAACTTATACTCTGTGAAGTTTGACAACACAAAAGAGATGGATGAATTTCTAAGTAAACACAACTTACCTAAATTGAATCAGGAAGTTGTGAATTACTTAAATAGTCCTATAACATATAAGGAAATTGAGGAAGTAATCTCGAATCTTCCCACCAAAAAATGTCCTGGACCAGATGGATTCAGCACAGAGTTCTACAAGACATTTAAGGAGTTAATAACACCAATACTCCTTAAACTGTTCCATCAAATAGCAAAAGAAGGAACACTACCAAATTCCTTCTATGAAGCTAATATCGTTTTAATCCCAAAACCTAATAAAGATTCACTTAAAAAAGAAAACTATAGGCCGATCTCCCTGATGAACACAGATGCAAAGATTCTCAACAAAGTCTTAGCAAATCGGATTCAAAAACATATTAAAAAGATCATTCATGGGGACCAAGTAGGCTTCATCCCCGGCACACAAGGTTGGTTCAACATACGCAAATCAATAAATGTAATTCATCATGTAAACCAGTCCAAAGTCCAAGACCACATGATACTCTCGATAGATGCAGAAAAAGCTTTTGACAAGATCCAACAGCCTTTTATGATCAAAACGCTAGAGACAGTAGGAATGGAAGGAACCTTTATCAATATAATAAAAGCTGTATACAACAAGCCCACAGCAAGGATTATGCTCAATGGGGAACAATTGGAAGCATTCCCACTTCGATCAGGAACAAGACAAGGCTGTCCACTCTCACCACTTCTATTCAATATTGTACTTGAAGTCTTAGCCGAAGCCATAAGACAAGAAAGGGACATAAGAGGGATTCAAATTGGCAAGGAAGAAGTCAAGCTATCTCTATTTGCAGATGACATGATCTTATACCTGAGTGATCCCAAAAACTCCACCAGGAAGCTCCTGGAACTAATTGAGAAGTTCAGCAGGGTGGCAGGATACAAAATAAATGTGCAAAAATCAGAGGCCTTCCTATATGCCCAGAATGAAAGAAGTGAAAAAGCCTTGAGAGAAACCATGCCATTTACTATAACCCCTAAAAAAATGAAATACCTTGGTATAAATCTAACTAAGGAGGTAAAAGACCTTTACAATGAAAACTTTAAAACCCTAAAGAAAGAAATTGCAGAAGACACCAGAAGGTGGAAAGACCTCCCTTGTTCCTGGATTGGCAGAATCAACATTGTAAAAATGACCATCCTACCAAAGGCAATATACAGATTCAATGCTATACCAATCAAAATCCCAAAGCAATTCTTCAAAGAAGCTGACCAAACAATCTCAAAGTTCATATGGAGGCACAAAAGACCCAGGATAGCAAAAACAATCCTGAGTAACAAAAACACAGCTGGAGGTATTACCATACCAAACCTAAGTCTATACTACAAATCCATAGTTATAAAGACAGCCTGGTACTGGCTCCAAAATAGACACACAGATCAATGGATAAGGATTGAAGACCCAGATATAAGCCCACAAAGTTACAGCCATTTGGTCTTTGACAAAGGGGCCCAAAGAATCCAATGGAAAAAGAACAGCATCTTCAACAAATGGTGCTGGCAAAACTGGATCTCCACATGCAGAAGATTAAAGCTGGACCCGTACTTGTCACCATGTACAAGACTTAATTCCAAATGGATCAAGGACCTTGATATCAGGCCAGAGACTATAAAAACCATAGTTGAAAGGATAGGGAACTCCCTCGAGCTGATTGGGCTAGGCCAACACTTCCTAAACAGACATCCAATGGCACAGTCACTGCTACCAACTCTCAACAGTTGGGATCTTGTGAAATTAAAGAGCTTCTGTTCAGATAAAGAGATTGTCACACGAGCTCAAAGGCAACCCACAGAATGGGAGAAAATCTTCACTAACCACATATCTGACAGAGCTCTACTGTCCAGAGTGCACAAAGAACTTAGAAAACTAAACTCCAAGGAAAACACTGGCCCAATTAAAAAATGGGCCCTGGAACTTCAAAGAAACTTTACCAGGGATGAAATTAAAATGTCTAACAATTATCTTAAAAAATGCTCCACTTCCTTCGCCATCAGGGAAATGCAAATCAAAACTTCCCTGAGATATCATCTCACCCCGGTCAGGATGGCAAAAATCCACAGTACAAACAACGACAAATGCTGGAGAGGATGTGGGGAGAGGGGAACTCTCCTACATTGTTGGTGGGAATGCAGGCTCATACAGCCACTCTGGCGAGCCGTCTGGAGATTCTTAAAGAAATTAAAGATTGAAATGCCATATGACCCTGCTATCCCACTTTTGGGAATAACCCCCCAAGCAGCAGAGGTTCGCCTCGATAGCACAAGCTCGACCATGTTCATAGCAGCAATGTTTACAATAGCAAAGTCATGGAATCAACCTAAATGTCCAACAGTTGACGAGTGGATAAGGAAACAGTGGTACATCTATACAATGGAGTACTACTCAGCCATCAAAAATGATGAATTACTGGAATTTGCTGGGAAATGGATGTCATTAGAAAGAATTATATTAAGTGAAGTATCCCAAACCCAGAAAATTAAGCGCCGTATGTACTCCCTAATAGGTGGCTCCTAGTACCAAACTCGCCCAGCCCACATTGGGACACTCAAAAGTAAACCTATGTAACACAGTAATTGCAAGGATTATGAACAAGAGAGATGGGTTAGGAGGGCCACACCAGAAACAAGGAGAGAGGAGACCATGTTACAGCAGAGAAAATAGGCCTCCATCAAGGTCTGCAAGTAAGTAATGAGAAACCTGGTTAAGTTCACAGACGTTCTTTCCTGATCTCACCAGAAGGGGAGGGCATATAGTCTAGCAGATAAAAAGTAATCATTTTGCAAATGGGTGATGGACCCCTCCCTCAGTGAGGTTTCCTACTCTTATTACATCTACCCTTGAATGTGCTATTACAACAAGACTCCAGTTTAACAGCTTTTTGTCTCTGGCCAGGGGGTGACATACAGTGCCCAGCAGAATGGAGTGAAGGGAATTGCAGGAGCAGCAAAACTGCAAAAGAAAATCAACAAACCACAATCCAGAACTTCAGAGACTCTATATCAATCACATAGAACTAGGACAGCCTAATCTCTCCCCATCCTGGAGCTCAGGGACATTTGCGGAAGAGGGGGCGGTAAGATTGTAAGAGCAAAAGGATGGGAGGAGCAACGATTTGCAAGATTCTCACAATAGTTGGGGCCAAAGCAATCATAATGGAACTTTGCATGCCCTGCGCAATGTCCAGCGCACTGTTGCCCTCATAAAGTCTAGCATCTGTTAAGGGCAACCGAGACCCCTGGAGGCAAGGGATTGACAGCCATAGTAGTAATCTTATGCTTAAGGGGAACAAGAGAAAGGGCTTATGGAAATGCCACTGGGTCCTTATATGTCATCGGAGAGGAGGACCCAGTGGAGAGTTAGGCGCACACAATAAAGGACTCTCTGGGAATTGGGGGGGAGACACTGGGGGAAGGGGAGGGGGGAAGGAGGGAACTGGTAAAAAATTTTAAAATGTATAATTAAATTTTTAATAAAAAAAAAAAAGATTGATACACCCCTAGCTAAATTAACCAAAAGCAAGAGAGAGAAAACCCAAATTAACAAAATTAGAATGAACATGGAGTTATCACTACTGATACCCAAGAAATCCAGAGAATTATGACATCATATTTCAAAAACTTATACTCTGTGAAATTTGACAACTCAAAAGATATAAGTGAAGTCCTAAGTAAACACAACTTACATAAATGGAATCAGGAAGTTGTGAATTATTTAAATAGTCCTATAACATATAAGGAAATTGAAGAAGTAATCTCGAATCTTCCCACCAAAAAATGTCCTGGACCAGATGGATTCAGCACAGAGTTCTACCAGACATTTAAGGAGTTAACAACACCAATACTCCTTAAACTATTCCATCAAATAGCAAAGGAAGGAACACTACCAAATTCCTTCTATGAAGCTAATATCGTTTTAATCCCAAAACCTAATAAAGACTCACTTAAAAAAGAAAAATATAGGCCGATATCTCTGATGAACACAGACACAAAGATTCTCAACAAAGTCTTAGGAAATCAGATTCAAAAACATATTAAAAAGATTATTCACGGGGACCAAGTAGGCTTCATCCCTGGCACACAAGGTTGGTTCAACATATGAAAATCAATAAATGTAATTCATCATGTAAACCAGTCCAAAGTCCAAGTCCACATGATACTCTCGATAGATGCAGAAAAAGCTTTTGACAAGATCCAACAGCCTTTTATGATCAAAACGTTAGAGACAGTAGGAATGGAAGGAACCTTTATCAATATAATAAAAGCTGTATACAACAAGCCCACAGCAAGGATTTTGCTCAATGGGGAACAATTGGAAGCATTCCCACTTCGATCAGGAACTAGACAAGGCTGTCCACTCTCACCACTTCTATTCAATATTGTACTCGAAGTCTTAGCTGAAGCCATAAGACAAGAAAGGGGCATAAGAGGGATTCAAATCGGCAAGGAAGAAGTCAAGCTATCCCTATTTGCAGATGACATGATCTTTCTTTTTTTTTTACCTTAGGTCAGGTAATTTATTTTTTTGTAAATTTTTCATTATTATTTCAGCTCATACACACTTAATAGGTACACCAGTTCCCTCCCTCCCTCCTCCTCCCCCAGAATAGCCTGCTCACCTGCCACTCACCCCTCCCTCCCCATCCCCTCGTGCCTCCCGCCTCAATTGCCAGAGTCCTTTCTTGTGCATGCCTGACTCTCCTCTGGGCCCTCCTCTCCGATGACGTACAAGGACCCAGTGGCATTTCCCTGAACCCTTTCCTGTGTTCCCCTTAAGCATAGGAACACTACTGTGGCTGTTAATCCCTTGCCTCCAAGGATCCTGGTGCTAGACTCTGTGAGGTCAATAGTGTGTTGGACATTGCGCCGGGCATGCAATGTCCAATTATGATTGCTTTGGCCCTAACTTGTGTGGAGTATCTTGCAAATCATTGCTCCTCCCATCCTTTTGCTCTTACACTCTAACCGCCCCCTCTTCCGCAAATGGAGGAAGCTTCAGGATGGGGAGAGATTAGTCTGGCCTAGTGGTTGATATAGAGTCTCTGAATTCTAGATAGTGGTTTGTTGATTTTTCTTTTGCAGTTTTGTTGCTCCTGCAATGCCCTTCATTCCATCGTGATGGGCACTGTATGTCACCCCCTGGTCAGAGACAGAAAGCTGTTAAACTGGAGTCTTATTATAAGAGCACATTCAAGGGTAGATGTAATACTTATACCCAAAAGTGGAATATTCAGGGTCGTATGGCATTTGGCAATGGGAGGGGTCAATCACCCATTTGCAAAATGGTTACTTTTTAATCTGCCTGACTATATGCCCTCCCCTTCTGGTGAGTTTATATCCCCTTAGTTGTAAATGATCAGGAATGAATGTCTGTGAACTTAACTAAATGTCACATTACTTTCTTGCAGTCCTTGATGGAGGACTATTTTCTCTACTGTAACATGGTCAATTCTCTCCTTGTTTCTGGTGTGGCCCTCAAACCCCATCCCTCCTGTTCATAATCCTTGCAATTACTGTAGGTAATACATAGATTTACCTATGAGTGTCCCAAGATGGGCAGGGTGGGTTTGGGATTAGGAGCCACCTATTAGGGAGTACATATGGCGCTTAATTTTCTGGGTCTGCGATATTTCACTTAATATAATTGTTTCTAATGACATCCATTTCCTGGCAAATTCCAGTAACTCATCATTTTTGATGGCTGAGTAGTACTCCATTGTATAGATGTACCACCGTTTCCTTATCCACTCCTCAACTGTTGGACATTTGGGTTGATTCCATGTCTTTGCTATTGTAAACAGTGCTGCTATGAACATGGTCATGCTTGTGCTATCCAGGTGAACCTCTGCTGTATGGGGGGTTATATCCAAATGTGGAATCGCAGGGTCATATGGCATTTCAATCTTTAATTTCTTTAAGAATCTCCAGACGGCTCGCCAGAGTGGCTGTATGAGCCTGCATTCCCACCAGCAATGTAGGAGAGTTCCCCTCTCTCCACATCCTCTCCAGCATTTGTTGTTGTTTGTATTGTGGATTTTTGCCATCCTGACCGGGGTGAGATGATATCTCAGGGAAGTTTTGATTTGCATTTCCCTGATGGCTAAGGAAGTGAAGCATTTTTTAAGATATTTGTTAGACCTTTTAATTTTATCCCTGGTAAAATTTCTTTTAAGTTCCAGGGCCCATTTTTTAATGTTTAGTTTTCTAAATTCTTTGTGCACTCTGGACAATAGAGCTCTATCAGATATGTGGTTAGTGAAGATTTTCTCCCATTCTGTGGGTTGCCTTTGAGCTCGTGTGACAATCTCTTTATCTGAACAGAAGCTCTTTAATTTCACAAGATCCCAACTGTTGAGAGTTGGTAGCAGTGACTGTGCCATTGGATGTCTGTTTAGGAAATGTTGGCCTAGCCCAATCCGCTCGAGGGAGTTCCCTACCCTTTCAACTATGGTTTTTATAGTCTCTGGCCTGATATCAAGGTCCGTGATCCATTTGGAATTAAGTCTTGTACATGGTGACAAGTATGGGTCCAGCTTTAGTCTTCTGCATGTGGAGATTCAGTTTTGTCAGCACCATTTGTTGAAGATGCTGTTCTTTTTCCATTGGATTCTTTGGGCCCCTTTGTCAAAGATCAAATGGCTGTAATTTTGTGGGCTTATATCTGGGTCTTCAATTCTTATCCATTGATCTGTGTGTCTATTTTGGAGCCAGTACCAGGCTCTTTTTATAACTATGGATTTGTAATATAGACTAAGGTTCAGTATGGTAATACCTCCAGCAGTGTTTTTATTACTGAGGATTGTCTTTGCTATCCTGGGTCTTTTGTGCCTCCATATGAATTTTGAGCTTGTTTGGTCAACTTCTTTAAAGAATTGCTTTGGGATTTTAATTGGTATAGCATTGAATTTGTATATTGCTTTTGGTAGAATGGTCATTTTTACGATGTTGATTCTGCCAATCCAGAAACATGGGAGGTCCTTCCACCTTCTGGTGTCTTCTGCAATTTCTTTCTTTAGGGTTTTAAAGTTTTCATTGTAAAGGTCTTTTACCTCCTTGGTTAGGTTTATACCAAGGTATTTCATTTTTTTAGGGGCTATAGTAAATGGGATTGTTTCTCTCAAGGCTTTTTCACTTCTTTCATTCTGGGCATATAGGAAGGCCTCTGATTTTTGTACGTTTATTTTGTATCCTGCCACTCTGCTGAACTTCTCAATTAGTTCCAGGAGCTTCCTGGCGGAGTTTTTGGGATCACTTAGGTATAATATCATGTCATCTGCAAATAGGGATAGCTTGACTTCTTCCTTGCCGATTTGAATCCTATTATGTCCCTTTCTTGTCTTATGGCTTCAGCAAGGAGTTCAAGTGCAATTTTGAATAGAAGTGGTGAGAGTGGACAGCCTTGCCTAGTTCCTGATCGAAGTGGGAATGCTTCCAATTGTTCCCCATTGAGCATAATCCTTGCTGTGGGCTTGTTGTATACAGCTTTTATTATATTGATAAAGGTTCCTTCCATTCCTACTGTCTCCAGCGTTTTGATCATAAAAGGCTGTTGGATCTTGTCAAAAGCTTTTTCTGCATCTATCGAGAGTATCATGTAGTCTTGGACTTTGGACTGGTTTACATGATGAATTACATTTATTGATTTGCGTATGTTGAACCAACCTTGTGTGCCGGGGATGAAGCCTACTTGGTCCCCATGAATGATCTTTTTAATATGTTTTTGAATCTGATTTGCTAAGACTTTGTTGAGAATCTGTGCGTCTGTGTTCATAAGAGAGATCGGCCTATTGTTTTCTTTTTTAAATGAATCTTTATTAGGTTTTGGGATTAAAACGATATTAGCATCATAGAAGGAATTTGGTAGTGTTCCTTCCTTTACTATTTGATGGAATAGTTTAAGGAGTATTGGTGATGTTAACTCCTTAAATGTCTGGTAGAACTCTGTGCTGAATCCATCTGGTCCAGGACATTTTTTGGTGGGAAGATTCAAGATTACTTCCTCAATTTCCTTATATGTTATAGGACTATTTAAATAATTCACAACTTCCTGATTCAATTTAGGTAAGTTGTGTTTACTTAGAAATTCATCTATCTCTTTTGTGTTGACAAACTTCACAGAGTATTATTTTTTGAAATATGATGTCATAATTCTCTGGATTTCTTGGGTATCAGTAGTGATAACTCCATGTTCATTCTAATTTTGTTAATTTGGGTTTTCTCTCTCTTGCTTTTGGTTAATTTTGCTAGGGGTGTATCAATCTTATTGATTTTTTCAAAGAACCAACTTTTTGACTGGTTGATTTTTTCTATTGTTTTCTTAATCTCGATTTCAGATATTTCTACCCTTATTGTGCTAATCTCCTCTCTTCTACTACTTTTGGGATCAGATTGCTCTAGTTTCTCTAAAGCTTTAAGCTGCATTGTTAAGTTATTTCTGATGTTTCCATTTTTTTGATGTAAGCATTAAGAGCTATGAACTTACCTCTTAGAACAGCTTTCATTGTGTCCCAGAGATTTTGGTAAGTTGTATTTTCATTATCATTCACTTTCAGGAAATCTTGAATTTCCTTTTTAATTTCTTCCTGAATCCAGTTTTCTTTCAGCATCATATTGTTAAATTTCCAGGAGTTACTGTATTTTCTCTTGTTTGTTGTGTTGTGGATGTCCAGCTTTAGGCCGTGGTGGTCTGATAGGGCACAGGTTAGAATTTCAACTTTTTTGTATATGTTTAGATTCGTTTTGTGTCCCAATATGTGATCTATTTTGGAGAAAGTTCTGTGTGCTGCTGAGAAAAATGTGTGTTGTTTGGTACGTGGGTGAAAAGTTCAATAGAGATCTGTAAGGTCCATTTCTTTAAGGGTTTGATTAAGTTCCAAAGTGTCTCTGTTAAGCTTTTGACCTGTTGATCTATCCCATGTTGAGAGGGCAGTGTTGAAGTCCCAAGAATTATCTAAAAATTAAAAAAAAAAGAATGTATAAGAATTATCTTTGGGGGTTCAGACGCTGTAGGGTTTTCGTAATGAATGTGGAGGGGCCCATATTGGGTGCATATATGTTCAGTATTGTGAAGTCTTCCTGGTGAATTGTACCTGTTACTAAAATGTAATATCCATCCGTGTCTCTTATAATATTCTTTGGTTTGAAGTCCACTTTGTTTGATAGCATAATGGCTACCCCTGCCTGTTTTCTGCTTCCATTTGCTTGTAGAATTGTTGACCTGCCTTTTATTTTTAGGGCATGCCTATCTTTTGTGGTGAGATGGGTTTCCTGCAGGCAGCAGATTGATGGATTGTCATTTTTAATCCAAGTTTGTAATCTGTGTCTCTTGATCGGTGAATTAATTCCATTAACATTGAGTGTTATAATGGAGAAACTATTTTTAATTCCAGACATTTATTATGTTTAGTAGTTTTTATAAGTATATTGCTTTGCTTTTAATGGTGTTATACTTGCCTTCTGTTCTCCTGGATATGCCTGTTTTTTTCTTCAAGCTCGAGTATCATTTCTAGCATTTTTGAAGGCCTGGTTTGGTGGACATGTATCCCTTCAAGTTCTTTATGCTGGAAGATTTTTCTTTCTCCCTCGATCATGACTAATAGTTTTGCAGGGTAAATCAGCCTGGGTTGACATTTTTGCTCATTCAATACCTGAAGTATGTCTCTCCAAGCTCTTGCTTTTACTGTTTCGACTGAGAAGTCGTTTGTTATTTTAATAGGTTTACCTTTAAAAGTGACTTGTTTTTTCTCCCTTGAAGCTCTCAGCACCAGTTCTTTATCTTGAATGTGGAGTGTTGTAACTATTATTTGCCGTGGCGTGCTTCTGTTTTGGTCGTATCTGTTTGGGGTGCGGAATGCCTCTTGTATATGGATGGGCCTCTCTTTTTTAGATGAGGAAAGTTTTCCTTGATGATCGTTTGAAAAATTTCCTCAGGGGTGCTATTTTGAGATTCTTGCTCTGGTATTCCATGAATACGCATGTTAGGCTTCTTCAGGGTGTCCCATATATCTTGGATATTTCTCTCAAGTATCTTTTTGGCTTTAACAACCTCTTCCATTGAGCTGGTTAGTACTCCCACTTTATCTTCAAGGTCTGAAATTCTGTTTTCTGCTTCATTAGTTCTGTTGATAAAACTCTCTGTGGAGTTCTGGGTTGAAGATAACTTGTTTTGTAGCTCAGTTTTAAACTCTGCTTGAGTCTGTCTTAACTGTTCTATGCCTGTTTTTGTTTCTTGCACTATTTTTCTCAACTCCTCCAAGAGTCTGTTGTGTTCCTCTTCAAAGTGATTGATTCGATTATATAATTCCTCCCGGATTTCCTCTTTCATAGTATTGAACATGGTAATGATCATATTTTGAAAGTCGTTATCCTGGGTCAGGCTTTCTTGGACATTTTCTGTGGGTTTGTTCTTGTTGGAGTCTAGGTCACGGATGAGGCTCAGCTGGACTACATGCGTGCGTCCCATCCGGTGGAGCGGGGTGGGGAAAGGCGACATGATCTTATACCTACGTGATCCCAAAAACTCCACCAGGAAGCTCCTGGAACTAATTGAGAAGTTCAGCAGGGTGGCAGGATACAAAATAAATGTGCAAAACTCAGAGGCCTTCCTATATGCCCAGAATGAAAGAAGTGAAAAAGCCTTGAGAGAAACAATCCCATTTATTATAGCCCCTAAAAAAATAAAATACCTTGGTATAAACCTAACCAAGGAGGTAAAAGACCTTTACAATGAAAACTTTAAAACCCTAAAGAAAGAAATAGCAGAAGACATCAGAAGTTGGGAAGACAAATATCTTCAAAAATGACCCACTTCTTTAGCCATCAGGGAAATGCAAATCAAAACTTCCTTGAGATATCATCTCACCCTGGTCAGGATGGCAAAAATCCACAATACAGAATCAACATCATAAAAATGACCATCCTACCAAAGGCAATATACAAATTCAATGCTATACCAATTAAAATACCAAAGTAATTCTTTAAAGAATTGACCAAACAATCTCAAAATTCATATGGAGGCACAAAAGACCCAGGACAGCAAAGACAATCCTTACAGAAACACTGCTGGAGGTATTACCATACCAAACCTAAGTCTATACTACAAATCCATAGTTATAAAACAGCCTGGTACTGGCTCCAAAATAGACACACAGATCAATGGATAAGGGTTGAAGACCCAGTTATAAGCCCACAAAATTACAGCCATTTGGTCTTTGACAAAGGGGCCCAAAAAATCCAATGGAAAAAGAACTGCATCTTCAACAAATGGTGCTGGCAAAACTGGATCTCCACATGCAGAAGATTAAAGCTGGACTCATACTTGTCACCATGTACAAGACTTAATTCCAAATGGATCACGGACCTTGATATCAGGCCAGAGACTATAAAAACCATAGTTGAAAGGATAGGGAACTCCCTCGAGCTGATTGGGCTAGGCCGACAGTTCCTAAACAGACATCCAATGGCACAGTCACTGCTACCAACTCTCAACAGTTGGGATCTTGTGAAATTAAAGAGCTTCTGTTCAGATAAAGAGATTGTCACACGAGCTCAAAGGCAACCCACAGAATGGGAGAAAATCTTCACTAACCACATATCTGATAGAGCTCTACTCTCCAGAGTGCACAAAGAACTTAGAAAACTAAACACCAAGGAAACCAATGGCTCAATTAAAAAATGGGCCCTGGAACTTAAAAAAAAATTTTACCAGGAATGAAATTAAAATGTCTAACAAATATCTTAAAAAATGCTCCATTTCCTTAGCCATCAGGGAAATGCAAATCAAAACTTCCCTGAGATATCATCTCACCCCAGTCAGGATGGAAAAATCCACAATACAAACAACGACAAATGCTGGAGAGGATGTGGAGAGAGGGGAACTCTCCTACATTGCTGGTGGGAATGCAGGCTCATACAGCCACTCTGGCGAGCCGTCTGGAGATTCTTAAAGAAATTAAAGATTGAAATGCCATATGACCCTGCGATTCCACTTTTGGGTATAACCCCCCATACAGCAGAGGTTCACCTCGATAGCACAAGCACGACCATGTTCGTAGCAGCACTGTTTACAATAGCAAAGTCATGGAATCAGCCCAAATGTCCAACAGTTGTCGAGTGGATAAGGAAACGGTGGTACATCTATACAATGGAGTACTACTCAGCCATCAAAAATGATGATTACTGGAATTTGCCAGGAAATGGATGTCATTAGAAACAATTATATTAAGTGTGGTATCCTAAACCCAGAAAATTAAGCACTGTATGTACTCCCTAATAGGTGGTTCCTAGTACCAAACCCACCCAGCCCACCTTGAGACACTCATAGGTAAATCTATGTATTACCTACAGTAATTGCAAGGATTATGAACAGGAGGGATGGTGGAGGGCCACACCAGAAACAAGGAAAGAAGTGACCATGTTTCAGTAGAGAAAATAGGCCTCCATCAAGTACTGCAAGGGGTGACATACAGTGCCCAGCAGGATGGAGTGAAGGGCATTGCAGGAGCAGCAAAACTGCAAAAGAAAATCAACAAACCACAATCCAGAACTTCAGAGACTCTATATAAACCACCTAGAACAAGGCCAGACTAATCTCTCCCCATCCTGAAGCTCAGGAAAATTTACGGAAGAGGGGGCAGTAGAGTGTAAGAGCAAAAGGATGGGAGGAGCAATGATTTGCAAGATACTCCACACAAGTTAGGGCCAAAGCAATCATAATTGGACTTTGCATGCCCTCCGCATTGTCCAACACACCATTGACCTCACAGAGTCTAGCATCTGCTAAAGGCACCAAGATTCTTGGAGGCAAGGGATTGGTAGCCATAGTGGTGTTCCTATGCATAAGGGGAACACAGGAAAGGGTTCAGGGAAATGCCACTGGGTCCTTGTACGTCATCGGAGAGGAGGGTCCAGAGGAGAGTCAGGGATGCACATTAATGGACTCTCTGGGAATTGGGGCGGGAGGCACTGGGGGATGGGAAGGGAGGAGTGAGGGGAGGGGGAGCAGGGGGTTCGGGGGGAGGAGGAGGGAGGGAGGGAATCGGTGTACCTATTAAGTTTGTATGAGCGAGAATAATAATAAAAAATGTTATTAAAAAAAAGAAGATGGAAAGACCTACTATGTTTCTGGATGGAACAATAGAATTAATATTGTTTAAATGACGATCTTAACGAAGCAACATACAGATTCAATGCAATACTGATGAAAATTCCAACCTAATTCTTCACAGAAATTGGTTTAAAAATAAAGCTCAAAATTCATATGGCAGCACAAAAGACCCATGATAGCAAAAAAAAAATCCTGAGTAATAAAATCTCTGCAAGAGATATCACCATATCAAACCTTAAACTATACTACAATTTCACAGCAATACAAACATTACAATACTGGCTTCAGAGATATAGACAAATGATTTAGAATTTAAGACCCAGATATAAGCTCGAACACCTACAGTCAACTGACTTTTGACATATGTGTCAAAGAAAGCCATTAGAAAAAGGACAGAATTTTCAACAAATGATGCTGGAAAAATTGGACAGCTGTATGCAGATAATAAAACTAAACTGTTATTTGCCACCCTGCATGAAAAACATCTCCAAATGGATCAAAAGCCTGTAAGTACAAACTATAAAACTCCTAAAAAAAAATAGGCAAACACTCAAACTAATTGGCTAGGCCGGCATTCCTAATAGGACCCAAAATGCACAGGAACTAAGACCAACACTCAACAAGTGGGAATACATGAACTTAAAAGAGATTCTGTTCTGCAAAAGAAAGTGTTAATTGAGAAAAAAATGGGAGAATATATTTGCTAACCAACATCCAATAGAGGACTAATATCCACAATACACAAAAATACTACAAAAATTACAAACAACCCAATTAAAAACAAAATTCAAATGTCTAACAAATATATTTAAAAATTTCCATTAGAAAAAGCAAATTAAAACCACCTGACCTATCATGTTATTCTAGACAGAATGGCTAAAATCCAAAATACAAACAATAACAATGTTGGTGCAGATGTCTGGAGAAAGGAACTTTTATACTTTCTCGGTGGGACTATAAACTTGTACAACCTCTTTTTAGATTATTTTAAAGATTTTTTAAAAATTTAATAATTGAAATACCCCAGGACCCAGCTATACCATTCCTAATAATATTTCCAAAGAAAACCATATCTTGCAAAAAGTCATGTGTAAAAACCATGTCCATAGCAGTTCTATTTACAATAGCAAAGAAATGGAATCACCTTAGGTGTTCAACAGATGATGAATGGCTAATGAAAATGTGGTAAATATATACATTGGATTACTATTTACCTGTAAACAATAAATTAATGAAATTTGCTGGTAAATGGATGGAGTTGGAATAAATTTTACTAGGTGATCCTGTTTTCCTCATTCTGTGCTTCTCTACATAGAGACTGCTCATTGTGGTTCCTTTCTTTAAAAGATATTTTTGACATATTACTAGCATAGGATGTTCCTTTGGGGTTGTTTCCCACCATTTTTGGGTTTTTCTGCAAGTTCCTCTGCCCCTCCTATCTCCTGTGTCCTTCCTGTCTCCCATGTCCCTCCTGTCTCACATCCCCTCATTTTATGCTATGTATTTTTCTCAATTATTTCCTCCCTCACCCTTGTCTTGAGATCCTAAATTTCACCTTTAAAGAGGGAACAATAAAATAAAATAAAATGTTAAATCACATCATATTGTAACACAGTGATGAGAATGAAAGATGAAAACCATAGACTATTGTCATGTTTGAATGCAAGCAATGTATTTGAGTCTTTAGTTGATACTTGGGAAGGTCATGGAAGCTTTAGAAGGTGGAGCCTTGCTGGAAGAAGGCATGTCATAGCATGATCTTGAGGTTGGTTCTCCCCACTCCGCAGTGGTTTGCTCTTGCAGTTTGCAGTTATCTCTCCCCGTCTCCATGATGGATGTGACTTAAGTCTCCCCCAGCATCTGTCAGCCAGCTATGCCTTTTCTGCCATCATGGACTGTATATCTCCTCTGAAACCTTAAGCCAAATAAATTTACAAATCTCCTTTTCTCCCCTTAAGTTGTTTGAACCTGAATGTTGTCTCACAGAAGCAGAGAAAGTAACTGGTAAAGCTGTCAAGCTATTTTCTCTAAAAAAAAAAAAAAAGAACTATGGTCTTTATGAATGATAAATCTAAAGCAAAAAATGTGAAGATTGAAAATTTTAAAAATGGAAAAGTGTGGCAGTTACTTGTAGGTGCCAACAAGTAAATTGAAGTCTCAGTCTTAAGGCATTTTGTGAAGATTTAGTAAAGACAAGATGTGAGCAAAGCTATGGGAGATTGTTTAATTGATATGGGAGGATCTAGCCAATAGTGGGTGGGACCATGCCCTGGGCAGGTAGACAAAATGAAGAGCGAGCTGATAGGAAAGACTAGCAGAATGGCAAACAGGAAGAATATTGTTGCTCTTTTAATTCTCTCTGTGACTATGTTATGGCCAGTTCCCTAGGCTCCTGATATTGGCATAAACTTTGCCATGCTGATGAACATAACCAAGAATTATAATCTGGAATAAAACTCCTTGCCCTCTTGAATCGATTTGTCCATATATTTAAATCAGCAAAGGATGAGAAATTGGAATGAAAAAGATGCATCAACAACCACAAGCAGCCAAGAAACATAGCTCTATAAATGAAAAACAAGTGAAAATGAAGAGCTTTTAAAATCACTTGATGATACTTTGAGAACTGAAGGAAAAAAATGCATGATAAGAACAAGAGCTCTGAAAGAGCTTCTCAAGTTGAAGTCAGGAGGCCAGGAAGAAACAAGACTTGAGCATCATTCACGCTGCTGTCTGGAAATGTAACATCAGTTAACTTCCTAGAAGTACAGACACAAAAACAGACAATGACATCCTGAAGAGACTCCAAAGTCTGGATTTAAGGACTCTCTATTCTGGGCATGTTAAATTAAATATGCATCCTTTAGACTTTATCAGTCACAGTGCTCCATTATACACCTGTGCTTTGTTAATTTCAATAAAAATTCCCTTTCAGAGAAGTTTTTAAACTATATTTGTCCTTTGACAATTGCATAAAGTTACATGATGCAAACCAACCACTCTTTGCCCCTGCCCCTCCTTGTTTTCTCCCCATCTCTGTTTACTTCCGTGCAAATCTCTTTCTCAAGCTCATGTTTATTTTTTTTATTTTGTGATCCATTGACCTTGTGAGTGTGTGTGTGTGTGTGTGTGTGTGTGTGTGTGTGTGTGTGTGTATGTGTTGCATGTATACAGAGCATTTAAGTATGTATGTGGCTTTATATATTACATATTATCTGTGGATCTGAACTCAGGTCCTTTTGCTTGCAAAGCAAAGGTTATAATCACAAAGAAATCTTAACCAAACCAACCCATTCATTTTCACCAGGGCTCCCTGTGTAACCATGGGTTTGGAGCCATCCCTGTGAACTTCACAGACTTAATGCTGTGCACTGTTGGTGGCAGTGAGAGGCACAGCTTGGCAATAGAATGTTTAGTCAGAGGAACCTTTTCTCTGAGACTTGTGTTTCATTGCAGCAAAGATCTTGACTCAGCAGCAAGAACTTCATGGCAAATCAACATGAAGCAAAATGGGGGATATTAAAAAGTGGTTTCAGAATACATGTAAGAAAAGGACGGACTACATAGTCAAGGTGAGTGCAGCTTCTCAAAGTGAGAGCTGCATCACTTGGACATTGTTAGAAATTTCACTGGCAACCCTTAATGGAGGGAAGACTATTAATGAGTAGGGGGTGTGAATTAACCCAAGAACAGATGGAAATTGTCTGGGAATAGGGATGATTTCCCCCTCTCTATCCTTATATGGAATTTGTCAGATATGTCACACTATCAAATGTACAATGAGAATGAGCCAGGACATGACATGATAACAAACAAAAGACATTTGGAAGCTATCTTGGTTGGATATGTTGGTCCTAGCTTTTCTGGGGTGGCCTTGTGCTATAGTTCTGGGGTGGCATCAGTCTCTGGTCATGTGGCTGTTTGCTTCTTTTTTTCCTCTGCTTAGCAGGCCTGCCTCAGTACCATTTGTCACTTAAGCTTCATTTTGTCTGCCTTCTTTGGAGCAATGATTTAGACTTATCTGAATTTGTGTCTCCCAAATTGCAATTTCGTATACTACTGCAGCCCCACATTATAAATTTTGACTCAGTCTAAATGTTTGCCTGTATTAAGACATAGCATGATATCATTAAATAACAGAAAGGTATACATCTACCACTGTGGTAGGAAATTACAACATAACTTTGAATTAATGATGTGACATCAGAAAAAGTAATATATGGTGAGGAAAAATACATGTATAAGCAACTAAATCACATAATTATGAAATGTATGGAGTGGTTAATTTTTTCTCATAATGAAAACTTTAAAATTCTAGAACTAAGTGCTAATGAAATGCCAGCAAATCAAATCTTTAATGAGATGGAGTGAAAACAGACTTTTCAGTGAAATTCTTTTGTAAATTTACATTATAGAAAGGAAATTAATGATCCTGCAGGGTGACACAAGGTTTCAATTACAGAATCTGAAGGCAGAGGCCAGAGAAATGCATATTTAAGACCCAGGTGGGATAGAGCATGAAACACTATCTTGAATAAGCAAAAAGAAAAGAAGAAAGAGAAGCAGGAGCAATTATGAAAACTAACAAATGAAGTGATACATTTAGAATTTGGTAAAATGGAGCTGGGTGTGCTGATGTAAACCCAGCACTTGGGAGCTAGGAGGAGGAGTGTTAGGAGTTGGAGGTCAATCTCTGCTACATAACAAGTTCAAGAGTTACACACCAGCTCAGGTTTAGTAATATGAAGATATAGTACATTCAAAGAACATAAAAAGAAAATAGAGTTATTTTTCTCTTTTGATTCAAAAATAGAAGCACAATGGGGATCTCCAACAAAGGCAAAAGTTGGTTCATCAAAACGTGATGTGTTGGCCAACACTATTATAGCATAGGACAAGTGTCATCAAGAATAGCTGTGACGCTGCCCAACAGAAAATGATAAACCTATTAAAAGTTATCAGGTAGTTTAGTGGGTGACAACCATGTTGTCACAAAAATTAAAAGGTTGGACAGCTTTCCCCACCCGCCCGGGGACACACACAGTCCAGACAGGACTCACGGCAACCTAGGTAAGCTCTCCCCCCCCAACCCCAAATCCCAGGACCCAGCTCTTCCCACCAGACAGCCGGAGCCGGCGCTGAGCAGGGTCTGGGAGGACCACCTGGGCCATGGCCCTGCTCCCCAGCTTAAAGAGCGCCCGGCCATCGCCACCTCTTCCCTTTCCTGACCCGCCCCAGACAAGCAAAGTCCAGCCAGCACTCACGGTGACCTAGGCCAAATAATTCAGTTCAGTGAAAAATGCACAAAAATTGAAAGACGGTCTTAAGAGTTAAAACGACAATGCCCAAGCCAAAGTGCAAATCCAGGAGAAACAACACCCAAGAAAACAAATCTCTCACTGAAGGAATTAATCCCATAATGATAGACTCCAACCAGAACAAACCCATGGAAAATGGCCAAGAAAGCCTGACCCGGGATAACAACTTTCAAAACATGA
This sequence comes from Typhlomys cinereus, assembly GCA_023101885.1. Classification (NCBI taxonomy): domain Eukaryota; kingdom Metazoa; phylum Chordata; class Mammalia; order Rodentia; family Platacanthomyidae; genus Typhlomys; species Typhlomys cinereus. Next base: position 45,535 of record JALPQD010000751.1, on the reverse strand, counting down.
TCATTACCATGTTCAATATTATGAAAGAGGAAATCTAGGAGGAATTGAATAATCGCATCAATCACTTTGAAGAGGAACATAACAGACACTTGGAAGAGTTGAGAAAAACAGTACGAGAAACAAAAACTGGCATAGAGGAGTTAAAACAGACTCAAGCAGAGTTTAAAATTGAACTAAAATACAAGTTATCTTCAACACAGAACTCAACAGAGAGTCTTATCAGCAGAATTAACGAAGCAGAAAACAGAATTTCAGACCTTGAAAATAAAATGGGAGTATTAACCAGCTCAATGGAAGAGGTTGTTAAAGCCACAAAGATACTTGAGAGAAATATTCAGGAGATATGGGATACCCTGAAGAAGCCTAACATGTGTATTCATGGAATACCAGAGCAAGAATCTCAAAATACCACCCCTGAGGAAATTTTTCAAATGATCATCAAGGAAAACTTTCCTCATCTAAAAAAAGAGAGGCCCATCCATATACAAGAGGCATTCCGCACCCCAAACAGATACGACCAAAACAGAAGCACGCCACGGCAAATAATAGTTAAAACACTCCACATTCAAGATAAAGAACTGGTGCTGAGAGCTTCAAGGGAGAAAAAACAAGTCACTTTTAAAGGTAAACCTATTAAAATAACAAATGGCTTCTCAGTCGAAACAGTAAAAGCAAGAAGAACATGGAGAGATATACTTCAGGTATTGAATGAGCAAAAATGTCAACCCAGGCTGATTTACCCTGCAAAACTATTAGTCATGATCGAGGGAGAAAGAAAAATCTTCCAGCATAAAGACAACTTGAAGGGATACATGTCCACCAAACCAGGCCTTCAAAAAATGCTAGAAATGATACTCGAGCTTGAAGAAAAAAACAGGCATATCCAGGAGAACAGAAGGCAAGTATAACACCATTAAAAGCAAAGCAATATACTTATAAAAACTACTAAACATAATAAATGTCTGGAATTAAAAATAGTTTCTCCATTATAACACTCAATGTTAATGGAATTAATTCACCGATCAAGAGACACAGATTACAAATTTGGATTAAAAATGACAATCCATCAATCTGCTGCCTGCAGGAAACCCATCTCACCACAAAAGATAGGCATGCCCAAAAAATAAAAGGCTGGTCAACAATTCTACAAGCTAATGGAAGCAGAAAACAGGCAGGGGTAGCCCTTATGATATCAGACAAAGTGGACTTCAAACCAAAGAAAATTATAAGAGACACGGATGGATACTACATTTTAGTCACGGGTACAATTCACCAGGAAGACTTCACAATACTGAATTCATTAAGAAAACCCTACAGCGGCTAAAGCAAGAAATCAACCCCCAAATGATAATTCTTGGGGACTTCAACACCGCCCTCTCAACATAGGATAGATCAACAGGTCAAAAGCTTAACAGAGACACTTTGGAACTTAATCAAACCCTTAAAGAAATGGACCTTACAGATTTCTATTGAACTTTTCACCCACGTACCAAAGAATACACATTTTTCTCAGCAGCACACGGAACTTTCTCCAAAATAGATCACATACTGGGCCACAAAACGAATCTAAACATATACAAAAAAGTTGAAATTCTAACCTGTGCCCTGTCAGACCACCATGGCCTAAAGCTGGACATCCACTACACAAAAAAAACAACAGAAAATACACTAACTCCTGGAAACTTAACAATATGACACTGAATGAAAACTGGATTTAGGAAGAAATTAAAAAAGAAATTCAAGATTTCCTGAAAGTGAATGATAATGAAAATACAACTTACCAAAATCTCTGGGACACAATGAAAACTGTTCTAAGAGGTAAGTTTATAGCTCTTAATGCCTACATCAAAAAAATGAAAACATCAGAAATAACTTAACAATGCAGCTTAAAGCTTTAGAGAAACTAGAGCAACCTGATCCCAAAAGTAGTAGAAGAGAGGAGATTAGCAAACTAAGGGGAGAAATATCTGAAATCGAGATTAAGAAAATGATAGAAAAAATCAACCAGTCAAAAAGCTGGTTCTTTGAAAAAATCAATAAGATTGATACACCCCTAACTAAACCAACCAAAAGCAAGAGAGAAAAAAACCAAATTAACAAAATTAGAAATGAACATGGAGTTATCACTACTGATACCCAAGAAATCCAGAGAATTATAACATCATATTTCAAAAAATTATACTCTGTGAAGTTTGACAACACAAAAGAGATGGATGAATTTCTAAGTAAACAAAACTTACCTAAAGTGAATCAGGAAGTTGTGAATTACTTAAATAGCCCTATAACATATAAGGAAATTGAAGAAGTAATCTCAAATCTTCCCACCAAAAAATGCCCTGGTCCAGATGGATTCAGCACAGAGTTCTACCAGACACTTAAGGAGTTAACAACACCAATACTCCTTAAACTGTTCCATCAAATAGCAAAGGAAGGAATACTACCAAATTCCTTCTATGAAGCTAATATCGTTTTAATCCCAAAACCTAATAAAGATACACTTAAAAAAGAAAACTATAAGCCAATCTCTCTGATGAACACAGATGCAAAGATTCTCAATGAAGTCTTAGCAAATCAGATTCAAAAACATATCAAAAAGATCATTTATGAGGATCAAGAAGGCTTTATCCCCGGCACACAGGTTGGATCAACATACGCAAATCAATAAATGTAATTCACTATATAAACCAGTCCAAAGTCCAAGACCACATGATATTCTCAATAGATGCAGAAAAAGCTTTTGATAAGATCCAACAGTCCTTTATGATCAAAACCATAGAGAAGGGTGGAATGGAAGGAACCTTTATCAATATAATAAAAGCTGTATACAACAAGCCAACAGCCAGGATTCTACTCAAGGGGAAAAACTTGAAGCATTCCCACTTCAATCAGGAACTACACAGGCTGTTCACTCTCACCACTTCTATTCAATATTGTACTCGAAGTCTTAGCTGAAGCCATAAGACAAGAAAGAGACATAAAAGGGATTCAAATTGGCAAGGAAGAAGTCAAGCTATCCCTATTTGCAGATGACATGATCTTATATCTGAGTGATCCCAAAAAGTCCACGCGGAAGCTCCTGGAACTAATATAGAAGTTCAGCAGTGTGGCAGGATACAAAATAAATGTGCAGAAATCAGTGGCCTTCCTATATGCCCAGAATGAAAGAAGTGAAAAAGCCCTAAGAGAAACAATCCCATTTACTATAGCCCCCCAAAATGAAATACTTTGGTATAAACCTAACCAAGGAAGTAAGAGACCTTTACAGTAAAAATTTTAAAACCCCAAAGAAAGAAATTGCAGAAGACACCAGAAGGTGGAAAGACCTCCCATGTTCCTAGATTGGCAGAATCAACATCGTAAAAATGACCATCCTACCAAAGGCAATATAGAGATTCAATGCTATGACAATTAAAATCCCAAAGCAATTCTTTAAAGAAGTTGACCAAACAATCTCAAAATTCATATGGAGGCACAAAAGACCCAGGATAGCAAAAACAATCCTGAGTAACAAAAACACGGCTGGAGGTATCACCATACCAAACCTTAATCCCATACTACAAATCCATAGTTATAAAAACAGCCTGGTATGGGCTCCAAAATAGACACACAGATCAATGGATAATGGTTGAAGACCCAGATGTAAGTCCACACAGCTACAGCCATTTGATCTTTGACAAAGGGGCCCAAAAAATCCAATGGAAAAAGAACAGTATCTTAACAGATAGTGCTGACGAAACTGGATGTCCACATGCAGAAGATTTAAACTGGACCCGTATTTATCACCACGTACAAGAATTAATTCCAAATGGATCAAGGACCTCGATATAAGGCCAGAGACTGTAAAAACCATAATCGAAAGGGTAGGGAACTCCCTTGAGATGATTGGGCTAGGCCAACAGTTCCTAAACAGACATCCAATAATACAGTCACTACAACCAACACTCAACAGATGGGATCTTGTGAAATTAAAGAGTTTCTGTTCGGATAAAGTGATTGTAACTCCAGCACAAAGGCAACCCACAGAATGGGAGAAAATCTTCACTAACCACATATCTGATAGAGTTCTATTATCCAGAGTGCACAAAGAACTTAGAGAACTGAACACCCACTATTGACCCCATAAAGTCTAACATTTGCTAAAGGCACCAAGATCCTTGGAGGCAAGGAATTGACAGCCATAGTAGTGTTCCTATGCTTAAGGGGAACACAGGAAAGGGTTCAGAGAAAAGCCACTGGGTCTTTGTACGTCATCAGAGAGGAGGGCCCAGAGGAGAGTCTGGCATGCACATTAAAGGATTCTCCGGGGATTGGGGGGAGGCACTGGGGTATGGGGAGAGAGGGGTGAGGGAAGGGGGAGCAGGAGGGTAGGGTGGAGGAAGAGGGTGGGAGGGAACCAGTGTACCTTTTAAGTTTCTATGAGCAGAAATAATAATAAAAAATGTAAAAAAAAAAAACTGAACACCATGGAAATAAATGGGCCAATTAAAAAATAGGCCTTTGAACTTAAAAGAAACTTTACCCAGGACAAAATTAAAATGTCTAACAAATATCTTTAAAAATGCTCTACATCCTTAGCCATCAGGGAAATGCAAATCAAAACTTCCCTGAGATATCATCTCACCCCAGTCAGGATGGCTGGAGAGGATGTGGAGAGAGGGGAACTCTCCTACATTGCTGGTGGGAGTGCAGGCTCATACAACCACTCTGCGAGCCATCTGGTGATTCTTAAAGAAGTTAAAGATTGAAATGCCATATGACCCTGCTATTCCACTTTTGGGAATAATCCCCCATACAGCAAAAATTCACCTCCATACTACAAGCACGACCATGTTCATAGCAGCACTGTTTACAATAGCAAAGTCATGGAATCAGCCCAAATGTCCAACAGTTGACGAGTGGATAAGGAAAATGTGGTACATTTATACAATAGAATACTACTCAACCATCAAAAATGATGAATTAATGGAATTTGCCAGGAAATGGATACAATTAGAAACAATTATATTGAGTGAAGTATCCCAGACATGGAAAATTAAGTGCCATATGTACTTCCTAATAAGTGGATCCTGGTACCAAACCCACTTAGAGACACTCAAAGACAAATCTCTGTGATACCTACAGTAATTGCAAAGATTATAAACAGGAGGGATGGGGAAGGAGGGCCCCACCAGAAACAAGGAGAGAGGGGACTATGTTACAGCAGAGAAGATAGACCACCATCAAGGACTACAAGTAAGTAATGAGACATCTGGTTAAGTTCACAGACTTTCCTTCTGATCATATGCAACTGATGGGGTATGATCTTACCAGAAGGGGTGGGCATATAGACTACCTGATAGAAAGTAACCATTTTGCAAATGGGTGATTGACCCCTCTCTCACCGTGGTCTCCTACTTTTATTACATCTACCTTTGGATATACTCTTATAGCAAGACTCTAATTTAACAGGTTTTTATCTATGGCCAGGGGGTGACATCCAATACCATCAGGATGGAGCCAAGGGCATTGCAGGAACAGCAAAACCAAAAAAAAAATCAACAAACCATAATTCAGAACATCATAGACTCTATATCAACCTCATGGAACTGGGCCAGCCTAATCTCTCCCCATCCTGAAGCTCAGGGAAATTTGCGGAAGAGGGGGTGGTAAGATTGCAAGAGCACAAGGATGGGAAGAGTAATAATGCAAGATACTCCATACAAGTTAGGGCCAAAGCAATCATAATAGGACTCTGCATGACCTGCTCTATGTCCAACACATTATTGACCCCACAAAGTCTAGCATTTGCTAAAGGCACTAAGATCCTTGGAGGCAAGGGATTGACAGCCACAGTAGTGTTTCTAGGCTTAAGGAGAACACAGGAAAGAGTTCTGGGATATGCCCCTGGGTCCTTGCACCTCATTGGAGAGGAGGACCCAGAAGAGAGTTTGGCATGCACAGTAAAGGATGCTCTGGGGATTGGGGGGAGGCACTGGGAGATGGGGAGGAAGGGGGGAAGGAAAGGGGGAGCAGGGGGTCGGGGAGAGGTGGAGGGAGGGAGGGGACCAGAGTACATGTTAAGTTTGTATAAGTGGAAATAATAAAAAAGTGTTAAAATATTAAAAAAAAAAGGTTGGACATGCCTGTGACTAGATAAACAGCTGGGAAGACCTCAAAGAGGGGAGGTGCTAGATGAAAAAAGAACACCACAAAAGCGAGACTTGGAAAAAATAAAACTACTATCTTTTGACAATATATTTATGTACTTAGTAAAATGTACACATTTTTAAATATAATTTGCCAATTTGTACAAGGAACTTTAAGTAGTTCTACAAGCACTGCTAGGTCTATATAGGGATTGCAGATGCTAACAAGACATATCACACATGAAATTGTATGTAGGATTTCATGTAGAAGGTAGAGCATGGCTATATGAATGAGTCCAAAACCTGTGCTATATAAATGACTCATGTTATCATTCTGAAGTGATACTAAAAATTCAAATTTTTTGTCCAATGTGTCCTATGATCTGCTAACAAATAACTGAGCAGAAAGACACAACGGTAGGAGGTGCAGCCAGAGTTGTTATTAAAAGATGACATACTTTTAGCATAGCTTAAAATATTAAATAATAACAACACATAAAAGATGTTTTCTGGTCACAATGCAATCAACTCCAAAATCAACAACAGAATCTAGAAATTATAAAAGCATATTTCTAACTAACACAGGAGTCAGAGAGAAAATGACATTGGGCATCACCTGGCTTATTTGTAAACAGGATTATATTTATATCGCATTTCAGAATGTGAAAATTAGCCACACACAAATTCTATTTTGTTTACTTACTGCAAGTATATTTCTTGATAAAATGAAACATGAAATGGCCACATTCATAGAAAAATACACTCAGAGAGGCTATAGCTTTGGATACTTCATAAGAAGTGAATTCTCCTGATTTATTCTTCTCTAATAAGAATTCATGAAAAATGCATATCACTTACTTCTAATCACAACAAGAGCAACACTTACATCCTAAACAAAATTATGCAGAATGCCATAAAATGTCTACTTTTTGGGACAGATAGGCATATCATTTTCAAGTTAAGGTCTTTATTAAGTGTTTAACTTATGACACAGAAGAGATTGAGACCATGCTTTTTGCAGCTTATTTTGTTATTGTTTGTAATACATCTATTTTTATTTGGAAAATTACTTAAAATTTTTTATTTCTCATGTGTTTTAAGGGAAAAAGAGCACTCAATTTTTAAAAAAATGTATTGGTGAACTTTATACTAGTGACATCAAATTAGAAAAGAAAATCTACAACTGAGTTCTAGATGTAATCATCATTGCATGTAATGTTACTACTGTTTTACACAATGATCAAATTCATGCTCTTGCTCTAGTCTCAATCATGATGAGAACACATTGCTGAAAATATGTCCAAATGCCCTAAGAGACCCAATCCTATATGTTATCTCATGTGCCTGGTTAGAAGTCAGGCCATTAAAGAAATAGCCACATCTGAACAACATTCTTCTACTACTTGTTTTGGGCAATTAGTCATAACATATTTAGTAAAGAGCCCCCTAGATTTATCATTAAATGCACTTTTTTCAACTTCACCTTCACTATTTTCTATAATCATCTCAGCATACTCAGAGAGACTGTTAGTTGTTTGTCTTCAGGAATCTCTCAAATCACTTCTTCTGTTCAGGACACTCTTCAGGGACATTGAGGCTGGTCTTTTTTTCTTTCTTTTTTCTTTTCTTTTCTTTTCATTTCTTTTCTTTTCTTTCTTTTCTTCCTTAAGATAACCCTTCCACATTCACATATTCAAGTTCTCTGGATATTATAGTGCAGCATAAATAGAAAATTCATAAAGAATTCTTCCTTTAAAAAATCACTATTTCAGGATTTTTATAATAATCACTTCTCAGACTTTTGGCTAAGATCAAGTCCAGGCTTCCTATAAGAGTGAATATATGAGACACGGAAAAACCAGTTGTATGGGTCTCTGTGTTTCTCAAAAGCATATTTACAAGCTTTCCTCACATGTCACTCATAGCCATATTAATTTGGATTAAAAAATTTTGACATTTTCATAACTGAAGAATTGTGCTTTGTCACAGTGTTTGATCCAAGTCTCCTTCACTGCATACCAGAGATTCACATCTTTTAGTTCAGCAAGAATAATCCAGGATGCCTGAAGGCTCTTACTGAAGCCCGTGTGTTCACTTTGTGAAATTTTCAAGGTAGCTTCCTGGTCAAGATCATGTGGGTGATGATACTCATGGAGGTGCATTCCATTGCCTGGCACACTACTCCTGGCACAGCCTGGCATAGTGAGCAAAGCATAGAAAATGCTTCCTGGCCTCATACACCTCAAAACTAAACAGTTTTCAGGAAGCATTTTTTTTTCTACATCTAAAGTGGCTTTAGATAGGGAATACACAGCCTTTGAAAGCTTTCAACTGGCATCTAAATGCCATTCAGGCTTTTCATTCCTGGCTTGGTTGCTCTAGATTCAGGTGCTATCCTCTTGCTGGTCTCAATAGAGACGAGATGATGTAGACCGTCAACTCTAGTGGTGGTACAGCTAAAACAAAGAACTCTGGGTCAGGCAAAGGAGCCATTCGCCTAGGTGAATGTAGAAGCCAAAAGGACATATGCACAATGGCACACCAGCCTTAGCTATTTTTCTTGCTTCTGTGACAAAATATCTGACAAGAAACAACATAAGGAAGTAAGAACATACGAAGGACTCCAAGAGGACATAGTACATCATGGCAGGGAAGGCAAGTTGGCAAGAGCTGGAATCTCTGATCACAACTGCATCTTGATGCAGTAAGGAAGCAAAGCAAGGGACCTCAAGTCATACCTCTAGTGATCCACTTCTTTCAACAAAGTTCCATGGTCTAGAGGTTCTGCAACTTTCCCAACAGCACCATCAGCTGGAGAGGTGTTCAGACACATGAGTCTATGGGCAGAGTTCACATTTAAATCATAGTCACTGCTCATAAGTTTGGGTTAAAAACTAATTTTATGCCAATATTACTATCATTGAATTCATAAAATTCAGTTAGATTTTTTGCTTGGTGGTTTTTTATAGTTAAAAGCACGTTCCTGTGATGAGAAAATATCTTAGAACATTTAAAGAAACTCTCAGTAATAGCCGAGAAGACAGAAGATGTTTCACAGTGATGGATGACAACATAAACCTAAATCTATTAAATTCAGGAGCTTCATTAATGTCAGTAATTATTTCAAGCAGCGACTGCCCAGAGGAAGAGTGGTCTGTGTTACTACAGAGAACAACACGGCAATAGCTTTTGGCCATTGCACAGATTTACAACTCCACAAGAACTCATTAGTTTGGACTTCTCTGTTCTTTCTTCAAGCACCTGGGGTGAGTATAATGAAATTGGACTAAGTAGCCAAAAGAACAAAGCACACAAGGTAGGTTTGTTCCAGTTCTGAGTAAGTGTGAGAGTTTTATGTGAGCGAGCATAAAGTCAGAGAAGACAGGGAGGTCCAAAGAGAAGCAAGTTCCAGAGTAGGACCCCCTGGACTGGGAAGTACTTTTACAGTCTTAGATGTTTCTGAGGAGTTGCTAGGAAAATAGGGAAATAGGAGTGGGGAGATGGTTTCATCCTGGAGCCAATAAACTAAACATTCAGTTTTCACTGCCTTAATTTTTTAAAAGTTTTGTTTGCTGTTGCCTCTTTAATGAGAAAAGTATGTTTCTGATAAATGTAAGTTTATATAAATATGAATCTGGTATACTACAAGAGTTTATAATCATGAAAATACTGTCACAACAGAAGTTTAGAAATAGTTATATAAAAATATACATTTTCCCTAGCATCAGCACTAATGTTCTCAGCTGAGGAGAGGCAATTTCAAGGAAAGCAAAATGTGATAAAGTCTATGATAAAAATACAAAACCAGTTAAAAAGGTTTCCATAATTATTAACTAGTGTAAATTTTTAATTGTATTGTTTTTTCCAGTTCAAATTTTTTCTGAAATATCAAAAAGGTTTCCATAATTATTAACTAGTGTAAATTTTTTTTTGCTTTTGAAAATTGTTTATTTATAATGTTGGGCTATATGCTGAACTGAACATATCTTACAAAATTCATATAAAGCAATTTATGAACTTATTTATCAAATCAAATTTTTCTTTTTTTTTTACATTTTTTATTATTATTTCCACTCATACAAACTTAATAGGTACACCAGTTCCCTCCCTCCCTCTTCCTCCCTCCTACCCACCTGCTCCCCCTCCCCTCACTCCTCCCTCCCCATCCCCCAGTGCCTCCCCCCCAATCCCTGGAGAATCCTTTAATGTGCATGCCAGACTCTCCTCTGGGCCCTCCTCTCTGATGACGTACAAGGACCCAGTGGCTTTTCCCTGAACCCTTTCCCGTGTTCCCCTTACGCATAGGAACACTACTATGGCTGTCAATTCCTTGCCTCCAAGGATCTTGGTGCCTTTAGCAAATGCTAGACTTTATGGGGTCAATAGTGTGTTGGACATTGCGTAGGACATGCAAAGTCCAATTATGATTGCTTCGGCCCTAACTTGTGTGGAGTATCTTGCATATCATTGCTCCTCCCATCCTTGTGCTCTTACAATCTTACTGCCCCCTCTTCCGCAAATTTCCCCAAGCTTCAGGATGGGGAGAGATTAGGCTGGCCTAGTCCTAGGTGGTTGATATAGAGTCTCTGAAGTTTTGGATTATGGTTTGTTGATTTTTTTTTTTTGCAGTTTTGCTGCTCCTGTAATGTCCTTCACTAGTGTAAATTTTTAATTATGTTTTTTTTCCAGTTCAAATTTTTTCTGAAATATCAAAAAAAAGACATTCCAAACAGAAAGCTCGGAGACAGAATCTTTTAGGTTGGATGTGTACAGTAGGCTCTGCATCCAACCTCCTTATAGCAGTAAGTCTTGATGTTGCATGCTTGGAATTCTAGCACTGAATCTGGAGGATTTCAGTTTATAAGACAAAACCCTGTCACCCTGTCTCTCAAAACAAACAAACAGAAAAAGCAAAACATCAATCCCTTCTTTCTATGGGACTCCAGAGTAGGTTTGAGCCTCTGGTTCACCAACAACCCACCATCATTCAATTAGTGAGAATAAAAATGGATCATATAAGCAGAAAAAAGAAATTTATTCAATATGGCCATATTGAGAATACATAAACTAGCCCATTTTTTCCCTGTTCCAGAATTCAGAACAAGAGACAGAAGTTTAAGCAGAAAGCAGGCAATATGCATAACTGAGCACTTCTGTTCTGGATGTGTCTCTACCAGCTATCATGTAATGTGGTTTGATGAGTTGTCAGAGCTGTGTGAAATTCTTTTGAGAGAAACTCTTCCTCTGGTTACCACCAGTTCCTGTCTGATCCCCAGGGTAGATTCCCTGGGAGTTTTGAGTTTCAGGGTCTGTATCAGTTACTCTTCTCTGTTGCTGTGAGACAACACTGAGGCTCAAAAAAGTTAAAGAGGGAAAGGGAGATTTATTGAACTTCTAGTTCCATAGTGGAGATATAGCCCTCTGTGGTAGAAAAGGCATAGGTGGTGGCAGAAACTGGAGTGGATCAGGTCATGCCCATTATGGAGTCTGTGAGCTGCAAAACTGCAAGCTGCAAGACCAGGCTAACTAATTCAAGCAGGGTAGAGTTACCCACTTCAAGGCCCATCCCTTGTGACTGCCTTCCTCCAACAAAGCTCCACCTCCTAAAGATACTATGAATTTCTCAAGCATCTAAAGATTCAGATGCATGAGCCTGTGGGGGACAACTTATATTTTAAACTATGACATCTCTTCCCTTGGTCCCCACAGGCTCATTGCCATCTCCTTATGTAAACCTACTCAGTCCAACTTTAAAAATCCTCATAGACTATGTAAGTAGTCCCAACATAGTCCAAAAGTCCAAAAATCCAAGGCCTCTGATAAAATTAAAAGACAAGTTACATACTTCCATATACTATGACACAGAATAAACATTCCATTTCAAAAGGGAAAAATGGGGGCATATCCAAGGAAGATCAGGATAAATTTCAAATCCTGTAGCTCCATGTCCAAGAGATGAACCTCTCACTGAAATCATCTCAGCTCCAAAGAGCTTCAGTTCCATCCCTCCAGTGCAATTGCCCATAGAACACATCATTCTCCTGGGTTGACTTCTCCCAGGGTATATAGCTCTCCTTGGCAGATGCCCCACGTTGGTTCTGGCATTTCTAACATCTTTACTGCTGCATGACAAACTAGACTTTAACTCTATAGCACCAAAAGCCTTTCTTGGACCTCTCTGCAGGCTTCTTGCAATGTACTGCCTGAAGCAGCTATTCTCTAAAACTTTAGAGGAAGGATCCATAACTTCCTCCTCTTACATCTCAGATACCTCAAAAACAAGTATGATGGGGACAACTTTGCCATGTTCTGGTCTAACCTCCAGGTGGAGAGTGGTCCCCTTGAATCACAGCTGATTCAGTTGCTGTTTGCTGATGCTGGGGAGAATCTCTCTTTAGGCCTTCCTCTAGAGGAACAGGCAATTGCTTTGGAACTCTGACCTTCAGATTTTCTATTCCAAAAGAAATTGTATTCTTACGGGTGGGAGTTTCTCTAAGGATCTTGCCCTCAGGGAGAAGCTTCCTCTATTATCCAAATAGAGAGAAGGCTTCAGTTTATTAATGGAGTTCATCTCTTTAATAATAGCCACCGTTTGCTGTCTACAATCTCTGTGATAATTCTTCAAGTTTGCTACCACATCTTTCATCAGTAAATCTCACAGTTTTCATCTTTTCTTGCCTGATTCCTTGCTCTTTTTTGTCATAACTCTGAACAAGCGCACTAAAAAGTAGGCATACCATACAGTCAGGAGACTACATTGTCTTAAATTTCTTCCACTCAAACACTCAAATTTAATTTCAGAATGAAGTCAAAATTTGATCAAATTCTCTGCTAATGCATCACTCCATTTCCCCCCCTCCACATTAAGTCCCAACATGGTCTCACAAACTGTACTTCCACTGCCTGAATCTCTCACAGCCTTACTGTCTTCCAAGCTCTCACAAGAATGGTCCTTTTGGCCCCTTCTCTAAGATGCAAAGGCTTTCCTACCACCAACTCCCAAAGTTCTCCATATTTTCCCCAATAAACAGTTGCAAAGGCACACTAGTTACATCACAGAAATGGCCATACTTCTCTACTTGGTACCTACTTCTCTCAACTACACAACACACTTAGTCTAACACAGCAGCACCCCACTTGTCTAGTACCAGTTTTTAACTGGTTACTTCCTTTTGTTACTGTGAGACACCACTGAGTCTCAAACAATTTAAAAAGAGAAAGGGTTATTTATTCAGCTTACTGTTCCAGAGAGGAGATACAGTCTTCTATGGCAGAAAAGGCATGGCTGGTGACAGAAGCTGGAGGTGGATCAGGTCATGTCCATCATAGAGTCTGCAAGCAACAAAGCAGTTTCAGAATAACTAACTCCAGCAAGGCTCCATCTCCTAAAGGTTCCATGAATTTGTTCAACAACTAAAGATACAAACATGAGCTTTTGAGGGACAACTCACATTTCAAACCATGACAGGGTCCAGCCATCTTTTGATAGTCCTGACAACTAGAGTGGTGGAGAGAGAGGCCTTCTTTTCATTGTACATTCAAGTTACACGCTTCTTGCCTTCCTGTCTGTACTCCATCCACAACTGACCATTATCTGTTATTTCCCATAGAAATAATCTTCCTGTTACGAGTATCATCCCCTTTCCTAAAATTCTATCAGAACAATAGAAAACATGTTTTTAATGTATTTAATCTGAAAGAGTTTGGAGTTTTGTAATTAGGCATATCACAAAACTAAGGATCATGATGAATTTCTACAAAATTCAAGGATGGGGCTGTACTGCCAGACAAGTTATGTTTAGTGGCAAATGCTGGAACATACATCAAGGATGGATCAAAAAGCAAAAGATATTTCAAAACAGTCTTTTATGAAGGTTAGGGAACATCAGTAGAAGTCACAGTAGTTACTTTCTGAACATATATAGCATTAAACGTAAGAGGCACTGGTGCTTCTAGGTTGAGACATGGAGAGTGTTGGTTACATGTGAAGACTATATAAATGCTTGGTGAACATACACAAGGTGGAAACTTCCAGGGTATAAGCTTAATACATAGTTATTGAAAAAAATAAAGATCACTATCAAATGATTGCTTCAATTACTAGCCATGAGGAGACACAATTATCTAAATTGTCATCCTGGAAAAACTCAGTTCCAGATACATAGTTGTAGAAATTTTGACTCCTCCAACTTCTCCAGTGAGAAAAAAAAAAGTTCAAAGCATCCTCAGAAGCTACCTTCTGAAGGTTCACACTGCATCAATGACCTTAGCAGTTCACTGCTGCTGGTGCTCACAGGGCTCCCCAAATACTGCAGGAGCAGCTCTGCTTTCTTCTCCATTACTCACAGTCATTCAGTACTGTGGATGCCACCTTCCCTGTTCTAGTTCATCCTGGGAATCAGAGCTCCTAACACGCTACCAGAGAAATTTCACTCCGTATGACACTGATTTCAGTCAACCTTAGTAAGCGGAAGCTCTTTTATTCTACCCAAAAGAGCCATATTTCTTGAGAGGTCATGCCACATTCTATAGTGATCAGGTCAAGGGACTTTCCATGGGACACACCTCTACCCATCATGCTTAGAATTAGTAGCAATTACCTTGTCGCCCAGGGGTTTCAGGTCAAGAGTCCACTGATACTTAGCTTGTTCTGCTTTGATTACCGTGTAAAGGTTCTCTGCTCTAGCAGAAAAGACCCTTCATCAGTCAAGGCCTTCAATCCTAATCATTTCAAGATTTTAGTCAAGGAGCATCTGCAAGGAGTTATTTAGATTAGGTTAGCCTCTGGGTATACCTGTAGGAAATATCTTGGTTAAGTTAACTAAGATGAAAAGAACCATCCTAAAAAAGGATTTGGATCCTAGACTGCATAAAAAAGGGGAAGCTAGCAGTCATCGTTCTTCCTCCTATGCTGCCATTGGGATCCTGTACAAGTGCCTCTCATATGCTTGTCTTTATATCTGTAAATCATTACATTCTGTAAAGGAAACTTCCCTTCTTTTAAAATATAGCATTTACATTTAAAAATAGTTGAGACAGGGTCTCATATATGTAAGGCTGACTCAATCTTCCTGTGTAGACTAAGATGACCTTGAACTTCTGGTCCTCTTAGATTCATCTCCTGTTGACCCAGAGTATAGCTATGCATTATCATGCATGGTTTATGTGGTGCTGAAATTGAATCCACGGCTTTGTGCTTGCTAGAGGATTCTACTGACTGAACTATAATCCCAGTCCTAAAGTTTCAACCTTATTGAACTTCAAATATTTAATATTTTGAAAGATGAATTATTACTGACAATTGTTTTCTACTAAGCTACATTCAATCTAACCTTTATAAAGCTAATATTTATAAATCTTTTAATTTTACCATTAAATAAAGTAAATTGAATAATATGGGCAGATGATCTTTCCAACTATTTTCCAAAGCAATTAATATTCTTTAAAAATGTTGATACTGTCACAGGTGCGATAATGATTTCAACTCTTGCCTTTGAGCCTTCAGGTGAAGAAGAGGGTCCCTTGCATCTCACACTAAAATAATTTAATTGTGAAGTTTTGGCTTAATTTGAGAAAATTTTGAGAAAGTTTTGAGAAAGTTATGAGAAAAATAGTATCAAGATAAAGCTACTTTGTAACTTTTCAGTATAGGGCATTCTATAATAGAAGTCAATGTTTCATACTTGTTAATGGCCAAAGACATACTGTTTTCAGACTATCTCTTTTTCTTACTTTCTTTCTTTTGCATACTTTCTTTTCCTTTCTTTTTTCTTTCTTTCTTTCAAGTTCTGTATAACATTCCATTGTTTTAATAAGAATGAAATACATATGTAAAAATAAAACACACACTATAATGGCAGAGATTCTTTGTAAGTTAAATGACCTTATATTTTTATTTAAAAATGAAGTTGCATAGTACAAAACAAATGACAGATTCATGCTCATAACTTAAAACTGTAATTTAGTTTTTCTTAACTTAGAATAATAAATTTTAAAGACACTGACAAATGTAATAAAACATGGAAGACAAAAAAAGCTTCTATTTTAATAATTTTAATGACATTTCATCCTTGCCTTTTAAACAAGAGCCACACAATTTCATTTTGCACTGAGTTTCACAAATCATATGGTCAGATCTATATCCATGTATAGGCTTCGACAGACAAAAATTGTATGTTAGTTCAATTTTAAAAAAATCCTTACTATAATACTCTAAAGCATCAGAAGACTCAATATCGGGGGTCCATCTTTGAACTTTCAGATAAATACTATTCAATTAAAATTGTACCAAAGTTGGTTCGGTAAGGCATCAGTACAAAAATGTCATCCCCTGAATCACCATATTCCTATAAATTACCTTAGGTGAGTGCTTTCTTAAATCGAAGCATACATCTGTCTATATGTTTGTAGATTCTCCTGAAAAGCTAGATCCAAGTCGAAATGAATGCAGCCATCTTGGCTGCAATGTTGACATGCTTCATTTGCAAATATTGTAATACATATTATGTAAGTATCGACAAATTTTCTAACACAATCAGCCAGGTATTCCGTACCACAGACTAATGTCTGGATTTGGAAAAACCTTTCGTACATGTTAATTGTCCATAGGTGAACTTTGTTTAGCTTAGTGTACAAACTCTTGTTTCCTTCTTGGAATTGGGAAATCTCCTGTGCTGCAACCCCAATAACTTGCTTTTTTGTGTGATCCTGGATCTGCCAGCCTTTCTTTTGTCTCTCATGGTTTTCTCTCAACACAGCACAACAGAATATCACAAAAGAATATCATCTCTATTAGTACTGCCTGTACTTCTAATCAAGAGATCTTTTAATTAAAAGGGCATGATACCTAGGATGCCCACTGTCCTTGTGGTTTTATATTTTCAGTCAATGTGCTTATTTTGAAAATGTCCATAGAATTTGTGAAGGCAATCACCTGAAACTACCATCAGCTCTCTTTGCCTCACTGTGAATTCTTTTGCTTCTATTAGGATAACACAAAATGCCATGTGGTTTTATTACCTTTATTTTATACCAGGAGATACTGGGGCATAACAGATATTCAGGTGCTAAAATGAAAGGGTTTGTTACCATTAATACCAAGACCAGAGGATGCATTTATCACCAATCTTTCTTAGTGTTTGCCACTGCTTTGATATGATCAAATTTGAAAGAGCTTCATTCAGGTTAGGTAAAATGCTAGACTGTAGACTTTCCAAGTGTCTTGGAAAGAGATCAGAAAGGATGGAGTGAATTGGTTCCCTAGGGAAAATTACTGGCCAAGAGAAGGAGGGTATGCAATGGAGAGGAGGTTTGAATGATACTGATGACAAACTCTCTAGCTTACAGCCCAGTCCAGTGTCAAAGCTGAGAACACAGAGAATTATAAAATAGCATTAGAACTATGTGTGGATCATATCATGACCCAAGAGGAGTGCAGACAGGGGTCTCTCAAGGTAACAGCCTTTCATCTGCTCTCTGTGGTTGTTTTACAACAGTCAAGAAATTCTGTACACTCCTTTACTTCGGCATTGCTCTCATTAAGGACTCATAAACTTAATTACTAAATATTCCTTAAGAAACACAGCTTGAAATAATTACTTCGTTAGAGAAATTTAGCGGTACGCATTCTAACTCTTTAATAGATTCTTATTCTAGAGTCGCTGTAGGTTTTACTTGTCTTTGCTCTGAATGCAAACCTCTTCACATCTTTTGTAGAACTGCATTTAAAATACCATTTAAGAGGGAAATCTAAAAATCCTACATGAAGTCATTTTGAAGAATGTTCCTAATTAGCACAAGCTACCACTTCAAAATTCTAGAAATGTGTACTATTGGCAAGTGTAATGAGATATATGGTAAAATAATAAAGAAAAAGTTGATTTTAAAGAAACTGTTTTCAAATATAGTGTTTCATTCATAATATTTAATAATATTTGCTGAAAGAAAAATGACTTAATTTAGAAGTTCTTTAAAAGGAAGAATTTTAAAGGAGGCAAGCTAGGTCTGAAATGAACTACTAGAATATTTAGTGATTTTTAAGTTTAAGATAAATTATTATGGCATGCTAATCTTACACTGAAAAAAATCTTCAATTTTTCTGAGCTGCTTGGTCAATCAAAAGAATCCAGTATTTTTTTCCTTAAATAGAACATCTATTGTAGATGCAGGGATTTATTTCTTCCCCTCCAATCTCATCTTCCTCAGGCTATTTGCAGTGTGCCCTCTACCCCTCCATCCTGTGAACTTTTGATAGGTGTATATTATTCCTTTCTAACCCTTCTGTTCTGGATGAGCAGACTAATCCTGCTTTTCTCACATTGACCCAGCTCCAGATAATATTTCCTTCTTTACAACCTTCCTACTTATCAACTTCTTTAAAGCAACAATAACAGAAACTGATGCTGGGATCTAATCCATAGCCTTGTGAATGCTGGACAAGCATTCTACCATTCAGCTATACCTCCCTCCCCAGTCCATCCATTGCTCTTGAAAATGCTCAAGCTTTGCAAATATAACTAAACTCATACAATGGCCCTTTAGTCACATCTCTTTCTTTCTTTCTTTCTTCTTTCTTTCTTTCTTTCTTTCTTTCTTTCTTTCTTTCTTTCTTTCTTTCTTTCTTTCTTTCTTTCTTCCTTCTTTTCTTTTTTTTTCTTTCTTTTTTCTTTCTTTCTCTCTCTCTTTTCTTTTTTCTTTTTGTGTGTGTATTAAAGGACACTGTGTGTGCCTGTAGAGGCCCAAGGGGGACTTTGGGAATTACCCCAGATT
This sequence comes from Typhlomys cinereus, assembly GCA_023101885.1. NCBI lineage: Eukaryota > Metazoa > Chordata > Mammalia > Rodentia > Platacanthomyidae > Typhlomys > Typhlomys cinereus. The sequence continues at coordinate 26,642 of JALPQD010000751.1, read as the reverse complement.
GTGCTACCTCCTCCTTGCTTTGTTCTGGAGTTTCCTAGGCTCCACCTTCCAGGACCAGAAGTACAGGCCTACTGCCATTTCCACCTGGAGTTTTTTTTTGTTTATTTGTTTTATGTAGGATCTAGGATCTGAACTCAGGACCTTCTGCTTGCGAGAGTGAAACTTAACCCCTAAACCATCTCTTCATCTCCAGTGACATAAAATTTAATGACTCCAAAGAATGTTAAAAATTTCTTGATGATAGACACTATCACATATTTGGTTTCTTGGGTAGTTATATTTTCAAATACTCATTGGAAGATTAAAATTTCATTGTTATGGAATTCTTTAGTATGGAAGTATTTGTAAGTTTCATGCATAGCATATTTATACCTTTAGGTGTCAGTCAGCTTTATATTATAATATTAATAAAATAGACAAGGAATTAAAGTTATCCAGATAACTCACAATTTTGCACAAGAATAAAGAGTAAATGTTTCCATTTTTGAGAAATATCAGATACATACACACATGCACACACACATAACCAAATTATAAAAATGACTATTTGGATCATACACCTGAAAAGATAAAATGCACATCCCAATATCTGTGAGTACTCTATATAAAAATACAGAATATATGGATAATTTCCTTCAAATTACATATCTCTTCAGTATTGATATACTAAAGTATGTGCTTTATATTCAGCAACTGTCATGTCTATTTCTTTGGTATTTTATTTGTTTGTTTGTTTGGTTGGTTGGTTTTTATTTGTTTTTTGCATTTACCGTAGGTAAGAATTGGGGCTTTGAAATCCTGGTGAGCTAAGGACTAATTGCAGTTCCAGAATGCTGGCCTAGTTCCAGCTTTCTCTCTCAGGCCTCAGTGATGTGGAGTTTGGGTCAAGAACCAGCAAGGCCCGAAGTCTGTACATTGTTCTTTAAGTTGGGAAACATGAAGAGTTAAGTAGACTCTTTCTGATAATGACAGAAGCTTCAAGGACAAATTAATGTTATGTATTAGTCTGGGTTTGCTAGAACAGCAGAACTGATAGAATGGATTATAAGTATATAAAGGAAACTAGGATGACTTACAAGATTAAATCTGAGTAGTCCAACAATAGCTGTCAGTAGCTGTGCAGTTCAGGAGCCTAAGAGCTCAGCAGTCCCAGTCCCAGCTAAAGTGGAGGCTTCCCAAACAGTGGACGGATGAAGAGACTGGGCTCTGTCAGCAAAGAACAGCAGCAGTAAAAACCTCGTGTGGTGCAGCAGCAAAGAACCGAAGAATATGGGATATCAGGAAGGAACAAGGAGTCCCCAGCACAGGACAAGAGAAGGTGGGTCAACCTCTTCTCCCTTGCATTCCCTTTATCTGGTCCACTACTGGAAGGCAACATCCCCTATGGGCTGAGCCTTCCATATTAATTACACAATCTCTTGCAGGCTGGCCCAACTATCAATTCTTCAGAGCTGGGCTCAAAGCTCAGCCTGCACATGTCATGTTGACACCTGCATCAACAGGGTGTTAGGTAAGCAGCAAAGAGGACAAGCACTGAGGTGTACTTTCTAGTGTAACCAATTCATTACACCGACCATAGAGCACTGGGGTTGGGATTGAGCTGCCTCAGGGAAGTAAGGGCATTCTAGGAAAAGGGAAATCCTTTGCTAACCTTTCCTGAACAGAATGTGTTTTAGGGTAACAAAAAGGGCTTTGGGCCTGTTTCTCTGCCACAGCAGTGTGTCTTTGTCTATAAGAAGCCCCTGTGAAAATGATTGAGCTTTCTGAATCGTGGGCCATACTTAGAGAATCATAGTCAAATCAAGTGGTGATAAGGCCACACAGAATATGCAACTGCTCCTAGTCCATCTGTCCTCAGATAAACTATTACATTTTTGACTGAATAAAGTAAAAATGCTAACCTTAATTTTCACATGTGTATAGAGAGCCTTAACCTAGCTGACACATTTATCTTCCATTTGTACACAAAACATTTTTTAATTTATATTAATTTGACAACCAACATTGTTTACTTTTAATATGCTGAGGATTGAACATAGGAGCTTCTATATGCTCAGCAAATGTTATACCTCTGAACATCCTGGGACTTAAAGTTTTTTTTTTAATATTAAGACTTGATTTCACTAAGTTTAAGGCCCAGGATGTGCTGTGCAGTCCTGGCAGTTCTCAAAATTGCAGTCCTTCTGCTTCAACCTCTGAAGTGGCTGCAATTACAGACATGCTCCACTGGGTCATCCTGATATTCTTTTTATTTAAATCTTGGGAAGAATTTTCAGTGTCTAGGTGAATCTAAGTGTCAAAAAACAGATGTTATAATATGCCAAAAATTGTTAAGGATATTTGAAATGCATAACTGTCTCCAATTTGAGCTCACTGGTAAGATTAATACCACAATGGAAATCTCTAACTGCTTTCATCTACAGAAATGAGGACTCTTTGGTAGTACATAAATCTCCTGGTCAAATGATGTCTATCATCTTCATAAAACTGCTAATGGGAAAATGTATCAATAAAACTTTCTAAATTGAATTTTTGCCTCATGGTGTGCACTTGGACTGTCAGCAAGAAGTTTAATAAAACACTGTGAAATTAAGAACATGGCCGTCTAGACATATGCAAAATTTATTCAGAAAAAAAGGGGAGAAAGAACAGATACTTATTAAAAATAGCTTATGATTCAGTTACATCATGTAAGACATGACTTTGTCTATACGAGGTCAGGGAACCAGGTTTCCAGGGCCCCAGGGAAAGAGAAAGAGGTTGAGAGAGACATAGCTTGTTCTTTCCAGTTTGGTCTGCTTCTTGTGTATTGCTAGAGCTGATTTCCCTGTAAACGACAGTCAGTTTCTACCATATTCATCATCTCTTTCGCTGAAGAGGTGTTTAAAATCAAAAATGATTAATATATAAATAAAATAGTAATCTGATAAATTCACTTCAAAACAAATGAAAAGCTTAGGCATTGGGGAAATAATCTGACCACAATATAATTTTTGTTTTCATTATCTTACTTCCATGAAATTTTATCTTATGCTGTAAAACAAAGACTATCTTTGAAAGATGCTCCAAAAATGAACTTTTGTCATTTTATGAAAGAACTAAATATAAATGTGTTATTCAATAAAGAACTTACATGTACTCCAAAGATGGATCGATGTTTAAATACTAGACGAGATGATCCAACTTTAACGGCCAACATTTTAATAACTGTCTCCCCCAATGTATCTCAAGTACACTCTATTAGCAGACATGACAGTCCAATTATCTCCATGGTACTTAGCATTTCATGGTGGCCTTTTGCCAACAGTAGAATAGAGGGTAGGAAACATGCCAAAGAAGTTAACTGATTTTAAAAGCTAAAATATTGCCAATGCTGAAAATTCAAGGTTTATGTGAGGCCAACTCCTTTGACCCTATTTAAACTCATCAGATAAGTAAATACATTGGCACCTACTTAACAATAAATCTTTCCTTGTATCATGCAAGGACAATAAAAGAAGATACTCAATTTTGCTACAAAGAATATGTTAGTAAAATTTTATGACAGATATATCAGAGACATTTGCTTTATTCACCAATGGAGACTATAAAACAATTCAAAATATGTTGTTAATCTGTTAAATATTGATCTGATATATATCACTAATTCTAGGGCACAAAGAAATTAGTCTTTTGGATAAGCAGGAAATAGGGGTAAATTGGAGAAAGTGCAAAATATGTGCTTAAACACAGATTACACCAGAGGCTTTTTTGTCAGATTATAACTAACAAGGGGAAACATACAGTTACTTCTGTACAGATATAAATGAGTTTGCATATGACAAACATACCTAATAGTGTCTGGTCCACAGTAGAAACATGAGTGATATCTTACTCATCATTTTCTTTTCTTGTTGTTATCATAAAATACAGGCAATTAAAGGGACGAAGGATTTATTCTGACTACTTGTTCAGTGGTACATTGAACCATCAAGGAGGAGAGTCTAAGGGACAGAATCTGAGGACAGCTGTTCACCTTGCATTCACAGTCAGTGATGAATGCCATACTGGAGTTCAGCTCACTCTTTCCATGTTAGATAACTCAGGACTCATACCCAGTTGAGATAGATCTGTTCACATCAATTAATCTAATCAACATAATCCCTCATATGCATGGCCAGAGACCAAGCAGTTTTTTACAGGAGGCTCTGGAATCATGTTTCCAGATCCTCAAGAGTTGACAACACCATCTATCACAAGTGGTTAAATGAACAAATAATGTAATCAAAAGGACCTACCTCTGATTCAGAAGAACTGAATTCCAGCCTTTGTTAGCCCCCATTTAATCACCCAATAACAGATAGCTATAGCCGATAGTGTGTCTATGAAAACTTACATACACACACATACACACACATATATCACATTATAACCTTATAAGGTAGTAGTGTCATTGTGGGGGTTGTCAGGCCCAAAGCCTGCTCTCTGGATGATACATCAGCATCTGAAACTGGCTGTCTAGGGGCTCCTCCCCTGGGGGGTTGAGTTTGCCTCTTGTCTGCAAGACAATGGCAGGCCTAACTCCTCCCCTTGGGAGTAGAGATCACCTCCAGCTCTGTTCTTGGATTGCTTTTGTTTCTCTTAGACACTGGCTGGGCTGTTCCTCCCCCAACAGTTCCTTCCTGCTTATCTGTTTTGAGGCATACATTGTCCATTCCCTTCTAGCAACAAAGTGTCTTGCCTGCTTATCTGGAAACATCGCGCCTGGTCCCACAGTGAGTAGATGTTGCTCCTGACTTTTCTTTAACTGGAATGTATACGTTTTACATAATCCTGTAAAGAATTTGGTCTTGCTCTTCTCGGATGTTTTCCTGAATTTGGCCCTGTTCCTTGACTGTTTTCTTATATATACTATGTATGCTACAATAAAGTCTGCTTAGATGATGGACATCCTAGGCGCTCTCTGACCCCTATGCCTGATCAATTCCTACCGCTCCCACTTCTGTTTCCTGCACGTAAGTCTGGGTTTACACTGGTTCATGGGCCAGGACCTGTCATCATTTTTATGGTACCTAAACTCTCAATCTACTCGGTGCATCTATATCATCATCATAAGATATTTTCACTTCTGAATACTACCTCCATTATTTGTAAGATTCCAGGCTTGGACTGGATGTCATGTAGAGTCCCTGTATCTCTAAAAACATATTAGTACAGCAAAAGTGAATCTGGATTTAAATGGATAATTTGTATTCTAAACCAATGTTGGCCAATTGTGCTGTAGATTACCAAGTAATGAAATGTTTAGGCTTTGGACATCTTATGCAGTTTCTACCACATATATTCAAATGGATTCTGTTACTGTTGCACAAAAGCAGACAGAAGGAATAAGAACAAAAATGGGCACTATGAGCCAGGATGTAGCCTTGGATTCAACCTCCACAAACTCAAATTTGGAAAACAAAAAACCAATAAAAATTTCTGCAAACAAAGTAAGTGGGTTTGACCAGTAGACTGCAAGTTGCTCCTTTGTGTCCCAGTTATCATATATAATGAAGAAGTACTCAGACTAGGATTAACAAGAAAAAATTCAAGAGTATTTAATAAATTGTTCTAGAAGAAATCTTAAAATATCTCATTTTTTTTTCCACTTTCACAATCACATCATTTAGAACAGATAACTATTTACTTACTTGTGGTATCTGGGAATATTATACATAAACTACGTTAATTCCAGTTGATTTCATAAAAGAGAGGCACACGTTTGCACACATGCTATATTTCAAAACATCATCTGGTTATGAAATAATGATTATGACTCCAGACTAAGTTCTGCAGCCTGTCAGATGCATGGTGTCCAGATAATTCCAATATGCATGCATTTCCACAGAAGGAAAACCCTTACACATAAATATTTTAGTTACAACTTCTGTTTTGTAGAATTGGGTGAGTTACTATCATTTCTATTAAAAATACATCCTGAGAACACAAATCAGTTCTTAAGAACATTATTACAATTCAAAGTAAGCTAAATTTTTGAAACATAAAAGAAGTTTAAATAAATTTAGAAATGATGAAAACTGTACAAAGAACATTCTTTCTAACCACAGTGAAAATAAGCTGAAATCAATTTTAGAGATATACTTGGAAATAATTTGTAAACTAAATCTCACTCACAGACCTAAGAAAATAAAAATATACATAACAAAGTGTTTTAACTAAATGGAAATGGAAAAGAAAGCATCACCATATCTGTGGAGAAAGAGAGCACAGACAGGGCATTTCATAGCATTAAATACCTCTATTCGAAAAGGAGGCTTTTAAATAACAGAACAGGTGAAAATTTTAAATTTAAAGAGCAGGTGAAAGTAAAGCTAAAAGGAAACAACTAAGATTATGATGGGTATCAGTGGATGTGAAAATAGAAAAACAATGGTGAAAACTGATATAAAAGATAAATGACTGAGATAAAAAGTCACAAATATCTACTCTTCTGACAAGAACCAGAGCAATGCAACTTCACTGAGGAGCCATCAGCAGGCAGTGGTTGCTGAGGAAGAAGAGTTATTTTGTTCAGTTGGATAACCACTGTTCAGCTGCTGATGCTCCAGTAAAAAACAAAACAAAAAGAAAGGAAGGAAAAAAGGAAGGAAGAGAGAGAAAGAAAAAGAGAGAAAGAAAAGAAAGGAGAAGAGAAGGAAAGAAAGCAAGACCCACACAAGTTCACACAAGCAATCTTAATTAAATTCAATGGGTTATTAATAAAGACATGAAAAATGTCAAACAATAAAAAAGCAATGACATTGGCACAAGTTCTCACTTAAAGGGTAATAAAGTACTCTTGTGAAACAGGTTGTACTGACTGCCTTGACATTTTACATGATAGACAAGCTTCCTAAAAGTTTCTGCAATATTTATCTAGATAAACCAAATGGTCCTAAAGTTATTAGACAAATTAGATTTTTAATTAGAAACCTTATCATAAAGAAAATTACAGGTTTTCCATAATTCAGAACATCAGAGACTCTATATCAACCACCAGGAACTAAGGCAGCCTAATCTCTCCCCATCCTGAAGTTCAGGGAAATTTGCGGAAGAGGGGGCGGTAAGATTGTAAGAGCACAAAGATGGGAGGAGCAATGATTTGCAAGATACTCCACACAAGTTAGGGCCGAAGCAATCATAATAGGACTTTGCATGACCTGCGTTATGTCCAACACATTATTGACTCCACAAAATCTAGCATGGATGAAAGGCACTAGGATCCTTGGAAGCTAGGGACTGACAGTCACAGTAGTGTTCCTAAGCTTAAGGGGAACACAAGAAAGGGTTCTGGGAAATGCCCCTGGCTCCTTGCACCTCATTGGAGAGGAGGACCCAGAGGAGAGTTTGGCATGCATATTAAAGGATGCTCTGGGGATTGGGGGGGAGCCATTGGGGGATGAGGAGGGAGGGGGAGGAGAGGGGGGAGCAGGGAGGCCGGGGGTGGGGTGGGGAGGAAGGAGGGGACCGGTGTACCTGTTAAGTTTGTATGAGTGGAAATAATAAAAAAAAAAGAAAAGAAAATTACAGGTTTTCATAGAGAATTCTATTAAACATTTGGAGGAAAATAGTATTTATACAAAAACCCTTGTAGAAAACAGAAGACATAACACTGTCTCAAATATATTATGTGTTCAGCAATTACCTTAATATCAAAGCAAAAAGTGACATATAGGAAATGCTTATAATTTTAACATTAAATTTGACAGTATGCAAGACTGATGAATCATCATAACTAAATGGAGTTAATCTCAGCAATTCAACATGAATTGAATTAAAAATCAGTGGAAGTCAACACATTGAGTTCAGAAGAACCACTTTCATCAGAAACAACTGATGAAACCACCTCCCAATGCAAAACTATTTCTGATCAAAACTGACAAAATTGGAAGGACGCCCCTCAATTGTGGATCTGTGAGGCATCCAAATGAAACTGTTAATGTTGAAATTCTTTCAAATGGCTAGTTTGTCAAATTTTTATAACATTTTTTATTTTTATAAATGTATCCTTTATTAGGATGAAATTTAGAGCCTAAACATATATTTTCAAAGTTTATTTTATAAAGACATATAGTCATACAAACACTTTTGTGATGTAGTAACCCTTGTGCCTTACACATTTATTTCCCTTTCTCATTCCCTCCCCTAGACCTCATAAAAAACTAATTTTTGGCACCACACAACATCATTTACTATAATTCAAAAAGTGTAATCATAAGCATGCATTTTTTTGGTCTGCTTTATTCTGTTCATCATAATGCATTTTAGTTTCTTCTAGGATTGTATATGAACCAGTCAGTGTCACGTCTCTTACTGAGGTACAGTCCAAACAATTTTGTTTATCCATTCATTACTTGAAAGAAATTTTGGGTGTTTTCCAATTTGGAACTGGATGAATACAACTTAATTGCTGATGCATTTCTTCTTGTGAAATACATCTTTAATATGATATGGAAGCCATATCACGTCTAGGTTTAACATCACTAAAGAAAATAAAATTTCTGAATAGTCATTGCAGTCTCCATTCTTTCAAAAAATGTAAATTGCAATTACTACAAATGCTTTATAACTCTTGCAACTCATTTTTGGCTAGACTTCTGCATTTTGTTATAGTGTTTCAGTGAATGTGCAGTGGTTGTCTATTGGTCTTCATGTGCAGTTCCCTAAAACTAATGGTGATGAAAATCTTTTTATGTGACAATCAACTGTGTACATTTTCTTTGGTGAAAGCTACTGTTCAAAAATTTCACATAATTGGTGTGGGGTTATAACCCAGTGCTTGTTTAGCATGAGAATAGTCCTATGTTCTACTCTTAGCATAAAAAAGAAAAACATATATGTATTAGTTTTTAATGTATAAACACACAAAACATATTTTCAGTGCTAGCAGTGGATGCAAGTATATGGACATATTATGTTGTTTGTTCTCTTATTTCTTAGTGGTAACAAATTTTATACAATCTGAATACAAGGTCTTTAAGCAGACATAGTGCATTTTCTTGGGTTTTATCTTTTATCAGAAAATGCCTTTTGAAGAGATTTTAAATTTTGAAGAAGCCTATGAAAATCAAATTTTTCTTTTATGACTCATAGTTTTTGTTTGATAAGAAAGAATTTTGTCTTCACAAAATTGGATATGTGCCTTAATTACAAGGTAGATGTCATATTAAAATATGATGCACAACTTTGATTTCTCTTTTAATCTTGGACTAAGATTCTTCCTGTTCATTTTCTTTCTGAATTAGTCCATGTACTTCTGTGTTATTTTGAAGGTATCCAAATAATTTATCAAAGATCTATAGAATGACATCTCATTCAGGTGTGTGCACACCTTGGACATCGACCATGATGTCATCTACCAAGTTCATAGTCTGGAACATTGTAATTGAGCTACAAAAATATTGCAACAAAACTCAAGAGTTTACAATTTTGTATTGGGCCACACTGATAGCTGCCTTTAGCTGTATTCAACCTACCAAGGCCTTTGCTTGAATTCAGCTCCTTAACTCCCTTTCTATGATGACCTCTATCCTTTGTCCCCTAGATATTCACCTGCGTGGATGTCTCAAAAACCTCCATTTGACGTGTTTCACTTAATTATGATGACTCACTGTGTTGCCTTTCTCTCCTGATATTCCACGCCAAACAATCCAACACAGAAGACCTTATGATCAACTAGCTGAATCTCATCCACCCTCGTCTCCATTATCCTTCTCTTCCAGCTTACATTCCATAGTCACAAGATACTGCAGTCACAATGCCTTCATATCTTTGTATTCATATCATTCTTTACATATTCACTAAGCTGAACCAAAATTTGATTATACACTACTACTCCTGGCATGTTGTTGCACAGAAAAAGGTGAATATTAAAATTTGCTGACTCCTCTCATGGATGTTTTACTTCATTCTATTACTGTAATAAAATGCCTGAGTCAAATTATTTATAGGAACAGGGGATTTTTTTTTCATGCATGTCTGTGTGTGGATATACATGTGTGTGTCTATGTGTGTGGCACTATTGATTCAGGGAAGCCCTAATCCGGGCTCCTGAATCCAGGAGGTCTGCCTCGGACAAGCCTGAACAAGTAGGGACATGCCCCAACATGTCCCAATACAGGAATCATACAGATGGAGGGATGCACAACCAATGGGAAGCGGCCATCTAACCTGCCTCTGCAATGGACACATAGTAAACAGCTAAATGATTAGTGGCTGTCCCCTGGAGCAAAGAGGTGGCAACACCTGATTGGACCCCTGACCCTATATAAGCTCAAATACTTCCTTAAATAAATGAGTCTGCGGCAGCTCATCTCTGCTCACTTCTTACCTGACTCCCGGAGTCTGTGTGGTGACTACGTGCCGCTCACTCCTCCGCCTAGAGTCTCAAGGCCCCTGCTGACCCTGCTGACTTTCCCCCTTCTTTCCCCAGCTGGCCCGGCAGGGATTTGGCAACATATGTGCATTTGCATGCTGTGTGCAGATATATGTACATGAATGCACTTGAGTGTGTATGCTAGTGGAGACCCAAGAATGGCATCAGAAGTCATCCTCCATCACTCTTGCATGTTACTGTTTTGAGTCTGGGTCTCTAATTAAATCCAGAGCACACCATTAGGCTATTCTGGCAATGTCAGCTTACTCTAGCGATGCCTAGGTTTTGCTTTCCAGAGCCAGACTTAAAGGTGGGCCACCATACCTGCAGGACATTTTCATGTGAGATATGGGGATCTGAACTCTCGTCATTTTGCAAGGCAAAGGCTTTAAACACTGAGCCAACTCCCTAGCCTAGGGAATATAATTCTAGTTACAATCCATCATGGCAGGAGAGGAAACTGGCCACTTTACATTCAAAGTCAGTGGAAGAGTGGGATGAATCAGTGTGTATCAGCAGTTTGCTTTCTTTAGAAAATGCTAAGCTAGCTCTTTCTGTCTTATTCATCTGCCCAAGGAATAGCTCCATGCCATGGGCTGGATCTTCCCACATCAATCATGCAGATAAGACGATCTCCTACAGTCTTGTAGCGGCCTACCTTAACTAAACTGTTCCTCATAGGTGTGTTCTGAGGCCCACCTGTGGCATCAAGTCAACAGCTGAAGCTCCCACAATATCAATCACAATTATGCTTCATTTTCCCAGTCCACCTACAGTTTCATTATACTTGATACCTGTTTCACATATTCTCATTAGCTAAAAATGTCTACTATAGTATCTCCCATACCAAGTCTTGTTTCCCATACAACTGAACAGCAACAGTTGCTATAAATGTCCATTCCATATTTGTGTCCACTTGTTCTGTCTCTTCTTGTATCACTTTGAGTGAAATGTGCAAGAGCTCACAAAGGATGCTGCTGCCACATACTAAATCCTGTCACATGCACCAATGACATAAAATTACAGTTCTAGCTTCATTTCTATATCCAGTGTAAAAGCTTGACATAGAAAGTAAGTTGCGGTCTCTTTAGGACTAGCAGAAACTAACTCAGAAACAGAAGCAGGGAGAACTGGAACTACGAACGTGCATAACAGTTTTCACGGGAGAGCTTTTCAAAATTAGGCTGCATAACAGACAAAGCATGGTGCTTGGAGTTACCTAGTTATCACTTAACTCGTATCAGCCAGAGATAAAGTGTGCATTATGTCAAGTTAATTTGCTCAATTTACTTTTCTTACTTTTATACTGCCCTTTAAGAATATCATCACTATAATGCTATTATTGGTATTTTCAGTAGAAAACCTAATTTTGGAAGATAGATATTACAATGCCTGAAAATCTCGAAATTGAAATCTGGATAGGATTAGTTCTTTTACGTGTTGCAAGGAAAAATGAGTTTGTGGACTAGCCCAATTTTGATAGAAAAGAGGAAAGCAGTATTAATTTCAAAATGATTTTATGATTAACTTGTAAGCAAAGAATTCAGAATGACCTCTATGATTTAAAAAAACTGAAGTTAGTAAATTGATAACATATTTGTCTATCATCTTTTATATAGCATATGTGACAATTAGGAAATAGATCTTTACATATTACATTAACTTTATTGACATAGAGACTTCTGTTTAAATAAAACAAGTGTTAATCGTTTAAAATAATTTAGAAATCTATTCTCCTTAATGTTTTCAAGTTCGGCAAAATCAAATCTATCAGTACGGAATGCACAACAAATAATAGTAGAATGTTTATCAGCATGAGAAAACCAATCTGTCTTTTAAATGAACCATGTAAACACTATACTTCAAATGGAAAATTATAAATTGATATAAGTATCAAAAGCATCTCCTAGAAAAACAATTATGTCTGAGGACAATAGTTTCCCTGCCACTGGCCATGATAAATATCATTTGTTCTTCCACATGTGAAATAAGCAATTGTGCCGTCTTCCATAAGTGAAGGCATACAAAATGGGGAAAATTATTTTTCCTTATCTGTGTGGACTTTTTCTGGCTAGTCAGACAAATTTTTAACAATATTGCTTCAACTCTCCAAATTCATTAGAAAGTATTTTCATCATATGGCATATGATGTAGGTAGGGATACTTACCTTTTAAAATTTTTATTAACATATATCAATTGTATAAAGGAGTTCTGCATGACATTCCCTATTATTCTTTTATCTCCCCTCCACCTTTGCATCCCTCATCCCTTTGTCAGTTACATGTCCTCCCTTACCTTCTGCATATGAGATAAAACATGAAATACTTGTCTTTATGGGACTGACTTTATCAGATGACATGATGTCCAATTTTCCTGCAAATGACATAATTCTTTTTTATGCTGAGCAAAACTCCCTTGTGTATATATACCACATCTTTTTTTTTTTCAGTGCATCAATCAACAAGTGCCTAGGCTTGATGACCTCACATGGATGTTACAAACAGTTGCATCATGAGTTGGTCATGCAGGGACCTCTGTGACAGGCTGACTTTAAGCTTAGGACTACATATCCTGAAGTGGCACAGTGATCATGTGGCTACACTACTTTAAATTTTTTGATGGGAAAATTATATTCCTATCAATAGTATATAATCCTCCTCCCCCCTAAATCCTTGGCATTTGTTTTCTTGATGATAGCAATCTTGATGGGGTGAAGTAGAATCTTTATGTGGTTTTGACACACATTTCCCTGAGGAGTATAGGTGGCCAGCATTTTTCCATGGATTAACTGTCCACATGTAATTCATCATTTTCCCTGCCCATTTAGTGCATGAAGTTTTTGTTCTCCTGACACTTTTTAATTTTTGACTTCCACATATATTCAAATATCAGCCCTCTATCAGATAAATACATGGCAAAGATTTTTATTTTCCTGTATTCTGTTGCTTTTCTTTCTGTGTTTTGTGTGAATGAATGCAAATGTGTTTCCATGTAGGAAGCAACTTTTTACCTAGCTGCACTACTATTTGTCAATTTATGCACTTACAGCTCTGCTACAGGAGTCTTACTGAGAAAGCTATTGTTCAGTCCTAGATCTTGAAGTGTTCCCACTATGATTTTTTCTCATGGTTTCAGATTTTTAGATTTTACATTAAAACTTTTTGCATTTCACATTAAGACATTTTGATCCATTTTTAATTAAGTCAAAAGATAAATAAGAATGGTAATCTATGTCTAAGTCTAAAATTTTAAATACTAAGAAACATAAAAAAATAAATTCACTTCATGTCACAACCAAGCCATACCAACATGAGCATATTGTATTTAAAACCTTTCAATATTGGTTTACAATGCACGTCCTCACAAGCATATGCTGTAATAGATGAGGACAGAAGAACAATCAAGCCCCCTTGTTTCCTTTAAAAATGAATAAAACATAAAATTAAAGTGAGCCTCTCGTGTTCTATGTGCTCTGCACTCTGATGTTGCGCATGTCTCTCAGCAGCACTGGTCGGTAGTTTTGTTCCAAAATTTCCATGTATTCAAAATAGTCGCTTACTCGAAAACCACGCAGAGCCTCTTCCTGCCAAGACAATATGAAGGGAAGTTCATTTACTTGGGGAAAGATGTACAATTCCAAGGGAATCATTTTAAAACAGTTTTTGCATCACTTATTTTCAGCTATAGATAGTGGGGCTGCTTATGTGGCTAGAAATATGCAACCATTTTTTTTTTATTCAGGGAGTTGAGTATAAATCTGTCAAGAATGAATCGTGTCCAGTGAAACAAGATTATTTCTTTACAAAACAAAAATGTTTGACAGCTAGGGAAAAAACCAACAGCTTTCTAAATAATGAAATCTTCCTAATATTTTATATATGCCTCATTTTTTCAAATGTGAAATTAAAGAACATAAACTTTATCTACCAAAGGATATTACAATATCACGAGAAATATTTGCGCTGCAACTATTATTCATAAACTACCGATTCATAATGTTAACACTATGAACGTCTGTAACAATTTGGAATTTAATGGTAATTATCTGAAATGAAGCACTCAAGAATAAACAGCAGGAACATTAATTTAGAAATATAAGATCTCTTCAGGTAATTTTAACTACTCATTTTAATAAACTAAACCTTATCTATTGTACTATCTACCTCAAGTTTAAAGAAAACCTTTGGCAGAAGAGCTTATTAATATTATTAGTTATATAAACTGTTGGGTTTTTCTCAAGGTGATAATTTTGGGCAATCCAAAATTATTTTTAGGAATTTTTTTAGGAATTTACAGTTTAAAGGCAAAAATTACTAACAAAAATCCAAAATCAGGAAGGAAAGGCAATACATAGGATACAACATATACTCTACTGAGGCAATTCATTTATAGAGGAGAGATGCAGGTAGAGGGTGGCTAGGAAAACACACTATTCTCAATAGAAAAGGGGCTTTTGAAGGCCTCAGGGATCATTAGTTACTTATGAATAATAATTCGCAACTTTCAACTAACTTTGGAAAACTTTATTATATTGTTTTCATGTATCACTTAACATATGAATAATCTGTAGAAAAAGTTGCAACAGACTAAACAATGATCAATGATCAACAAAGCTCACAGGAGCTGAAGGAATGAACTGACATGTATACCTGACTTACACTATTAAGGCTATGGCTTAACATGACTACCACCCATGATAAATATGTGAATTTTTAAGTTAAATGGCATTGTTCCATCCATTTTCCAGCTGTTCATTCATACCTTCTACTAATATAAGTAAGATTTTTGGTTAGGTACTTAAACATAAAAGACAAGGATGATCACCTAAAATGGAACAGTCAAGAAACACAGTGTATCCCATTTTGCAAAGGTATTTCACAGGGCATGAGAAACAAACTTGAAATCCTAGTACTTGATATGCAGAGACAGGAGAATGGAAAATTCAGTGTCAGTCTGGGCTACACATAAAGAGAGTCTGTCTCAAAATGAAAACAAAACATAACATTAGTATACTTCTTGTAAATTTGTATAAAAATGCATGATTGGAGGAAAACTGGATCGATGAAGAACAATCTTAATGATCCAGAATTTGCTAACAAAGTGGTAGGAACACAAATGATCTGCAAGTATGTCTCTTTTTCTTAAACCCATGGTGTTGATAATCTGGATTCTGCTTCAGCAATCAGCTCCAAATAAAAATGTCTGCATATTCTAAAAGATTTCAAACTGCATAAGAATTTATGATCAGAGCACATATGCCTCTGTTATATAAATTTCTACTGAGTATATATCTGAGGAAAAGTCTAAATATATAAGAGAGTATCCAATCTAATCCTGAGGACTAGGGCTGGTTAGGTTGTGCCTGTGAGTCTGGAGAGAACACTGTGTTCTTAAAATTTAAGATAGTCAATGTGCTTGCTGACGATCTGAACCCTAGTGAAGAATAAATGTGATGGGATAGTCCAGTCTCAGCTGGTTAATGAGAGACAGGTCTTGATTAAACACAACATGAAGGAACGTTTCTGACCAAGATGTGAGAATCTTACCCACTGATATCCATAATATCTACTGAAGCAAATAAGAGAAATAAGTCAGTCTGGCAGGGAACCTCAAAACAATACAATCCACTTGTACTTGACAACTAGTTGTGCCTTTGCCAGAAGATAGAAATGTCCTTGTTCTTTCAAGCCTTGTGTCCTGACTAAAGTCATAAACAACAAACAAGTTTAGGGGAAACTGGTTCCTGCTTTAGTTTCTTGCTTGTATCTTTCTTTTCCATTTACCTAGCAAACAAAAAAAAAATGTTCCTGAAACTCCATTACAGACAAAAAGATGGAGAAACACATAAACATCTAATTGAGCAAATCTGATTGACCAGTCTCATAAAACCTTACCAACCCCTACATAGGGACGCATGGTGGCATCCCATGCTGGGGACTCATTCCTACTATACAGGTGGATAATCAGGGACCCTAGCCTGATCTATACTTACTTAAGGTCCCTGCCCTACTTAAGCCTCCCCCAAAATTTCTATGACTTTAGGGTATGTACGGGAGTGGGGGGAACAACACACATACACACATGCACATACAAGCACGCACACATGCACACACACACACACACATACACGGAAAAATAAAGGAAAGGCCATTTTTGGACTCAGAAACTCCTGTTTCTTTTATTGTACTCGCCAAACATGTTGTACCTGACAAAGAATCAAGAATAAAAAAAAAAACTGGGGGTAGGGTTGGGTCTCAGAATAGAAACTTCTAGCATCTTCTGAAGCACTTGCTACATATCAGGAAATGCATTTACCAGGGATTTTAAGAATCATTTAATTTTCCCCCATATAAGAAGTACCATTTCATGCTGAATTATACGAATTAGGAACCTGAAGATGAAGAAGTTAAACAATGAGCCCAGACTTATAGAATGAACAACAAGGCTAGAATTTGAAGTCAGGTAGGCTCAAGGCACATAAGTGAAGGCAACACGAAATGTGTTTTCAAAACAGGCAACAGCATACAGGACATGCTTTATTTGCTGAGCCAAACTCCTATATATTTAACTTAAAAGAGAGAGTGTAAGTGGGAGTGAGAGAGTGAGAGCGAGAGAGAAAGAGAAAGAAACCCAAGTACAAGTGCCACTACACAGGGGTGGAGGGCAGGGGACAATTTTTGGAAATGCTTCTTGCCCTCCACCAAGTTGGCCATGGAGAGGGAACTCAACTCTACAGGTTTGCACATAGGTGCTTTTAACTTATGCTAAGCCACCTGCCAGCCCTGAACTCCTTGCAATAATCTATATACTCTTGTCTTTTGAAAGCTCTGTATTCAATCAGTTTTTCTCCATCTGATCTTCCTTTTTATCCTGTCACATTTTTGGATAACAGCAGCTGCAAGGCACCAACGGAAATTCCCTTTCGACAACTGACTGATTGGGTTGAAATCAACCTGATTTTCTTTATAATTATAAATTAATTTTCCGTAATAGGTAGGATTTAGTTGAGGAATTTTAATTAAGCATTTTGATTCTTCACAGCCTGGCTTTCACAGGAAAGTAATCTTTTCCTAGCCTGGCATTTCAGTGAAGTTTGTCCCCAGGACGAATTTACAAATGAACAGCAACAACCAGTGCCAGCCTATTAGCATATGTGAGGAGAATGCAGCCAACACAGAGGTCCACTAGCACATTCAGCTCTCTTTACCAGGCCTGCTGGGAGACAAAACTGCCACTCAATCTGTTTACCCACATGCACGTCTGTTACAAGTTAGCTCACCTGTGCTGGAGAGATGGCTCAGGGGTTAAAGCCTCTGCCTGAAAGCAGAAGGTTCTGAGTTTGGATCCCAGGTGCAACATAAGTGGAAGTGGTGGCAGCCTGTACTTCCCGCCCTGGAGGCAGAGCCTGGGAGAAACTCCAAAGCAAAGCAAATAGGAGGCAGAGTAATCCAGAATGATTCTTAAAATCACTCTTGGGCCTCCACAGGTACACACACACACACACACACACACACACACACACACACACACACACGTGTGTTCGTGTGCCTGTGTGCCAAAAAAAAAAAAAAAAAACCCAAGAAGAAACAAGTAATTTAGATCCTTGGAGGCAAAGGATTGGCAGCCACAGCAGTGTTCCTATACCTAAGGGGAACACGGGAAAGGGTTCAGGGAAAGGCCACTGGGTCCTTGTACGTCATCGGAGAGGAGGGCCCAGAGGAAAATCAGACATGCACAAGAAAGGACTCTCTGGGAATTGGGGCGGGAGGCACTGGGGAATGAGGAGGGAGGGGGGTGGAGAGGGGGAGCAGGGGGTACGGGGGGGGGAGGGAACTGGTGTACTTAATAAGTTTGTATGAGCTGAAATAATAATAAAAATGTATTAATAAAAAAAGAAACAAGTAAGTTCACTAATGAAATCTAAAAAAAAACCCCACAGACAGAAAATAGATTATCTTAGAAATTTTAGAAAATTTACGTTATTGAATGTCTTTCTCTCTGGAATTATGACTGCACAGACTTTCAACAGCTTGTCAAGGTTAAAGAAATGTCTGGGATCCCTAGCATCCAAAAAAAAAGAAAGAAAGAAAGAAAGAAAACAAATGCTGTTTGGCACCCTTGAGTCTAAACACTGAGCTGATTGCTTCAGTCTAATTTTGAGAGGTGTGTCACAACAGAGCAGTAACTTGTTAATCTGGGAACAATGTACTTAATTGTTCCATATTTTTTTGTTACCTACATGGATAATATGAAAAGCACAAGAAACAGAAGTAGACTGATTTTGTTGACTGATATCAAGATGAACCATAGTATTTATTTGATCAATGACAACAGGAAAATCTCTGTCAACATTTGAAACTTTGATGAGAAAAGGAATCACTTACTTTCAATATTTTTGAGCCATTTAGCTATCTCTAGTTTCTCAAGAAAACTGATAAAAACTGAAGGCTTAGCACATTTGTGTCTTTCAATATTTGAACATGAATTCAACTGTGCCTGATTATTAGAACTAATAAATTTGTAAGTCAAAGGCTTTTTTAGTTATTACTGTTTTATTTATTTTTACATAACAATTCACCATCTTTTATAAAAGTAGTTTTATTACAAAAGAAATATGAGCTCATTCCACAAAAATAAAATTTCAAAAGGCCAAAAATAATACCAATAAAAAGTTAAAATCGGCCCTACTCACTGAGGCACAGCTTAGAACTCAACTGCCAACCCCCTCTCCCACATACCACCATTCCCCCCCCACACACACTGCCATCCCACCCCCTTCTCCACCAAGGAATAGGAATCGTATAGTATGCCGGCTATCCAGAACCTCAGCCCTTTTGAACCCTTTTGCTGATGCAAGTAAGCATGACGATCTGCTTCCTGCTGGCACTGAGAAGTACATCCACACAAGAATTCAACAGAGAAATGGCAGGAAGACCTGTATTACTGTCCAAGAGATTTCTGATGATTATGATACAAAGAAAATAGTAAAAGTGCTTAAGAAGAAATCTGCCTGCAATGGCACTGTAATTGAGCATCCAAAATATGAAGAAGTAATTCAGCTACAGAGCGGCCAGCACAAGAATATACATAATTGCTGGTAAAGATTGGACGATTAACTGAAGGTTCGTGGGTTTTAAGTGCTTGTGGCTCACTGAAGCTTAAATGGAAGTTTCCTTGCAATGAATATGATCTCCTGTCTCTTGTCACAAGCTTAAAAACCTCACAACTTGTATAATGTAACCATTTGGGGTCCACTTTTAACTTAGACTAGTGTAACTCCTTCATGCAGCAAACTAAAAAGAGCCATGCTGTCTAGTCTTGAACTTCCTCATTTAAACAGAGGTCAAGCAGTAGGTGCCTGGCAGTGTCTAGACTGAAACAAAGCAATAACTATGTTTAAGCCGAACCCAGAGTCCCAGGGTCACAGAAGGCTGTGTTGGGGCAGAAATTTCTCGAATCTACACAGTTCCCTGCCCTTGAAAAATGCACTTGAATAACCCACCAAGAATCAGAAGGATGAGGAGAGGCAGAAACAGCAACTGTGCCACTAGAGGGAGCCCCTGACAGTACAAAAAAGACCAACTCTGGGGTCTGACCAGGCCAAAAGCAACAGAAAAGGCCACTTCATTACAGTGAGGTGATGGGACATTCCATCGAGGTCATCTTTTTGACCAGATATATCTAGCTAAGGGGTGTCCTGACAAGAATGTGAGGCCACCAGTTAAACTTTTGAAAGGGAATAAACACCATACTGACAACTGTCAGTCACGTAGCTAGCTGCAAAGCTTGTCAGCCTGCCCATGATGCCATGGGAAGCAACAAAAACTGGGGGGTTTTTTTGTTTTTTTTTTTTTGGTTTTCTTTTCCATTCCAATTAAAATTTTATGTCATTTGTTTAAACGCTTATTTAAATAGAAGTTTTCAGGAAAAAAGTTAAATCCCTTTGTTTTAGTTCATCTTCTCTCTTCTTAGATGCAATATGTAATCATCATCAGACACAGAGAACCATGAAATAATCACTTTAAAGAAATTTTTGATCAGCAAAATGGCTCAGAGGTAAAAGCACCTGCATATAAACCTGGAAAGCTGAGTTCAATCCCCGAAGCTTGCATGGTAAGATAAAAGAACTGACTTCCAAAAGCTGTCTTCTGAACTCTACACATGACAATGGCACATGTTTGCCCTCTCTCTTTCTGTCTCTCCCTACTTATTGCAAGTATAAATAAAAAATAAACGTTTTAAAAGAATACTATTAAAGCTGTGGCATACAGTTATATAGAAAGTTATTAATAAGTGTTTTCTCTTTCAACAAGTCTGAAATTTAGGATATGGGTTGGGATCAGATTTTATTATAAATGATACTATATATGTAAAAAGTTTTGCACATGTGATTTTCAAACAAGCCAGCTTAATGGAGTAAGGAGTATTTACCTTTCAAGGATAAAAAGCTCATCAAAGAGAAGAGTGAGCCCTTAGGTCTACCCATTGAAAATAGAGCAAAAAATAAAATGAAATCACAGTACAAGTCAAACAAGCATTTTCCCAAATCTCTCAGATGAATGCAAACAAAAGAATTAAAAAGTAAAGTCAGTTTCAGGGCACAATTCTTGCTAATATGTTCTTAGTTTGGACTTAAACCAACATGATTCAAATTTTGTTAATTTTAAAAGAAAATTAAACAATAACCTCCCACCCCCACACAAAATCTATTAGGTTAAATTGATAGCATTGTGCCCAGACTCTGCATGTCTGGTACACATTCAAAATGGTGACCTTTACAAACACTATTACAATTTCCCCTGAAATTGTCAGGAGAAAGATAACACTGCAGAGGTCTCCAACATTAATCAGACTCAAAGATAAAGATATGGAAAGACATGCTTCTAGGAAAAAGGAAGGTAAGTAGTAAGCATTTCCAATGTTTACTTCATTATTCAGTGTAAATAAAACTAGCTCATTCATCATTATATTTATCTACTATTTGTATACTTACTTTGTCAACCAATAATATTGAGATAGAATTATGTGTTCATGGTATTGAAAATACCTCAGTAAATCAAACAGACCAAATCACAGCCCATTTAGAACTGAATACAATATTGGGAGAGAATGGACAAAGATGTAATTTCAGAAAATAATAAAAATTATATGTGAGAATAAACTCATATGAGAGGTTAGAGAATTATGTGTTAGGGAGATATTCAGCTATAACCCCAAACTCCTATGAATAATCACTACTGCTATTGAAAATGTCCCTTTCTGGATGTGAACCATCAATTTGTCTGAAGCATAATGCCCACGTTCTAACCTCCCTGTTCTCCGAATCACCCCTTTCAAGTAATTACTTCGATTTTTTGCCTTAGTTTTCTTTCTACATGTGCAACCATGGTTTT
This sequence comes from Typhlomys cinereus, assembly GCA_023101885.1. NCBI lineage: Eukaryota > Metazoa > Chordata > Mammalia > Rodentia > Platacanthomyidae > Typhlomys > Typhlomys cinereus. The sequence goes on along the minus strand of JALPQD010000751.1, from coordinate 4,852 downwards.
GTCATGAATTTTAATCAATAATGTTTCTTTTTTTTATTTATTCAATTGTGCGTATGTGTGTATGTATGTGAGTGTGTGTGTGTATGCAGAACCATGGGCAAATTCGGGAACCACCATGGACCGCCTGCACCTCCTCGTTTACTCTGCCCTGGAATTCACAGGCTCTGCCCTACCAGGAACAGAAACGCAGGCCACCCCTGCTTCCGCCCAGAGTCTATAAGTGGGGTATAGGATCCAAACTCAGGAACTTCTGCCTGCAAGGCAGAGGATTAACCCCTGAGCCACCTCTCCAGCCCCTTAATCAATAATGTTTCTAATGATATATAAAGTATAACATCTTTAAAATTCAATATTTGTAAAGCAAAAAAACTGATAGTTCAACAATCTTAAGGGATTAACAAAATTATTTCCTTAAAGAAATATCACTGAATAGAAAATACCTCTGGCAAATACCTAATACCAAAGAATAAAGCTAATTTACTTAAAACTATTTCTTTGCCTAGAGAAAACCTAAGAACCAACTTCTAAAAGTTGTCCTTTGACTTTCACCCATGCGCGTGCTATGCATGTGTGCGCTTACTAACACATCCATATGGCACTGCAATAGTTAGATACAGGTATCAGCTTGACAACTGAAGATTTGAACTCTGGGCACATCTGTAAAGAATTAGTAGTTACACCCCGAGCGAGCTGCGAGAGGCTGTGTAATTGATAGGGAAGTGAGACTAGTCCCTGGGCAGGTGAATAAGATGGAGGGAGCTGGTTAAGGAAGTTAGCATTCTTCTATTTCTTGACTAGACATGCTGATCTGACAAGTGAGGATTGTTCTTCTCTCAAAGGTCCTGTGGACATTGTGTGGCTAATTCCTTCAGATCCTGGTGTTGGTATGAGCTCGCCTGCCAAGCTGAACAAGGAACTGTAACTTGAGATCATAAGCCAAAATAAAGCCCTTTGCTCCCTTAAGCCAAATTTGGCCATGACTTTATTGACAGTATTCAGAGTAACCACAACACTCATTATTAGTAGAGTGTTAAGAAAGAATAATGCTTTATGAAAACCTTGTGCAAAAATGAAAGTCAGTGTTATGAAAACTATGAAGGTGCAGTAAATTCCATTAAAAGCTTTTTCTAAAATAACAAACCTTTGAACTAATTAAACTGAACTCTTCGTGATTAAATGTGACATAGAAAAATATCAAAACATATCCTCAGGTATAACACTTTAAATTTGGATCCAGTTAGCCTACGCTTATAACCTAACTTAATCCCAGTGGCATATAATTCCGTCTCTTTAATTCTGTGACACAGGCGTTCCCTCTCTGAAGATGACCATATCTATCAATTCATAGCTGCTTTGGAGAGTGGGCATTGTCTGGAAAAGTACTTGATAATTAAGTGCCCCACATTAGCTATCAACTCTCAATTAGCATTTTTCCCTAGACACAAACATACTTACTTTTAGAAAAACTTGCAGATCTTGAGTCTGAGTGTGCCGCAGAATGTCTTGCTGTAGATGCTTGAATATAGCTATGCAGATATACACCTTGATAATCAGGACCAAGGAGGATACAAGTCGCAATGTAATGGCATATTTCTGTCCAATCTAAGTAATTCCAGAAACACTGAGTTATCCACTGTAGGCAAATCTTTAAGAGAGAGCAAGAGAGAGAATTTCATTAGGAAATTTGACTTTAAAAATCAGAAACCAGAAACACATTAAAACTAGTGACAAGCCCTCTGTTTAAGAGGAGAAAGACATTCTGCACAGTAACGTAACAATTACACTCTCAGGTCTGCTTTATGTGTGTGAAGCGCCATGGCCCTGGGGCTTGAGAGCCAAAGACAAGTGACAGCATTGAGCTGCTTTGACCCCCACTGCGAGAGTGCTCCTCTTGGTACACTGTCTTCCTCATACCCATAATACCAGTCTGTTCCTGCATATAACAAATGCAAAGAGTCTGTTTGAATTCAGAGATGTGAGATTTTCTTTCTAGCCTACCTATAATCACAGATGTATAATTATGCAGATGACAGATTGCTAAATGTTACATTAATGCAAATGGACTCTTGCTGAAGCACAGAACAATTTAAACCAAACAGAATTAGAGAACATATAAACTGGAAGCTAATGCAGAGAATAATTTGAAAATGAGACTTTTACAAAAAGGTTTCTTACTGCCCCACCCCCTTTGGCCTCTTTATGTAACTTATTTTCTGAATTACATTTGTTCAGCTTATAAAAGCCAAACAGAACCATTGCTAAAATAACAGAAAAAAAAAAAAAAAGAAAACAAGCAAAATAGTAAAAAAAAAGAAAAAAGAAAAAAGACAAAAAGATTAAAAGGTTAGGATTTTGGTACATTACTGTCGTATATTAACCAACTCTGTCTTCCCTCATGTATTACCAACTCTGTCTTCCAGTAAAATAGTAATAATAATAAACCCTCTAGGGAGGCACACTGGAAAGCAGAGCTAGTGGAGTGGGGGAGAGAAAGAAGGGGAGGTAGCAGAGAAAAAAACAAATAAATTCATTATATATATGTATATGAACTCTTGAAAGAATAAAAATTTGTAAAACCCACTGAAAAGGAGAGGAAAGAGAAACCCTCTGTGTATGCATGCATGCACACACTCTCCTGCATTCTAATCCTTAGTACCAGGGAATGTGACCTTACTTAGAAGTAAGCCATTATATCAGTGAGTTCATTAGGGTGGACCCCACTCAGTGGAGAAGAGCATATGAAGGTGGGAGGAGGGAGACCTGAGCAGTGTTGAAACACAGCTCTAGGGTGTTAAGGGGACCACAGCTGGGAGAGAAGCTGGAAGGGTCTTTTTGCTGCCTTCAGAGTGAACATGGATCTGTCTCACTGATTTAGGCACTTGTGGCCTTTGGAACTGGGAGAAATTGTCATTTGTGCTTTGCAGCTCACGGTAAGCGGCTGTCAAAATCATCACTAAAAATCTTACTTTGATTTTTAAAAATATTTTATTTATGGCTTTGCAAATCACAGAGGAAGTTCCCATCTATTGGATTTGCTTTGGTGTTTTAAGGTATAGGAAAAGGAAGAGACATCATGGCTCACCTTGCTTTTTCATATGTGCTGAAGTTACACATCTACTAATTTTGTCTTTGTTCTATAGTCTTGTTCTTTTAGAAATAAATCCTTAAATTCTAAAAGTTTCTTTTCATATCTTTGTTTCCACTTTTCAGTGTGTTGAATCTGCTTTTTAAAGGTTGTACTGGCATGTTCGCCTCTAGGTCTTCATAACAGAGAACCCAATCTAGGCAGGTGAAGCACTTTATTTTCTTACAGTTCTAGAGGAGCCCAAGATCAAGCTGTCAGCAGAGCTGGCTGCTTCTGAGGCTTATCAGAAGATGGCATTAGGTGACTGTCTTTGCTCTACACCTTCACACAGCCACCCTCTTACAAGTTATATTGGGCTAAGTCTATCCTAGTGACATCGTTTTAGCTTAATTACTTCTTCAGTCACTCTATGTCTAACACAGCTGCATTCTGACTGAATGAAGGTTAGGACTTTATGCTATGATTACTAGGGCAACATAATTAATTACTATATATATAGATAACTATATTTGGGGTTTTGAACATTTTCACTCATGACAAATATGAAACTTATACATTTCAGCAATTACCAACATACTTGTTTTTACCTCATCTTCTGGTCTTTTCAATTTTCTATTATTGAAAATGCTAACTATATGTCACTTTAAATATTTTTCCATTATAACTCTGTTATCTTTTCTTTATAACTATAACATATCCCTTCTACTATGCTCCCAAATATTTGCACAGCCTATGAGTGCAGTTCAGTATTGCATTAGAACATGCCTTTGAAGGTCCACTATTTTAACAGGCAAGATATATTAAATTCTCCTTGATCTTAACTTTAATAGTCGCATGGTTCTGATAATTACTCCTAAATTTTAATATGGTATGTAGTGGGTAAGTAGCATTAAGGAACCTCTACTGCCCACCTCAAATCTATGTAATGTGTCTCTGTTATTTGGAGGAGACCCTACCTGCTACCACTTGACAAGGCAGTTTACGGCAACTAGTTCTCTAGCTAGACACAACATATCTCATTCCTTTAAAGCACTATCAACTTTTTCTTTTTGTTGCAATTATTAGCTACCATGAACTCATGGCTGTGTTAATGAACTTTAATGAGTGAAAGAAATATAAATGGTTCTATATCTAGAGAAAACAGTTCTGATTCATTTTTCAGTTTCAGAGATGACTGGCAAGAAGACAGAGAAGAGAAAGTCATAGGCTGCCCATCATTTACATTGGTTTAAAGAATGTACAAACATCTCATTATTACATATGTTCTAGTGCAGTTGCATTGTCTGGCATTTACATGTTCAGTATTGTTTGCTCTGTGCTGTAATTTTCTTTCATTAAAAAAAGATAATGCCTGTGTTTTGTATCACATGGGAATTTTCGAGGGGTGAAAAAAAAGACTTCACTCAAATGTGTATGGTGTATGTGTGTGTGTGTGTTTTAACGCTATAATAAAGGTGTAGATGGTGCACATTTAACAATACTTAACATATAGACATTAAAAAGAACAAAGGAGATCCAAACTCTAAGCATTTTTTTATATACTTTTTTAACTTACAAAAAAACATTCATTGGTAGCAATAACTGCTACTGATATTAAATTTATAAAATATCTCAAAATTAATAAGGCTGTATGATGACTCATACTTTGGTACTTAAGCAAATAATTTCTCTATCTTTATAAAATAAGAGCTATACCACGAAGGCTAGGGCAAAGTGCATAAAGCTCAAGATGGCTGCCCCTACTGCGGATCTCACGTGAGACCACAA